>CP092868.1:83388314-83468751 GCA_030710605.1 Cordylochernes scorpioides
TCTGAGATATCTGGTTGGACTTCTATTGTTTGTGGTTGGCCTATGTCGCATTTCTTGTTACCGTGGGTGAATTGCGTAAATCGCCTTTTGGACAAAATGGTAGGATCTAATTGACTGTCAGGTTTGCTGTCCGTCAGTTTCGTGGTCAAGGATTCTGTTGAAGAAATGTCGGGTGTAGGTGTTTTAAGTGGAAACGTGCAATCGTCTCTCTGTCTTAGATGGTGCAAATTTGTTATTGTTTGTATTGTGCGTGTGGTATGTTTTGTGAACGGATTTAGTTTGTTTCTGTGTGCTGTATCGGTGTCTCTTTGTAGAGGTTGGTTGGATTCATCGACACTTCTTGCGAATTGGCAGGTGGGACAGGTATTTACCTGTTTTGCTATGTCTTGTGTCATGTTCTGCCAATAATATTGAGCAGAGATGAGTCTCGTCATCTTTGAGATGTCTGGATGGTTGTGTTGTGTGTGTACTGTTTGTAGTAGTTGGTGGAGGAGTGTTTTTGGAATTATAATTTTAGTTATACCTTTTCGGGAAACGGTATGCAATCCATTGTGATCCATGGTCAAGCTAGACTTTCCCGATGGGGAAGGCTGATGGCGCTTAATGAGGGAGGCGTCTAAAGAGCCACAGAACGGGTTACGAAATATGCGCCCGTTTCAAATTGTTGTACTCCATTTATGCTACAGACCTCATATTCGTATCTCGATAGCCTTAATCTCCATCGAAATAGTCTGCCTGACGGGTTTTGATCTTTGTCAGCCACTGCAATGCGTGATGGTCAGAAAATATAGTAAATTTTCTGTCCATCAAACTGACACGGAAATTATCCACACTCTCCACAATAGCTAGGCATTGTAGTTCAGACATGGGATAATTTCGTTCGTGTGCCCGCAGAGCGCGGCTGAAATTCTTAACTGTATAGGTCTTCCCATCAGGGTGGACCTGTTTGAGGACGCCTGCGATGCCGAGTGTTGAGGCTTTACAGTACACCTGGCATGGCAGACCTTCCTGGTAAAGGTGTAACGTGGGGTGTGTTGTAAGGCTTTCTTTTAGGCTAGTGAACGCTTTCTGGCATTCGTCATCCCAGACCCACATGACATCCCTTTTTAGAAGGTTGACAAGTGGCGTCCGCAAGCGGGCGTGGTCCGGAATGAACTTTTTGTAAGCGTTCACAGCGCTTAAGAAAGATCGCAATGTTTGGCGATTGTGTGGTTATTTGGTGGCGTGTTGTCTCTATGTTTCGTGTAGACGGGGTGGTTGTGTTGGCAGTAGTTGTGCATGTGTTTGCTTGGTGTTGTCGTCTTTTGGTGCGAGTGTCGCGCTTGTTGCGCTGTTTTTGCGTGTTACTGTTGTGTGACGACGTGTGGACACGTGTGTGTTTAGTGTGAAAGTCGTCCTGTTGGATGGATACTGTCTGTGTATTGTTGTTGTGAGTGTCGTGTTTGTTGCGATGTACACGTGCGTGATGGTCGTGTGGTGACGTGTGGTCACGCATGTTTAATGTGAAAGTTGTCCTGTTGGGGGGACGCAATTTGTGCATTGTCGTTGTGATTCGAAGCCGTTGTGGCCTTGTGAGTTGAGGGCATATAGTAAAGGCAATTGGCCTTAGTGAAAAAGTTGTGTTGTGCAGGCGCGTGACCAGATTGGCAGGTGGGTGATTGGGGTTTGACCAATGATTGCGCGCATTGGGTGCCATATGCGGAAGGTTTGGGTGCATGGTGAGTCCTTTGTGACATCGTCTGGCATTCCCAATACGTGCATTCATTGGGTACATGGTGAAAATGGTAGGTAGGGGTAGACAATGGGGCGCCAAGCTGGAATATGTGAATAGTGCCGTTGTTAAAATCTATTGTTATTTTAAAATGATGGAGGGTATCTATGCTGAGAATTCCAAATGGCAGAGGTGCTTCCACCACGTGGAAATTCTCTTTTCTAGATATTTTACCTATTGTCAGCGGGAGGGTCAGTTTACCTATTGTTGTTGCAAGACCATTTAGGGTCTGTAGATCTATAGACTGTTCTTTTAATTTTAAATAAGGAAGATTAGTTTTTAACATTTTATACAGATTATGGGGCACTATATTCAAACTTGCGCCTGTGTCAATTAAAAATGGGCATGGTAGATCAGGGGTCAGAAACAGTTTCAGCGTCAATTTCTTGACGCCAAAGAGTTGAGGTTGCCTTCCTACCTCAGTTCCGAAAGTTCTGCGCGGCTGGTACGTCTCCGGCATGGGGTGGCGGCGTGGGACGCCGGGCGTGCTGCTGGGTCGGGGCCGTTTGCACTGCCCGTGCACTCGTGTGTAAAATTTGGGCTATTTGCACTGCCCGTGCGTTCGAGTGTCGAGCTTGTTGGGATGGTACAGTCCACCTACTTGTTTTTTTCTGGATACTGGTGTAGGGATCCGGCATGGTGGGTGATAGTTCCTCGGAGTGGCGCGTCAGATCGCTCGGCCACATGGCGGCGGCATCTCCGTCCATCTTCCGGCCTAGGGTGGGGGCGTGGGCGGCGTCTGTCCCGTAAGGCGGAGCTCCGGTCC
Organism: Cordylochernes scorpioides; assembly: GCA_030710605.1. Classification (NCBI taxonomy): domain Eukaryota; kingdom Metazoa; phylum Arthropoda; class Arachnida; order Pseudoscorpiones; family Chernetidae; genus Cordylochernes; species Cordylochernes scorpioides. The sequence continues at coordinate 83,390,852 of CP092868.1, forward strand.
TCGTCTCGTCAGGTAGACCTCACTCCTTGGAGGGCGACCGTCAACTGTGCTATAATCGCCGCCAAGGTGCGTCGTGTTATCTTCTTTTCCCTTTTCTCCGCTATTCCGTCGCCGCTACTTTTCGCTACTTGGTCTCATTTGTTTTCCATTTTATCCTGTCGACTCACTGTGGGATCGGTGCGAATTACCTTTTGAAGTTGGCTGAGTTGATTGTTTGTGGTGGGCGCAGTCGTTTGCTGAGTTGGTAAGGTATCCACAAGGGAAATAACGAGAAAACACAGGATTTGGATTTAAAAAAAGGCAAGCGATCTAGGGAGAAAGGGGTTGAAGCTATGGCTGAGTTGGCTATTGACTATGGCTGTTCACATCATTGTAGGATGAGACTTATCTGATTGGTTGAGGAGATGGGATTGGCTTCTAACCGGTTCCTTGGTCGATCCAGGTGCTAACTCGCTGCGTTTTAAGTCCTAACTGCCTATACTTCGTTCCCGATTTAAGACGAAAGGTATTCCGGGCTCTCATTGGATGAATTTCCAGGGGTGCTCGATTCCCATTGGTTCCTAACTAATGTTCCTATGCTCTCATTGGGTCTCGGCTAATTCTTTGTTCTTAGCTTGTTCTGACATGATCCAGGAAATGCTAGGTTCTTGAACCCAGTTTTATGAGTTCCTGGATAATAAAACCTGCTAATGATTGCTTCCTCTTTGATGGCCTTTCTCTCCCAGATTTCTTAAGCCTTGTCTTTATTAAAATCTTTTAAAACATACATTGCATACATATTGGGGCGGGTTTGCATCCAGTTATGTACAAATTATGAAATATATATTTATATTCTATTTCCCAAAGCGCGCCCTAACAGAAAATTTCCTCGATTTGGTTTTCCCCACCTCGAGCTGAATTGTGTAGGCATCTTTTTCTTTCTCTCTCACTCAACAATGCGCCAAAGCGTATTCACTTTGCTTTTTTTAAAGTAAATTTTATTTTGATTTCTCAAAGCCTAACAGAAAATTTCCTCGATTTAGTTTTCCCCACCTCGAGTTGAATTGAATAGGCATCATCATTTTTTTTATTTCTCTCCCTTCTACTCAACAATTATTTCACCAACACCATTCTCTTTTATTTTTTTATGTCACCCACGTTACTTGTATATAGCCTCAAAGTGCCCATAATTAATTTTTCCCCACAAAATTACTTTTCCCTTACAGAATTCACTTCAGGCTACCCCTTTTTGAATTCTTCACATGTAGGGGACGCATCTGTCATAATTTGTATATACCAAGATGTAACCCCACCACAATACATGTAATGTATCGTCCAAAAAGTTTTAATAAAATTAGGCCTCGCGAAAAAGAGAACAGCAATTACCAGGATTGCATCATCCAGGAAGCAAAGATCACTACCCAGGAACCATAAAACTAAGTTCAAAGACCTTTCAGAAGAGTGTAAAGTTCCTGGGTCATATAGTGTCCACTGAGGGAATCAGGACCAGTGACGACAAGATCTTCGCCATCAAAAATTGGCCCGAACCAAGAGATAAACATGAATTACGGAGCTTCCTTGGGCTGTGTACGTACTATCGACGCTTCGTGGAGGGATATGCCTAATTGCTGCCCCGTTGCATCGATTAACAGAGGCCAGGGCATCATTTCATTGGAATGAATAATGTGAAAAAGCATTCCGAGATCTAAAAAGAAGCCTTTGTTCCAGTCCAATTTTGGCGTATCCTCAGCCGGAAACAAATTTCATTTTGGATAAGGACGCCAGTAACCTTGGTATCGAAGCTGTGCTATCCCAGGTTCAGGATGAGGATGAACGGGTTATTGAATTCTTTAGTAGGGTACTGTGTGTGTGACTAAAGCGGAACGGAATTACTGTGCCACACGGAAGGAACTTTTGGCTATTGTAAAAGCAGTGGAGCATTTCCATAAATATCTTTATGGGCAGAACTTCCTGATCAGGACAGATCATGCCGCCCTCACGTGGCTGTTGCGGATGAAGAATCCTGAGGGCCAAGTGGCGAGGTGGCTGGAAAAATTGCAGCAATACCATTTTCAGATCAAACACCGGCCTGGAAGAAAACATAACAATGCAGATGCTCTCTCCAGAAGACCTTGTGGCGACTGCAAGCATTGTGAGAGAATTGATGAACATGAAGTAACCTCGAGGAGGACAACTTTGGTGCCGAGTAACGATTGGACCGCTGAAAGTTGTAGGATTATCCAGCAACGGGATCCCAACATCGGCCCAATCGAGGATGTGGAAAGGTGGTGCAAAGAATGCGACAGGTGTGCCGCAAGCAAAGGACCAAAAACTAGGTCTAGAGGAGTGATAAGAGAATACAATATGGGCGCACCATTTGAGAGAATCGCGATCGATGTGGCCGGTCCATTCCCAGTCACAGAAGGCGGCAACAAATATATTTTGGTCGCCATGGATTATTTCACTAAGTGGCCTGAAGCCTACGCAATCCCGAATCAGGAGGCTACGACGGTTGCGAAAGTTCTAATGGACAACCTGATTTGTCGGTTTGGAGTGCCACTGGAATTGCATTCGGATCAAGGACGAAACTTCGAGGCAGGGGTGTTCCAAGAATTGTGTAGGCTGTTGGGAATTCGGAAGACAAGAACTACTCCCCTTCACCCCCAATCTGATGGAATGGTTGAAAGGTTCAATAAAACGATGGAGCACATTTGTCTAAAGTTGTGGAGCAGCACCAAAGGGATTGGGACGTAAGACTGCCGCCATTTCTTATGGCGTACCGAGCCGCCATTCACGAGACAACTGGGCAGACACCGGCCAAGATAATGTTTGGAAGAGAATTACGACTTCCATGTGATTTGGAGTTCGACAGTCCCGGGGAGCCGCCGACAAAGGTAACTGATTATGTAAACAATCTGAGGAGTATTCTGTTGGGGACTAACGAGTTGGTTAGGGCCAAGATTCGCACGGCAAGCCACCGGATGAAGACTCGCTATGACCAAAGGGCGAACCACGTTGGATTTAGACAAAATGATTTAGTATGGCTGTATGATCCAAAAAGAAAAAAAGTACTTTCACCAAAGTTGATGCCAGTTTGGGAAGGGCCCTACAAGATCATCAAAAGGATCAATGATTTGGTCTACCGTTTCCAGCGAAGTTCTAAATCAAAGGACAAGGTGGTGCATTTGGGAAGACTGGCTTGTTACTAAGGAGATAGGAATAATTGGACCTGACCGGGACGATCTGGTTTAAGGGGGAGGTAGTGTTACAAGAAGAGCACTTGCAACCTCCGCCAGTAGATGGCGCTTTCGCCTGTTTTGCATCTGCAACTGATGCGGGAGTCGCCGACTGCTGTGGTCCCGTTTCCTGGGGAGGTTGGCTCTAAATACCCTTTCATATTGGCCCCAGGAGGTGGCGTAATGTAAATACTCGTTGTTTATTATTCAAGTTATATGTAATGTTTAGTAATAGATGACAATAAAAGAAGTGCTTCAAGACTCCGTGCCGCCTCTTGTCGTTACTCTCGCCATTGCCATCATCGCCGGGCTGCTGCTGCTGCTACTCTTCTGGTAAGTCTCTCGTGTTCCCCCACCAGTGGTAAGGCCGAGAGATACTGCCAGAGGAAGGGAGTTTCCACTTAAGCGGTGTAACTCAGGACGTCTTCGGGGTGCCTGCAGGGAGGAGCTACTCCGCGACGGAAGAAGCGAATCGTCGCAAGAAACCGGAGGGATCACGCGCGACAATATATATATAATCTTTCCTTTTTTTAAAAATTCACCGTGTAAACAAAATACATGTAAAATTATTAACCAATCAAATTCATTTATCGTCGCGACCAGTGCGCCGCCAAGCGGTAAAAGGCTGAAACTAACGTTTTTTAATTTTATATTTAAAAAAAAAAAAGCACATTAACCTTTTTAGTTTTTTTTTTAATAGCCTATATTTTAAACGAAATCTTCAGCTACCTACATGCGAAATTTCATAATGATTGATTCTGTAGATTTTGCGCAAAGCGATAACAAACCGATTTCGAAATTCATTTTCATAGATATACTAGACGAATGACCCGGGCAACGCCCGGGTTTACATGATTAAATGTATAATTCAAACACATTAAACATGTGCCCGTTGGCTGGCAGCGATTAAATGTCTGCGCCCGTTGACTCCCGGCGAGCAAGTGACTGCTCCCGTCGGCTGCCGGCGAGCAAGTGGCTTCCCGGCGCATGCGCGCGCACAGGGAAGCCACGTGCTCGCAGGCGGCCAATGGGCGCGCCCCGCCATCAGATCCACCGCGTTCTAAAGGGCGCTGCTCGTGAGCTATTTAGAATAATTTGAATATATAGTTTTAATAATTGATTTATATATTTTATAATATAGCCTATCGTCATCCTCGTTTTTTTTTACCTATGTATGGAAATTTTGGTTTGTATTAGTGAACTACTGCGAATTTGTATACCGGACATACAGACCAACCAACAGACAAACATACAAACATTCATTTTTATATATATAGATATAAGAATTGAAATGCCAAGAGTTTATAGCCATTATAAAGCACTAATATTTGAATTAGTTTTACTTAATATATTAGCCCTGAAAGACCCAAGGTCATCAGGCGTGGAGCAGAGTTCCTGCCAAAACCTAAGCCTATCTCCGTCGCAATGGAGACGCTGCTTGTGTGTGTGTGTGTGTGAGTTAAACCTACAAATCTGCAAATAACTCTAAGGATATTCAAGATATTCAAGAAATTATTTTTCAAAAACCATCCCGGGGATAAACCTAATATTATCCCAAAATTTCAAGGCGATTGGATGTATGGTTTTCAAATCTATAGAGTACAAACATACAGATAGACAGACATTCAATTTTATATATATACTAGCCGAATGACCCGGGCAACGCCCGGGTTTTACCCGTTTAAATGTTTTTATTCAAATACTATTCGTTACAATTATAAATTGGAGCCGTTGATGTCACTCTTGTGAAACGTCCCGCTCCACACTTCACATGTACATTAGGTTAGCTGGTATTACCCCCTATTTTCACGGCTAGAGGCGCGAGCGAAAGAGCAAATTTGCAAATGTTATGTTTGTTGGATTAATGACAAAGGCCAGTTTGAAGGTTATATAGTGAAGAAGGAAACATAGTTTATTTACTTTTTAAAATATACGCGTGGTCTCATGCCACCACTCGAGATAGGCTTACTTCCTCTCTACCTCCGCGCATGCGCGGTGGCGACGTCACGTCCGGGCGCGGCGGCTACGTCACGTCCGGTGACGTCACGACATCACATCTTCCCCCTTTCCTGTAACACTTGGACCGTAGTCGCCAAGCGATGGGAGAACTGTCAGGAGGTGGGGTAGATTCCTCCTGGCTGGCGTGGTCATCCAAATGTAGGGCAGGATGTATTCCCAGTTCATGTCGGATGTCAGGACGGGTGTAGGTCCCGGCATACTTCTGGTACAGTCTCAGTCTGCGGGCATTCCACACTTTACCATCAGATAGCACAAATGTAAATGGTCGCAGTTGTTTGGTAATGGTGAACGGGCCCCTCAACTTGGAACGTCCTTTCATGACGGGATCACCAGCTTGGATTTTACCTGATCTCCAACTTGTAGTTTAGGACTACAGCTTTTACTTTCACTGTCGCTCTTGTCTTCCTGACGGCAAGCTTCCTCAGGTGGTTTTGTTTTAACTTCCTTATCGAACACGTGCACCAAAGTTCTCAAAGTTCTTCCATGGAGCACTGCTGAAGGTGTTTGCTTCGTAACGGTGTGCGGTGTAGATCTGTATTCTCTCAAGAACAGTTGTATCGTTCTTTTAACCTCTGTATGCTGTAGGTGTGCTGTCAGGACCGTTGACTTTAGAGTTTTATTGAAGTTTTCTACTTCTCCGTTGCAAGCTGGGTGGTAGTTAGCAGTCCGTATATGCTTAATGCCATTGCTCCCCAGGAAGTCTTCAAACTCCTCGGAGATAAAGGGTGTTCCATTGTCGGTGACAATCTCACGTGGAAATCCCTCTCTAGAGAAAACATCTTCCAAAAAGTTTATTATCACTTTAGAGGTAGTCTTGTTCGTAGAGAAAACTTCGGGCCATTTAGATGTGTAGTCAATTAGGGTTATAGCAAACCTGAATCCAATCTCGGAGTCAATGAAGGGTCCAACTATATCCAGGCCAAGTTTAGTCCAGGGATTTGCTGGCCTTTCAACAGGAGTTATGGGGACTCGAATAGACTTTAGTATCTTGTCGTGGTTCTTACATACCCAGCAATTGGTTACCAAGTCTTCCAGGTCTTTATCCATCCCGGGCCACCAGTAGCTTTCTCTTAACCTTTGCTTGGTTCTGACCATTCCTTGATGAGCTTTATGAGCAAAGGACAGCAATTTATTTCGGAGAGATACTGGCACTAAAACTTTCCTTTTTCATTCAAGATCAGGTCCTCCTGAACTGAAAGATTCTTTCTTAATCTGAAGTATTTATTTAATTGTGAAGATTCATTATTACACCATGGTTTCATCAGTTGCTCTTTTAAGGCAATATTTTCAGGGCACAGTGAACATTCTCTCAGGAATTCCTCTTCACTGATAGCCAACATGTCCTGATTGATGGATGCAATTAGTTCAACTTCACCATCATAGTCCTCATAGGATGATAGCGATGATCTGGAGAGATAATCAGGTAATACGTTATCTCTTCCCTTTTTGTATTCGATGTTGTAATCAAAGTTCATGAGCCTTGCAGACCATCTTGCAATTCTCAGTCCTGCTCTATCGTTGCCTTTAGTTGTAAGCAATGTCGTTAGAGAGGATTGATCCGTTCTCAAAGTGAACTTCAGACCCCAGACCCATCTTCTAAACTTTTCACAAGCCCACACACAAGCGAGGCCTTCTTTTTCAACGATTGAGTATTTCCTCTTAGCATCAGAAAGTGTTCTTGAGGCACACGCCACAATGCGCTCCTCTCCCTTTTCTGACAGCTGTGAGACTACGCATCCTATGCCGCTATGAGATGCATCAGTTGTAATGACCGTAGGCAATTTTGGACAAAATTGGGCAAGTACTTGTCCCTTTTTAAGAGAGTCCTTTACTGTTTGCAAAGCTTTTGCATGTTCTCCTCTCCACTTAAACGGAACACTTTTCTTAAGCAACTTTTGTAGAGGTTCCATAATTGTACTTTTGTTAGGGATGTATTTCTGGAACCAGTTTATCATTCCGATTAAGGATCTAAGACCTGACTTATCTTTGGGAGGAGGGGCATCTAAGAGAGGTTTCATCAACTCCTCATCCAGATGAACTCCATTATAATCAATTATGTGCCCTAAGAATTTTAAGGACTTCTGCCTGTAAATTGACTTTGCATCATTTAGCATAAGGTTGACTTCTCTAAGTCTAGACAGAACTTGATTTAAATTTTTATCATGGTCTTCCATACTGCTACCCCCAATTATTATATCATCGAGGTAACAACTTAGACCTTTAATGTCCATCAGAAGTTCACTTAAATATCTTTGAAAAGCACCTGGTGCTGAGCTCAGGCCATAGGGCAACCTTTTAAACTGGTATATCCCCATATGAGTAATAAAAGCAGTGAGGTACCTGCTATCAGGGTGAAGTCTTATCTGGTGGTATGCCTGGGATAGATCCAAGTTAGTAAAAACTTTACAACCGTGCAAGGATGATAGTATGTCCTCAATTAGTGGAATTGGGTAGGCATCCAATATCGCAGCCTTGTTCGGTTCTCTTAGGTCAACGCAAAGCCTTATTGAGCTATCTTTCTTTTTGGAGACCACAATGGGTGAAATCCATTTAGATGTAACAATGGGTTCAATGATGTCCATTTTCACCAGGCGTTGAATTTCCCTGTGTACTTCATCTAAAAGGACTGGTGGCAGTCTCCTTAGTTTTCGTTGTACCGGCGGTACACTCGTATCAACAAAGATTTTGTACTCAATGTCCTTTGCGAAGGGTAAAGTTTCAAGAATCTTGCTACTTTCAGTGATTTGGTTGACTTTTCCATCCTTTATGGAAGGCCCGAGTTTATTAAATAACTCCAATCCCAAAATAGGTGAGTCAGCTCTAACAATATGTAAGAGCGTATGTACAACAGTGTTACCATGCTTAATTTTAGCGGGAAGGTCACCAAGTACGTCAATAGCTTGCTGCGTATAGCTTTTTAGTGCTACCGAAGCTGGGTTTAATTTAATGTTTTCAAAGTATTTGGTGTACAAACTCTCTGGAATCAATGACACTGAAGATCCTGTGTCAACTAGAAACTTTATAAGAACATTACTTGTTCCACCATTAACATTCAAGTCCATTTCAAGCTTTGAAGGCTGATGAATTGGTTGGTTACATTGTGCCATTGTAATGATCTTAATTGAAAACTCAGATAAACAATACTTTTTAAAATGCCCTACCTTCAGGCACTGGTGACACTTTACATCCTTAGCAGGACAATCAGGACTTGTAGCTTTATGCTTACCTCCACAGCGCAGACACTTGAAGTTTGTCGAGATCTTTTTGCGCTCCCGAAGATTAGGCTCAGTGCGGCGATCATTAGCAGCGATCTTATTTATCCCTTCGGGCGTATTATCAAACATATTGTTGTCCTCCTGGGCCTTCTCGTACTGAGTAGCAAGTTGCACCACTTGATCCAGGTTTAAGTCTGTAGTCTCCACTAGAAGCCGATCCCATAGTTGCTTGATTTTGGTTCCGACAATGAACCGATCCCGAATCAATTCGTCTTCCAAAGAACCATAGGCACAGTCTTTAGCCAGCGCGCGTAGTGCCGATATGTAGTCAGCGATTGTCTCGCCTTGTAATTGCCTTCGATCATTAAACTTCATCCTGATTACCCGGGGGCGATATTTAACAACATATCTCTGCCTTAGAAGATCAATAGCTTCACTTAAAGAAGTGACAGTACTGGCCTTGGGTAACGTGTAATATTGGGAGACACCGTTGAGTTTGGCCGTATCTGACCTATGACGTCAAAATGACGTCACGATGTAAACAAAGGTTACGACTGGCTCATTTTTTTTAATTCGATTTAATTATTAATATTTTAATACCAGCGACTAATTTATAGTTTCAATATATATATATATATTTTTCTAAATGACCTGCTAATTTTAAATAGATTTTTTTTTTGAAAATATTTAGCGCAATTGTAAACACGTGTATGTTGTGAATGCACCTTGAGAGCAATGGTGTCCGATATTTAAAATTATTATAAAATTAATTATTAATCAATATAAAAAATCAATATAAAATTATTATAAAATTAATTATTAATCAATATAAAAATTTCGTTGTTAATTTAGGTTAGTTTAAGTTCGGTTTAGGTTAGGTTAGGTTAGGTTCGCTTAGGTTAGGTTAGTTTAAGTTAGCTTTAGGTTAGGTTAGGTTAGGTTCAGGTTCGTTCAGGTTAGGTTAGGTTAGGTTCAGGTTCGTTCAGGTAAGGTTAGGTTAGGTTAGGTTCAGGTTAGGTTAGGTTAATGTAATTTATTAATAGTTTTATTATTATAAATATGTAATATTAATAATTTTATTATTTTTATATTTTTTTGTATATTCCTATTTATAAATATAACCTTTGGCACCATTGGAACGTATTACGCCATTATTTCTTTGTTTACGTTGGCGCTAAAAAAATAATTAAGAAATTGCTAATAGAAAATTATTAAAATAAAAATCCTTTATATATATCTTGACACTATAAATTAGTCGCTGGTATTAAAATATTAATAATTAAATCGAATTAAAAAAAAATGAGCCAGTCGTAACCTTTGTTTACATCGTGACGTCATTTTGACGTCATAGGTCAGATACGGCCAAACTCAACGGTGTCTCCCTGTAATATTGCCGTTGTGCTTCAGCTCCAACAATGTTCAAAAAGATAGCAATTTTTCTGTTTTCATCCACATTTAGTTTATCCTCAGCAATCATGTAGTTGTTGAAATAACGAACATATTCGTCAAAGTCCATGCTTTGGATGCCATCTTGCAGGAACGGGATAAGTTTACCGGCAGCCATTTTGAATTATTTGTTTACATAAAAAAATAAATTTAAAAAAAATTGATCACTTTACCTTGAATCCTCGTCGCCACTTTGTTATGTTTGTTGGATTAATGACAAAGGCCAGTTTAAAGGTTATATAGTGAAGAAGGAAACATAGTTTATTTACTTTTTAAAATATACGCGTGGTCTCATGCCACCACTCGAGATAGGCTTACTTCCTCTCGACCTCCGCGCATGCGCGGCGGCTACGTCACGTCCGGTGACGTCACGACATCACAGCAAATAACACGACGGATATTCGGGATAGAGACCTGAAATTTTCACTAAGAGTTTTTCCAGGTGCTACTTTATATACTGTTAAAATATCAGTCAGATTAGTAGCGTATTGTGGACGTGTATAGTTGACAAACATACATACATACATACGCTGACTTTTATATACATAGAGATAATAATATTGTAGCGTAGAAAATTAAGTCTTTGTATATCTGGGGATGTGAAAGTATTTATTGATGACGTTACAGCGACGAGTCGACAATTATTAACAGGTCAGCCCCCCAAAACTATTTACCGCTAGAGAATCTTAAGCAAGCAAGCAAAGAAATATTTTAAAGATGATTTCACAAATACAGATTAATATATATTTTCATAATCTGTTGAATATATTTTCATTGAATAATATTAAATTAAATAATAAAATATTTCTTCGTCACATAGCCTCCTCCTATAAAGAGCATCGACCCGATGCTCAGCAGGAGACTTACGTCGTCAGTCTTAAGAACTAGTACTATGGCCAGGGATATTCTCAGGTGACTGCGGTGGATGTCTTCTTTCAGTTGAGATATCTTCTTCATGAGGACTTGGTAGGTCTATGTTTACGTCAAGGTAGCTTTTTCTCATTTCTACTGTGGTCGGTAAGGGGGGATTTTATAACTTTGCGGCCTCGCCTCCAATGTGGTCTATCATCTAGTTTTAATGGCGGGGCGTCCAGCTAGATCTTCTAGCAGGTGAGAAATGTTGTCTGCTTCGACCGCGATATGAAGTAGAGCTTCGGTAGCGAGTGAAAGTTTTCCTCGATGATTCGTCATTGGGGTCCTGAGATTCAGCTCGAGAGTTGTAGGATACCATTGTGTCTTGCTTTCTTTGGAAATAGTCATTTTTCCTTTCCTCATTGTGTCTCTTCCTGTCACGGCAATAGCGGACGACGTGACCTGGGCGTCCGCAGTAGAAACAGATTGGCCTTCCCTCAGTTGTACGCCAATCATTGGTGTCGCGTCTTCCTCCTTGTTTTGGGTATCGAGGTTCAGGGTGCGGTCTTATCGTTTCGGCCTCATATCTGGTATTTAAAAACTGTCGGGGGTTTTCCTTCTGAGGGGGACCTTTCCTAGACTTTGAGATTGGTGCCAGGGTTCTTTCAATCTCCTCCTTTACAATTTCTTCGATTGTAGCATTTTTTGGTTCCTCCCGAGGAGAGCCTAATGCCCGCTGTACCTCCTCGCGAACAATTTGCCTAATCATAGAGGACAGATCTTCTCCGTCATCCTGGTCACAAAGCGAGGCTACATTTGGTAGGCGCTCGTACCTGGTTGGGGTAACTCGCCTACAACGGAGCGCTTCGACACGGCGACATTCTGTAATGAATTGCTCGGTGCTCTGTACATCCCTCGGTAGGAGTGCTTGATAAAGCTCCTCAGCTATCCCCTTCATGAGGTGGGAGATTTTTATCTTCCTCACTCATTTGAGGATCAACCTCTTTGCACAAGCACAGGAGATCCTGGATGTAACATTCGGTACTTTCACCTTTTAATTGTGCGCGTGTTTTAAGTTTCTTCTCCGCTTGCAATTTTGAATTTTCTTTTTTTCCGAACACATTCTCTAATTGAGATGTGAATTCCGTCCAAGTCTGTATGCTTTCTTCGTTGTTCTCAAACCATTTGAGAGCAGTTCCAGACAGATAAAAATAAACTTTAGTAAGACAAAGGGTTTCGTCCCAATGGTTGTACCTTGTCACACGTGCATACCCTTTTAACCATTTTTGGAGATCTTCACCATCCTCCCCGGAGAAAATGGAAGGGTTCCTTGGCAGATGTTGAACAACGTAGTTGCTTACCTGAGTACCTTCCTTCTTTACATTCATAGAAGTTTCTTCTGGTTCAACAGAATCAATTTTTCTTTTATTTCTTAATGGGTATCGGTCCAGTCTCTCCACCAGTTGTAGCGTAGAAAATTAAGTCTTTGTATATCTGGGGATGTGAAAGTATTTATTGATGACGTTACAGCGACGAGTCGACAATTATTAACAGGTCAGCCCCCCAAAACTATTTTACCGCTAGAGAATCTTAAGCAAGCAAGCAAAGAAATATCTTAAAGATGATTTCACAAATACAGAGATATTTTTATAATCTGTTGACTATATTTTCATTGAATAATATTAAATTATAAAATATTTCTTCGTCACAATATAAATGAGTTTTAAAAATTGTAAAAAAGAAAAAAAAATGCATCGGCAGGGAATCGAACCCAGGCCGCCCGCGTGGCTGGCGAGCATTCTACCACTGAACCACCGATGCTTATAAGAAATGGCCCTATTTGGGTATTTATTCCATTCACAAAAGCAAACGATGACAGAATTGTTGATGACTCTGATACTTGTATTTATAATTATGTTAGCATAATGAATTATTCAGTATTCCCATGGTCTCCAGCGAAGAGGTGTGAATTGATTTTTTGAAAATATACATAATTATAAAGACAGAAGCTTCTATAGAAATAACTAAAATAAGAGCGTTAGACTGAATATCTAAAGGTCCCTGGTTCGATATCGGGTTTCGGCATCTTTTTTTAATTTTTAAATTTTTACTTACTGTAACTTGACACGTGACTTAACGTGACAGAATTGTGCATGGCGCTGATAACTGTATCAAATATGATACAGAAATATTGTCATCATCATTTTCTGAAAAAAAAAACAACTACTTTTTTTCCCAGAACCTGTGAATTTATTTTTCTTGACTAAAAATCCGAAAAATATCTTTTCCAGATTTTTCTCTATGTCCTTTTAAAACACGTTTTACATGTCCATTAGGTCAGCTGATATTACTTCTCATCTTCACCGCTAGAGGCGCTGCTTGTGAGCGAAAGGGCAAATTTACCACGCAATTTGCAAATAACTTGTATACATACTTGTATACTTGTGTACATAGACCATAAATCTGCACATAGACAGGAAAAGCACATATATTTTAATAATATAAATGAGTTTTAAAAATTGTAAAAAAAAATGCATCGGCCGGGAATCGAACTCGGGGCGCCCGCGTGGCATGCGAGCATTCTACCACTGAACCAAAAGCAAACGGTTACAGAATTAAGAAAGAATTGTGCATGACGCTGATAACTGTATATATAATATAGATTCTCCTTATTCACCACCATCCCCACGGGCCATTACACGTGTGCATCTCGAAACAGACCCTATCTGCATCCACTGTTCAGAAGAGTCACAGACAGTCGATCATCTTCTCTTCAGCTGTTCAGCATTACTGAGACATATAAGACCTGAGACACAAACAGCTATCCTGCTTGGAATGACCCACCTCAATCTTACATCTATGGCCAGCCTCTCAGACTCAACATCAGCATGGAAATTTCTGGTCAACTGGTTAAACTCAGCAATCTAAACAGGACGCGAGTAATAGCGCTCAACACTAGTCTATACTAGTGAGCTGGACTGCCCGGTTATAAATATCTCTATCTCTCTAACGTTCAAATTTTATGTGGAAATTACCTTAATGTATTTTATTATTAATCCTCCTTATTCCCCAGGCCTTTAACCATGGGATAATCCATTGTTTAGGTTCCTCAAAAGAGATATTTGAAATGTTCTTTCAGTTCAGAAATATTTGAGAAATAGTAGAAGTGATTTGGAGAGTTTATTTGGCAAATTATCATCAAGGATAATTTACTTATATTATGAAAGAATATTCCTCCGAGATGTTTTTGCCATATAGAAAAGTAATTTCTAACAACTTGAAAAAGAGATCCCAAAACATTTTCCGATAGGAGCATATATACTTTACTTGGAAGTTAGCAAATCTGTTTGATGCTTGCAAAGTAGAAGACTACTTTGAGAACATTTTTGAAATTTCTTTCTATATAAATGGGATATTCACAAAAGTAGAATTATTTTCATTTGAATGGCCTTCTTCATGAAGAACTTTTGTTGTGCTATTTTAACTAAAAAATTTAATGATTTAACCAGTAACTGTGAAAGGTTCTTGATGATGGGGGTTTTTGACACTTAAAGAAAAGAGGAGGCGACACCGCGACTTGCTGTTGTGTCGGCGTCAGCTACTCCTTTTTAATCTATAAAAGAGTAAAATACACAAAGAATTTGTATACATTTTTACTATTTTTAAAAATTTTCATTAGAAAGAGTAATCCTCTGTAATTGATTTCCTACAGACTCTTTTACATATTTTTAATTGCATAAAGAAATTTTAAAGATATATCATTGATACAGAATAAAAAAATAAATATGTAATTATATTTTCAAAATTGTCAATAATTGAGACATGAGGTGATAGTGAACCAAAAGAGCTCTCATCTCTATCAATAATATCCTTTCTTAGAACTCTGCAGGTTTAAAAGACGAACCTCTTTCTTCAGGCCATAAGGAAAGAAACAAAGTGTAAGAAGATAAATCAATATTTAAGCTAAGTAAAAAAGTAAAGTTAAAATATAAACTTTAAAACTAAAACTGATTTTATTTGTTTTGCCTTGTTTTGATTTTTATCCTGAAGAAAGGAATTATTCGCTGAAACTAACTAAATTATTAGGAGGTACGTGTGGGATGATTCAATGTTATTTTAATTACTTATTATTAATATCAAATAGCTGTAGTATATCCTTCCTTATATCTATAAGAATGAAATCTAAAATCGATGTTTTTTATCGCTTTGCACAAAATCTACAGAATAAATCATTATAAAATTTCGCATGTAGGTAACTGAAGATTTCGTTTAACATATAGGCTATTCAAAAAACTAAAAAGGTTGATGTGCTTTTGTAAAAAAATATAAAACCAAAAAGCGTTAGTTCCAGCATTTTAGCGCTTGGGCGCAGCACTGGTCGCGCCGATAAATGAATTTGATTGGTTAATAATTTACACGTGGTTTGTTTACACATGAATGTTAGTTTGTTCACACGATGAATGTTTTTAAAAGGTAAGATTATCCAATCGCCGTGAAACTTTAGGCAGTTATTTACTATACTACTGGGAAGGTTTCTGGTTTGAATTTGATTTGGAATAAATATTCTCTGCAATTTTATTTGCAAATTTTCTACTCTCACTCGCAAGCAGCGCCTCGGGCGGTTTCTGGTGAAATTATATTTATAAATTGTAACAATGCTTAAAATGTGTTCCAAGTATAATAAATTTAATTTGAGAATTTAGTAATATAATATTCCAATGACTAAAAAAACTTGGCATTTTAATATTAATATATTAAAAATAAAGAAGGCATCTCCTGACCACGAGCGCATGTGCTTTTTAGATGGCAGAGCGCCATCTAGTGGAGCAAAAATACACTAAACGTTTATTTAGCTTGCTCCGAGATATTTGGCCAACCCAATTTCTTGATAAATCAAGAAAAGCCATCCACGAACGCGTTTCGGGCTGTTGGCGCTCGTCAGCGTGGAGAAGGCTATAACCACTGCGACCAAAAAGATTTTTTGGTTCCAATGGCTTCCCGAAAAATCAAGAAATGGGTATTCAGGGCCAAATTTGCGTAAAGACGCTTAACACATGAAAAAACAATAGAAAAAATAAAAGATTTGTGGGTCAGGTGTTGATATTAAAAATAAAGAAGGCATCTCCTGACCACGAGCACATGTGCTTTTCAAATGGCAGAGCGCCATCTAGTGGAGCAAAAATAAACTAAACGTTTATTTAGCAGCTCCGAGATATTTGGCCAACCCAATTTCTTGATAAATCAAGAAAATGCCTTCTTTATTTTTAACATCAACACCTGACCCACTTAATTTTTATTTTTTTTCTATTGTTTTTTCATGTGTTAAGCGTCTTTACGCAAATTTGGCTCTAAATACTTATTTCTTGATTTTTCGGGAAGCCATTGGGACCAAAAAATATTTTTAGTCGCAGTGGTTACAGCCTTCTCCACGCTGACGAGCGCCAACAGCGCGAAACGCGTTCATGGATGGCTTTTCTTGATTTAACAAGAAATTGGGTTGGCCAAATATCTCGGAGCAAGCTATATAAACGTTTAGTTTATTCTTGCTCCACTAGATGGCGCTCTGCCATCTAAAAAGCACATGTGCTCGTGGTCAGGAGATACCTTTTTTATTTTTAATATCAACATCTGACCCACTTATCTTTTATTTTTTTCTATTGTTTTTCATATTAATATATATGTTAGGTTTTTTGTTATTTACATATATATAATTTTTTGTTTTGTATAATTTTCATATTTGCCTATTGTTGTCAGATCAGTGTGACTGAGAATTGTATAAATAGAGCGAATGAGTTGTATATTGAGAGAGAGAAAAATAAAGGCTGTCTGTTGCTACTAGCTCGCTTCGTAGTTTCTTCCAAGGCTACATTTGGTCCCTCGAGCCGGATATAAAGTGGATATAAGATTTAAAGAATATGATATAAATAAGATGATAGTATGAAGATTAAGAAAATATTAAGTAGATATTAAGACGATATTAAGAAGATTAAGATTATTAAGAAGATAGTAAGAAGATATTAAGAAGATACTAGACCAAGAGTTGAAAGTAAGCCGGAAGAAACCTGAGAATTTGAATCGCTAAAAAGTGATAACTACTGCTTTGCATATAAGAAAGTTTAGAAATTAAAGCAAATCAGGTGAGAATCAGAACGGTTTTTAAAAGACCGGTTTGGCGATAGGGTAGTTCTAACCGAAATATATGTGAGACAATTACTGGGCCTAGTCATAAATAACGCCCGAAGAACTACAAAGACTATTGAGGACCTGTATGACAAGTTGGAATCCTATCTCCGATCTTTGGAATCCTTGGGAGTTACTCAGGATCAGAATGCACGTTTTTGTACCCCATGGTTGAATCTAGTCTACCAGAGAAATTGACTCAGGTTTGGCAGCGTAGTTCCATTTCGGGATACGATGTCGAAGGTGAGGATAAGCCTCAATCAATAAACCAGAGGCTAGGTTCGCTGTTAAAGTTCCTAAGGCAGGAAGTAAAAGGGGAAGAACGTCTGAATTATGTGAGGGCTGGATTTGGCGAATCCTCTAAAAGAGTAACAAAGCCCTATACTACAAGGCTACACGGAACTGAATAAAGAGACACGGGTAACTCACAGCCTAAAGTGTGTCTATTGTGTCGAGGTGGCCATTGGTTGCCGACCTGCCAGAGATGGCTTGCCATGCCTGTTAAGGAAAGAAGAGAGTTGCTAGGCAGACATAAGGCTTGTTTCCACTGCCTTCGTGTTGGACATTATGGGCGTCCCTGCAGGAGATATATAAAATGCAAGCTGTGTAGCAAACATCACAATACTTTTCTGCATAGTGAGAAGATCCAGAACATCAGGGAGATTCCTTCAAAGGCAGAACCGCGAGAGGTATCAATCGCGGGCATGCATGTTAAGACATTGGTACCCAGGGCTCTTTTGGCCACGGCCTTAGTGCGATTGGTTAACCACCGGAATGAGGAAATAGTGGTGAGGGCCCTATTGGATCAAGGATCGCAGTCCTCTACACTACACAAGAATGTGCTCCAGATGTTGAATGTCCCAGTCTCCAAGGTGAATGCTCAAATTTATGGGGTCAACTCGATCAAAGGAGAGGAGGTAGGGCAGCTTGCCCACTTTGTCATAAAGCCTCTCGGGAAGGAGAAATGGGAATTGCCACTACAGGCTTTATTAGTAAATAAAATGACAGGATTGTTACCAGGTCGAGACTTTTGCCTTCCGTTATCCGAAGAATTGAGGAGTGCCCAGCTTGCGGATCCACAGTTTGAAAAGAGTGGGAAAGTTGATCTTATTTTGGGAGCCGATGTATACGGATCAATCTTGCTGCCTTAAATCCGTAGATGTAAGAAGACCCAGTTATGTGCACAAAACACAAGGTTGGGATGGATCCTATTGGGAAGATTGACAGGAGGGGATATCCTCGGCACTACCCAAGTTTTCTCTACTTATGTCCAGTATGAAGATAATATGGAAGTATTTTTAAAGAAATTCTGGGAGGAAGAAGAAGTTCAACTAACCCCTAAGACAACTCCTGAGGATGAGTTTTGTGAGGCTTTATATAAAACTGAAATAAGGCGAACATCAAGTGGAAGATGTGTCGTGTCCCTGCCCTTTGACCCTAAGCTCACTGAAACAGAATTGTTTGAAGGGTCGTTTGACACCTGTTTCCAGCGGCAAATCGCCTTGGAACGACGTCTGGAAAAAGGTGAGATCCTCCGCCAGGAATATCGTTCCTTCATGGGGGAGTATGCCGAGTTGGGTCATATGACTTCATTATCTGAACAATCGGCGAAGGATGAGAAGGGATGCTGTTTCATCCCCATCATGCAGTGAGAAAAAATCAGCCGAACAGGGGGAAGAGAAGAGTAGTCTTCAATGCCTCTACTAAGACATCGAATGGATTCTCGTTTAATGAACGATTATATACCGGGCCAAAGCTGCAAACTGACATCTTTACCATCCTAATCAAATGGCGCTATGTACCAACGGGTGATAATCCGGCTGACATTGCTTCCCGGGGAATATTGGGCTCACAGTTGAGCTGTTCCACGATGTGGTGGAACGGACCTACATGGCCGACGTCGTCCCCAGAGCTATGGCCCAAAGTGCTTGAAATATCAGGACCAGGATGGAGTGGTGCGAGTGGTGTCACTTAGAACCAAGACCGGCATAATCAGGCGACCCCTGGCCAAATTGGCTCTTCTACCGGTCCCCACTGTTTGTATTGATGGTACGCATCAATGTGGGGAGGAATGTTACGATTTTTGTTATTTACATCTTTTTTTGTTTTGTATAATTTGCATATTTGCCCATTGTTGTCAGATCACGTGTGACTGAGAATTGTATAAATAGAGCGAATGAGTTGTATATTGAGAGAGAGAAAAATAAAAGCTGTCTGTTGCTACTAGCTCGCTTCGTAGTTTCTTCCAAGGCTACAACAATATATTTAAAGAAAATATTGTAACGTTTTTGTGTTAAATGTTAAAATGTAATGTTAAAATATATTTTTACATTGTTAATTTAATTTGTTGTTGTTTTATAACAATGAAGATGCAAATTACATTGTTGTTGTTGTTTATTATCGTGTGTTTATATAAAAAAATACATTGTATGTGATGATGAAAACAAAAATGAATTTTTAAATTGATATATAATTTATTGAGAAAAAAATAAATAATCAATAACAAATTCAAAAAATGACAACATCTTATTTAAAATATAATAAATGTTTTCAAAATATTATGTGTATGAAAAATATATTCAAACACATATAACAATATTTATATAGGTGGATAAATCTATATATAGGTGGATTGGTTGTTTTCTAGAATCGTTAAACAAATGTTCGTTAGGCAAACTTTTACTCGGATAAAAACCGGGCGAAGGCGGGAACATATATATGTGGTAACCGAGGGTCAAACCTGTAGTAACCGAAAGGGACAGTCAGGGCGTGGAGAGTTTTCCAGTACCTCTCTGCACTTTGGAAGACCTTTAACAATTTACACGTAGTACAGGCAGTCTTGGTCGAGGCAGAGTGGAAAGCTTGGGAATGTCCACACACACAAAACGAAGAGACACAGCTGTAGTAGGAAAGTTCCATGAACAGATAGGAGTCGAGCTAAGAGCAAGATGGAGAAAGAAGGTTTCTTACTGTTTCACATGGTCGATGAAGGTGGACCTGGCTGCAACCGACAAGGGCTCACGCCGACGGTGAAGTGACTGTCTACAGACTAACTAAACTCGGCTAAAAACCGAGGTTTTTATATACCATTCCCGAGGAGGGGGGGGGGGGGGTTGGAGATATCTGAGAATGTGGACTTCGGACGTCTGGGGCATTCTGCACCCTTAGACCTTAATGGCGACGGGCTGCCGAATTCCTTTAGGGTTGTCTCGATTTTAGACGTTTTTGAACTTCTTAATCTTGCTTTAACTCAGCTCTTAATCTATTACATAGTTTTATTTATTCATCCTCAGTTTGTACAAAGTACATTACATATGGTGATGCAATGACACATGTCAATCATGCGCATAATTATTTATAGATGTGTTTCTATATACAACATGACAATCTTGTTATAAGTAATTATACAATATAGGGTTGTTGGTTTAAATTACCATAGATGAGCCCCGGGAGTGAAAGGGTTTATCCGGGTTTTTTAAACGGGTAAAGCCTCTCTAACACAGGTAAGTAATTGAAATTTCTTTTAATTGATTTAAACTGTGAGGGTTAAAAAGGGCTATAACAAGATGCTTTGTTTGGATATATCTGAAAATTATAAAAAATAAAACTTATGTTTAATTCAAAAGTTATGATATTCATTATAAAAGAGACATTTAGATAAAATCTTTGGTTGATAAAAAAATAATTATGATAAAATAAAATGATGTTCTAAGGGATTGTTGGCGGGCGTTGGAAAGGGTTAGGGGTTAAATAATATGCAATTGTAAGTATTTCACAGACAACCAAATACTTAAATCCAGGTGCAAAGCGAGGATATAGACTTGATCGTCTTCCTAGGCAATGTTTCACCTGTGATCCTGTATAAGGTTACAGTGCTTTGTCACAATTGTAGGGTTATTGGGTTGAAAAGTTGTTGAAGAACAAGTTGTTCCTTAAAATGATTGAAAGGGGTGAAATAGAGTGCCATGCGTTAAGTAGAATTGTTGTAGCGACAGTAGGTGATCTGACTTGACTTTAAAATCAAAGGTTGATTGTGGTCCGCTAGAGCTAAAAAAATTGTGAGTTGTGAACGCTTTGTGTTTGCGTTGATTTGTGCTCTGCGGATGATTGAAGTAAACCTTTGAAACGTGTTCAGGCCAGAAGTTGGGATTTGTAAATCTGAGGAACTGTGTTCAATGAGTTTGTTGAAATTACGAAATCAAAAAAAAATTGTCAAGCAGTACAGTCGTTTTTCTACGTTGATGTGAATCAAGGACTGAGAAGATAGTAGTGTAAAGTACACTGAAGTGGTTAGAGAAATAGATTGTTGTATGCATGAAAGTTAATGATAACATAGTCATTTTATATAAAGTTTAAAATAAATATAAGATGGAAATATATAGAAATATCATTGTGGTTGAATAAAGTTTATGTGGACAAAATCAAACAATCAATATATAAAAATAATAATAATGAAGAATTAAAGTGATTTTTGACAACAAATAAATCTTTTGTAATACTAAAATAATATTATGTAAGATAAAAGTAAAATTGAATTTTTTTTAAATAATGCTGGATTAGAAACTTGTGATTATATAATTGATAGGTAAAAAATAAAAAATAAAATATTTTATACAAAAAAAAACAGAATATAATTAAAGATTATTACAATGAGTAGATGAAGGTTTAGTATTTCTTCTAAAAAGAAGTTACAAATGTGTTTTATAAATCGAAAATTGAGAAGCGCAATTTATTGCATGGATTGGTTACTAAAATGTTGTGTATTATGATCTCAATTTAACATGTAAAATGTTTGATATGTAGAAAAAATTGAGATTTACACAGGATCAGAAAATATCAAAATGTTCAATTTAAGGTAGGTCTTGTGAAAAATCAAATATCTAAATGTTTTAAAAAGTTAGGTTAAGATATCGACTGTTAATGTAGTAAGAGGAATGCGGACCACGCTCCAAATTTTCTGGAGGCGAGATAGGGGGAGAGTGGTGGTGTTGATTTATTGACGCGGCATGGTCTCGAGTTGTTTAGTCTATCAATCCGGTATTTTTATGACTCTCTGTCTGGGAATTTGTGAAATTCTCGAGGAAATATAAATGGCTGATGGGAAACATGTTACACATGGCGTTCATTCCAATAGCGGATATTTAGTTGACAGATTTGTTAGCGGGGAGAGAGAGGCGTTGTATATACATGAAACGGGGTCGACTAAAGGGCAATTGCCGCTGTTTATCGTCGGGGATTATATTACTGGGGTCTTGTCTACAGCGCACGTGCTTTAAATTCTTTCTCCTCTAGTCTGGGTCTGGTAGTTTCAAAGAAATCTTTATATTGTGTGAAAGAGAGTAAGTAAGTAGGTAATACAGATCCAAATGGGTTGGTGTAGCGTATGTAGATAGAATAGGTTTGTTAATTTAATGGGAAATTTTCTGTTCGCTACTTGAGGTTTGTTTTAAAACGATCGATATTAAATAAATCTGGATTTAAATGTAGGAATGGCTGGGAAGTTTGAGGCGGTATAATTCGGTAAAGTTGCGTCTCGAATATATCTGGAGTCAAATGTTTGAATTCACTGAGATATACATCTTGAGACATTCGCTGTGGGGTTTAAATAAATCGGGTTTGTGGAGGTGTAATGTACAGAACATTCTCTGTGTAATATTTTAATTTATTGACATGTATGGTGTCACTGTCTCTATTGAGAGGTTGATTGGGGCGATCTATTCGAACGACATTGGGTGAGATTATTTCAATTATTGTATATGGTCCAGTAAAATATGGTGCTAATTTACCTGTGTCGGGGTGTTTATAATTTTTGACCAAAACAAGATCATTCACTTCGAAATGTGGTTGTCTGTGCTGCTTATCAAATGTTTCTTTATCTTTTTTATGCTTATTTTGGGTACGAGAGCGTTCTATCTCTCTAGCTCTAGTTATTTCGGGGTATGGGTAAAGATGAGTTCTTAGATCTGGGGGGGACAACATTGAACATTAAGTAGGTGGGTGGAAAACTTGTGACAGAATGGGGTGTTTTATTGTACGTCTGAGTGACGCGTTTAACAAGTTGAGTCCAGGAAGCTTTTGGATTTTCTAGATAAGCTAGTCTGAGCTTGCCTGTAATGGTGGCATTTAAGCGTTCTATTAAACCGTTTGCTTGTGGGTTATTGCTTGTGGTGAGTAGGGGTTGTATACCCTGTGTTATTAGAAATTTACGGAATATTTCTGAGGTAAAAGCGGGCGCTCTGTCAGATAACAGACGTTTTGGAAATCCTTGTTGTAATACAGTCTTGAGGGTTTGAATGTATGTTAGGGTACTGGTGAACTTCGATGGAAAGGTCCAAGCATATCGCCTCAAATGATCCACTATTACGTGTAGATATGTTTTGGAGTGTCTATATTTCGAAATTCCAGCTATTGTATCTATAGAGATTAAGTTGAATGGTGGTTGAGGTGGTGGAATTTGTCCGAGGGCACCATAGGGTTTACCTTTGGGCCTTTTAATGATTTGGCAGGTGTGACACGACCTGAGAATTTTTTCTATAGATTTAGAGATACCTTTCCAGTAGTACTGGGTAGTAATTATGCGGGTCATCTGAGAGATGCCTGGGTGGTTATATACTTGGTGAACTTTGTTCATGAGAGTATATTGCAGGGTTTCGGGAATTATTATTTTAGTTACACCTTTTCGGGTAATGGTATGTAAGCCGTTTGTATCAATGTTGAATGTGAATGCTGTGTTGGTTGATGCTGTTTTATAATATCAGCACTGATAAATCCTAAAAAGGGGTTTCGTGACAGTAAATCTGCCTCATACTGTTGACTGCCTTTGAGGTAGTGGATTTCGTATTTATAGGTAGATAGTCTCAGGCTCCATCTAAAGAGTCGGCCTGACGGATTTTTTTTATAGTTTTAAACCATTGTAAAGCTTGGTGATCTGTGTATATGGTGAATTTTATACCGATGAAGTATATTCGGAATTTGTCTACACTTTCGACGATGGCGAGGCACTCGAGTTAGAAAACGGTGAAGTTTCTCTCATGTGCTCTAAGGGCGCGGCTGAAATATTGTACAGGATGCACTTGTCCGTCTGGATGTACCTGTTTAAGTATGCCGGCGATCCCTTGGGTGGATGCGTCGCAATAAAGGCGGCATGGTAAACCGGCTTGATACAAGTGTAGTACTGGTTTACTGGTTAAACTCTCTTTGAGAGTGTTGAAAGCTTGTTGACAGTCTGGGTCCCAATTCCATTTTACATCCTTTTTAAGTAGTTTATTTAAAGGTGCTCGTAAGCGGGCATAATCTGCTCTAAACTTAATATAAACGTTTACTGCTCCTAAAAATGATTGTAGTGTTTTTGATTGGTAGGTGGTTTGATGGCATTTATGGTATCAAGGTTGCGCGTCTGTGATGCATAAGTACCTGCGGTAACAGTGTATCCTAAGAAATCTATATTTGTTTAAAAAATGAACATTTATTATAATTGAGTATCAATGGCTGAATTTCTGCACAGACTATATAACATTACAAAGAGAAATTCCCTACATAATCAGGACTGCAATAGATCAATCTCTGCAAAAGGATCACACAAGAATAATAAATTCAAGACTATACCTCCACTATAAAAACATCTGCTCAACTCCGTTACCGGAATACTATCTGTCCAGCGATTTCCCGCTCCGGGTCAAACGGTGTATTGCCGGACTGAGAATACCCTCAGTGCTCTTTACTGATGATCGCCCCAGAATATTCAAAACAGAAGGTTGGACATGCAATATTTGCGGGACAAGAATGGAGCCGGGGCTACATCACCATATACTCTCATGTATGGGGCTGAAAGACGAATGAGAAGTGCTCCTCAGTGAAATAAGCCTTGAGGGACTCTCTTTGGAGCTCCTGTTGAATGAGGTGGTGAGAAACAGAGCTGGAGCGTTTGCGTTGTTCAAATTTTGGAAGACGGCTGAAGAGAAAAGGAAGCTATATACATAATCTAATTGATGTAAATAATTATATGTAAATAATCTTTGTCAGGACTAGAATGAAGAATCACGTATGGGACTTTGATTCCAGTAAAAGGCTTGTTGCTGCTGTTGTATATAGTTACAGTGTAGAAAATACTACACTATACCTACTACTTATAGGTTTCTCTCTGTATTCTCAGTTCTCTTCTCTTCAATTACTCTGGAAACTGGCGAATCCTTTATAGGACGAGAGGTCCTCAATAAAGGCTTTTGTTGTTGTTGTATAATTGAGTGTGATGTTTTCGTGTTGACACACCGTTAGAAATTATTGTAGGTGTTGTAGATGAACCTCTAAGGTATCAGAAAAAATAATGAAATCGTCGAAGTAATGGGTAACAAAATTTAGTTTATATTTTTGCCTGACCTGGTTTATGGCACGATGGTATATCTGTGGCGAATTTTTAAATCCGTACGGAAGTCTACAAAATTCGTACTGACTATCTAACTTCACGAAAGCTAGTAGATTACGTGAGTTAGGTTCTATTTCCACTTGCCAATATGCGGATGCTATATCTACAGAAGAGTAGTATTTGGCTTTCGACAATTTATCAAGAATGGTTTCTATTAAAGGTAAAATATGTACGTCTGGAGCGATGATTTCATTGAATTTTCTGTAATCAATACAGAAACGTTTCGTTTTGTCACGTTTCGTAACGAGAGTTATTGGACTGGCATGAGGTGAGACTGACGGGGTAATGATTCCATGTTGGAGCATTTGCTCTATTTGGGTTTGTATTTCTTGTTGGTCGTGTAGTGGCACTTTATATGGGCTTAATGCTATTATTTTATCTGTGGTGGTATTGATTTTTATCGGTGGTATGTTCAATTTGGGCACGTTGTATTTGTTAGTAGAGAACACATGCGAGAATTCATATAGAATTCGGTGGAGTTCGTGTGGACAATGTTCTAACTGAGGTGCCGCATTAGAAGGTATAGATAACTCAATATCATGGGCAGGAGATATAGGGGGTGCTACAGCAGTGGGGGAAAATATAGTGGCAGGCTCCGCCACATGTAAACAAGACTGGTTGGAGGGGATGGTGGTAAAAATAGCTGTTTCCCTCGGTTGATTGGGACATAAATCCTGTTTGCGTTTGGTGAACTTATAGACATTTGTTGGGAGAGCATCATTCTTTTGATAAATTTGGAGATTATTAAAATCTATAATTAATTTAAATATTTTAAGGGTATTAATAGATAAAATACCAAAAGGTAGTGAAACTTCTACTTTAAAAAAAATTTAGTTTTTGGGTGAGGTTACCGATTTTAAGTTTTAAAAAATATATCCAAGGGTATTTACATTGTGGGCTATTGCATTTATAGTTAAACTGTACTGATGGATAATAATTTTATATGGTAATCTATTTTCTATGGTTCTTAAAATATCCAAGTTAAGTATGTTAATAGATGCTCCCGTGTCTATTAAAAAGGGAAAATTTACATTTGGTGACAGTTCAGTCCATATTATTAGCTGTTCAACGAAAAAAGGTTGCAGGTTTTCCTACCGTTGAGTTGCTCGCGGGGCTTGTATAGTCGTCTTGGCTTGCAGCTTGGACTTGGGGAACATGGCTCGGAGATTGGACCTTGGGCCGGGTGTGGGTACAATGTTTTAGTACAGTGGTTGTGCGTGGTATGGCGCTGTAGACTGGGCGTGTTCGGCTCTGTAGGAACCGTTGTTCACACTGGGAGTGCCAGTGCATAGCATTGCAATACTTGCAAGGCGAGGGTGGAGGTGTAACTTGGTACGTTACACGTGATGACCGCTGGTTGTTGTACCGCGGTGGTGGGTTGTGGTAGGTTGGGTGTGGAGCCTTGTCTACTTGGCGCTGGTACACTGCACTGGTGGCACACTGAGTTCCTCTTATTCTTGACACTAGGTCGAACCATTCTTTAATGGTGTTTGGTTGTACCGTTGCGATTAATCGCTGGTCTGCGACGGGCAGTCCGTCGGTCAGAGACTCTATTAATATGTCGGCGGGTAGGTTGATTTTCATGCCCATAACCGTTTTGTTTTGGTAATAGTCTTCTAGGGGCATTTGGGGTGTCAATATGATAGCCAAAAAGCGTGCAAACGACGCTTCTGTCGTTGCTGGGAATAAGTCTATCAGTGTCTTGGCGGGCATCATTATAAAATAACCTATCTAACCGTAGGCTTCGGAAATATTGGAGTGGCTTACCTTGCAGGTAGCAGGGTAACTTGCGTAGGCGGTCCGTGTAGGTCAGCACAGCTCGGTCTGCTTGGGAATCGAAGTTGTCGAAAAAGCTCTGGGCTTCAAAGGTACCATCGTATGGACTCACGTCTATCTCCCTTGGAGATCGGGTGACCAGCAGCTTACTCAGGGCATCGGCGATCTGTGTCAGCGGGTCTGTGGAGGTACCTTGGGACGGCGACGTTTCCTCCTCTACAAATGTCGTCTCTTGTTTGGGGACAGATTGCTCGGCCGTATCGTTGGACTGGTTGGTTTGTTCCTCCATCTTGACTCTTTCTCTCTTTTCTATCTGGACAGTCTTCTTACCTTCTTCGCTGTGGTGTCCTTCGTTTGGGTTATCCTGTCGACTCTCGCTATAAGCTGTGGTAACCGAGGGTCAAACCTGTAGTAACCGAGAGGGACAGTCAGGGCGTGGAGAGTTTTCCAGTACCTCTCTGCACTTTGGAAGACCTTTAACAGTTTTCACAGAGTACAGGCAGTCGTGGTCGAGGCAGAGTGGAAAGCTTGGGAATGTCCACACATACAAAACGAAGAGACACAGCTGTAGTAGGAAAGTTCCATTAACAGATAGGAGTCGAGCTAAGAGCAAGATGGAGAAAGAAGGTTTCTTACTGTTTTACATGGTCGATGAAGGTGGACCTGGCTGCAACCGACAAGGGCTCACGCCGACGGTGAAGTGACTGTTTACAGACTAACTAAACTCGGCTAAAAACCGAGGTTTTTATATACCATTCCCGAGGAGGGGGGGGGGGTGGAGATGTCTGAGAATGTGGAATTTGGACGTCTGGGGCATTCTGCACCCTTAGATCTTAATGGCGACGGGCTGCCGAATTCCTTTAGGGTTGTCTCGATTTTAGACGTTTTTGAACTTCTCAATTTGCTTTAACTCAGCTCTTAATCTATTACATAGTTTTATTTATTCATCCTCAGTTTGTACAAAGTACATTACATATGGTGATGCAATGACACATGTCAATCATGCGTATAATTATTTATAAATGTGTTTCTATATACAACATGACAATCTTGTTATAAGCAATTATACAATATAGGGTTGTTGGTTTATATTACCATATATATATATATGTTTGTCGACTATGCACGCCCTCAATATGTAACTAATCTCGCTGAAATTTGAACAGGAGAGAGTTAAATCTGGAAGAGTTTTTTTGTCGCACTTCAACCAAGAAAAATTATAATTAACTAAGTAATGAGCAACAATATTTTTTTAGTCAGAAATAATGATGAAAATATTCCCGTATCATGCTTGATTGACATAAGCAAAATTCTTAATGGGAATATTCACTAAAGCAGTCCACGGGCGAAGCCAGATAATAATTTTTAGTAGGCAGGAACAAATTTCTATCAGCGAAACATTCACTCGAGCAGAAAACACACGAAGCCATATCATCTCTATATATAAAATATCGTTTCTTGGCCTTTTGGCTTAGATCATGTAATATATATCTATAGATATTTTTATTTATATATATCTTTTTAAAAATCTATTCAGTAAAGAGAGTGGTTATGTTTGTTCAAAAATATATTTTATATCATTCCTTCCTTTCCTTCCTTCCTTATATCTATAAAAATAAAATCCAAAATCGATGTTTGTTATCGCGTTGCGCAAAATCTACAGAATCAATAATTATGAAATTTCGCATGTAGGTAGCTGAAGATTTCGTTTAACATATAGGTTATTCAAAAAACTAAAAAGGTTAATGTGTTTTTTTAAATGTAAAAGCGTTAGTTCCAGCCTTTTACCGCAGCACTGGTCGCGATGATAAATGAATTTGATTGGTTAATAATTTCACACGTAGTTTGTTTACACGATGAATGTTTTTAAAAAGGTAAGATTATTTAATCGCCTAGAAACTCAAGAAGTTATATATATATATATATTAAGAAAAAGGCATCTCCTTATCGTGCAACTGAAAGTTGCTGATGGCTTGCGCCATCTATCGGAATAAATATCAACTATTCTCGTTGATTTTTAATTATTCCAGAATTGGCCAAATACCCATTCTTGATTAATCAAGAAAAGCTAACCACGGACAGGTTTCGGGCTGTTGGCCCTCATCACCGTGGTGCAAGCTGTACCTCAACGACCAAAAAATTGGTCATTAAGGCATCCTGAAAAATCATGAAACGGGAAGTTAAGGCCAGAATTGCGTGAGGACGCTACACAATGTAAAAAAATAGTACAAATGCAATATTGTACTGGGATAAGGTGCATAAAATAAGAAAAAGGCACCTCCCTATCGTGCAACTTAACGCGTCCGTGGTTAGATTTTCTTGATTAATCAAGAATGGGTATTTGGCCAATTCTGGAATAATTAAAAATCAACGAGAATAGTTGATATTTATTCCGATAGATGGCGCAAGCCATCAGCAACTTTCAGTTGCACGATAAGGAGATGCCTTTTTCTTAATTTATGCACCTTATCCCAGTACAATATTGCATTTGTACTATTTTTTTACATATATCTATATATTTATAAAAGATGCATATATTGGATTTCTAATTATTTTATTGTTCCAATATTTCGAGGGGCAACTCGCCTCTCTTTTACGAGGATGTTTTTGTTTTTCACTAGAACATGCGCGCGCGCGTACACCACTCTCGTTCTAAAAGGCCAATGAAAGAATTGTATCTTTGATTTAACTATTGTATTCAGTTTATATACAGCAAATAATTATATTTAACATTATATTACATACATAGAGATTTATATACAACAGTGTAATTGTAAAAAATAGTGTGTTTACATATTAATTCTAAATTTAAAAATATTGAAAGTAAAAATAAATGAGTAAATTAAAAGTATATATATACATAGTTATTTATAAATAATTAAGATATGAATTCTTTATAAATTTCTGGAAAATCAATTTTTCTGTTTATACTCTGTTTATCTTCGGCAGAAGCCCAACTTTCTAAAAACAGTCTACTATGCTTTTCTGTTATATTTTTGTATATAATTGTGGTCTGTTTGAAATCTGGTAAATGGCTATTGTTAAGGGAGTGGTCTACTAGTAGGGATAATGGTTTGTAGTTTTTTAAGGCTGCTTTATGTTGATTGATACGATCTTTAAGTGATTTACCTGTTTCTCCAATGTATGTAGCTTGACATGTCTGGCAGGGAATTTTGTAAATTACATTGGTTGTATTTTCTTGGTTTGAAATATTTTTTGTATCTGAGTGGCGTAGGATTTGTCGTAGATTTTGTGCAGATTGATATGTTGTAATTATATTATATCTCTTTAAAATTCGGGCAATTCTCTCTGAGCCGTAGCTATATGGAATAGAGCAATATCTTTTTTGAGACTGATCTCGACTATTATTTGAAGGTATAGATAGCTCTTTGTTTATAAAAATGTTTTTCAATAAATTATTTTGGATAATTATTATTTATTAATTCTTTGAAAATTCTATTTCTTTCTTCTGTTGCACTATTTCTATTTGAGTGGTGTGTTTCTATTCTTTTAGAAAGAGATTTCACTACAGCTATTTTGTTATGTATTGGACCAAAGGAGCTGAAATTTAAATAGTTTCCGGTGTGAGTGGGTTTCTTGTAAATGCATGTTTCGATGTTATATTGATTCCTTTTAAGCTGGATGTCCAAAAAGGCTAGGGAATTATTGCTTTCTTTTTCATATGTGAACTTTAAAAAAGGTTTGAGACTATTGAGAAAGCGTATGAAGCTGTCAATGTCTATTTCTGTTAAACAAAAAATGTCATCAATATATCGTAGCCATAATATTATTTTAAATTGGTTTGAATTAATTATTTTTTCATCTATTTCATTCATAAATATGTTGGCTAATGCAGATGAAATCAGGTTGCCCATTGGTAGGCCTTTAATTTGCCGGAAGAATCTGTTTTTGAAACTGAAATAACTATTGTCTAAACAAAGTTTGATTAAATCTATTAATGATTCTTTAGAGAGGGGCAGAACTATTTCTGGGTGGATTTCAAGAAATGATTGGAGGGCCAGGAGTGCTTCATGTGCGGGATAGTTCTGCCCCTCTCTAAAGAAGCATAAATAGATTTAATCAAACTTTGTTTAGACAATAGTTATTTCAGTTTCAAAAACAGATTCTTCCGGCAAATTAAAGGCCTACCAATGGGCAACCCGATTTCATCTGCATTAGCCAACATATTTATGAATGAAATAGATGAAAAAATAATTAATTCAAACCAATTTAAAATAATATTATGGCTACGATATATTGATGACATTTTTTGTCTAACAGAAATAGACATTGACAGCTTCATACGCTTTCTCAATAGTCTCAAACCTTTTTTAAAGTTCACATATGAAAAAGAAAGCAATAATTCCCTAGCCTTTTTGGACATCCAGCTTAAAAGGAATCAATATAACATCGAAACATGCATTTACAGGAAACCCACTCACACCGGAAACTATTTAAATTTCAGCTCCTTTGGTCCCATACATAACAAAATAGCTGCAGTGAAATCTCTTTCTAAAAGAATAGAAACACACCACTCAAATAGAAATAGTGCAACAGAAGAAAGAAATAGAATTTTCAAAGAATTAATAAATAATAATTATCCAAAATAATTTATTGAAAAACATTTTTATAAACAAAGAGCTATCTATACCTTCAAATAATAGTCGAGATCAGTCTCAAAAAAGATATTGCTCTATTCCATATAGCTACGGCTCAGAGAGAATTGCCCGAATTTTAAAGAGATATAATATAATTACAACATATCAATCTGCACAAAATCTACGACAAATCCTACGCCACTCAGATACAAAAAATATTTCAAACCAAGAAAATACAACCAATGTAATTTACAAAATTCCCTGCCAGACATGTCAAGCTACATACATTGGAGAAACAGGTAAATCACTTAAAGATCGTATCAATCAACATAAAGCAGCCTTAAAAAACTACAAACCATTATCCCTACTAGTAGACCACTCCCTTAACAATAGCCATTTACCAGATTTCAAACAGACCACAATTATATACAAAAATATAACAGAAAAGCATAGTAGACTGTTTTTAGAAAGTTGGGCTTCTGCCGAAGATAAACAAAGTATAAACAGAAAAATTGATTTTCCAGAAATTTATAAAGAATTCATATCTTAATTATTTATAAATAACTATGTATATATATACTTTTAATTTACTCATTTATTTTTACTTTCAATATTTTTAAATTTAGAATTAATATGTAAACACACTATTTTTTACAATTACACTATTGTATATAAATCTCTATATCTTTCATAAATGAAATAATAATATATAATGTTAAATATAATTATTTGCTGTATATAAACTGAATACAATAGTTAAATCAAAGATACAATTCTTTCATTGGCCTTGTAGAACGAGAGTGGTGTACGCGCGCGCGCATGTTCTAGTGAAAAACAAAAACATCCTCGTAAAAGAGAGGCGAGTTGCCCCTCGAAATATTGGAACAATAAAATAATTAGAAATCCAATATATGCATCTTTTATAAATATAATTTTAATTATGGATTGCCAAATCTTCAAAATAATATCTATATATATAAAAATGAATGTTTGTATGTTTGTCTGTTGGTCTGTTTGTTTGTATGTCTGGTATACAAATTCGCAGTAGTTCACTAATTCAAACCAAAATTTCCATACATAGGTAAAAAAAATACGGGGAAGACGATAGGCTATTTTAAAAAATATATAAATCAATTATTAAAACTATATATTTTTAGTCAGAAAATGATGATGACGATATTGCTGTATCATGTTTGATTATCAGATACAAAATTATATCGGGAAAAATTCCAAAAAGCAGAGACCACAGGAGAAACCAGTTCATTATTTTGTACGCAGGAACAAAATTCTAACAGAAAAACATTCATTCGAGCAGAAAACAAAAGCCAGATCATCTTTCTATAAAAATATCGCTTCTCAGACACAAAGTTTGGAGCGGGACGTTTCACAAGAGTGACATCCACGGCGCCAATTTATAATTGTAACGAATAGTATTTGAATAAAACATTTAATCGGGTAAAACCCGGGCGTTGCCCGGATCATTCGGCTAGTATATATATATATATATATATTATATAATCTAAAATACAATTTTTTTTTTTTAACATTTTATTTTCATTCATTGACTGTTTTACATATTTGACCATATATTCAAAAAACATACCACTTTTAATTATTATTGTTGTAAATATGTAAAGTTAAACCTACCTATTTTTAAAATCACGAATATAGAATTCATTTTCTAAATTTTATATTACTGTGATAAAAATAATTTTATGTGTAATTTGCTTCAAGTGATTCAAAATAAAAATCTGCTTGAAAGGTAAATAATTATCGTTACTTTTTCACGACTGCACCTCTTTTCAACAACAAAACACAAAAAAATTCTAATCTTTAATATATATATATATATATATATTTACTATACTACTGTGAAGGCTTATGGTTTGAATTTGATTTGAAATAAATATTCTTTGCAATTTTATTTGCAAATTTTCTACTTTCACTCGCAAGCAGCGCCTCTCGCTGCATCTGGTGAAATGACATTTATAAATTGTAATAATTCTAAAATGTGTTCCAAGTATAATAAATTCAATATTTGATTGGAGGATTTAGTAAATCAATATTCCAATGACGTTTAAAAAAAACTTGGCATTTCCATATTAATATATATATATTTAAAGAAAATATCTTATTTAAAATTTTTCATAAATGTTTTCAAAAGAATTATGTGTTTCAAAAAAATATTTAAACACCTATAACAATTTTTATATTTCTATAAATCTATATATAGGAGGATTAGATCTTTTCTAGAATCGTTTTAACAAATGTTCGTTAGGCAAACTTTAACTCGCGTAAAACCGGGCGAAGCCAGGAACATATATATATATGTTTGTCGGCTATGCAAGCCCTCATTATATAACTAATCTCGCTGAAATTTGAACAGTACAGAGAGTTAAATCTGGAAAAGCTTTTTGTCGCGCTTTTAACCAAGAAAAATTATAATTAACCAAGTACTGAGCAACAATCATTTTTTAGTCAGAAATGATTATTACAATATGCTGTATCATGCTTGATTGACATAAACAAAATTATTTAGGGGAATATTCACTAAAGCAGACCACGGGCGAAGCCAGATAATAATTTCTAGTAGGCAGGAACAAAATCTACCAGCGAAACATTCACTCGAGCAGAAGACACACGAAGCCAGGTCATCTCTATATGCAAAATATCATTTCTCGGCCTTTTGGCTAAGATCATGTAGTATATCTCTAGATATTTTTATTTATATATATCTTTTTTAAAATCTATTCAGTAGAGAGAGAGGATATGTTTGCTCGAAAAATATATTTTATATATTATATAAATATATAATGTAACGAATATTTTTATCATTATTACAAGGGGGGATCAATAAATAAGGTGAATTATCTTATTTCTTAAAAATTAAAAAAGAAAAAATAATTTAAACCACAGAATATTAAAATATATCATCGAGAGACTATTTAAGGTGTTCTGTTCTTTTTTCCCACGCGCGGCGCGAGACTTATAAATAAACTAAAATGGTAGCTCCTCTGAAGGATTGCACCACGCTTGAACAACGTGCAGTTATTCGTTTCTTGAATGCAGAAGGTATTCAAACATCTCAAATATGCCAAAGAATGAAAAATATCTATGGTGAGTCTTGTTTGTCTCAAAAAAACATTTATGAATGGGTTAACGAGTTCAAAAATGGACGAATTACATGTACCGATATTGAGCGACCTGGACGACCAAGTGTTACAGCGACGCTAAGCACGATAAATGCGGTTGAAAACTTAATTTTGGAGGATAGAAAAATATCCATTTTTACCATAGCCGACAATTTGAATATAAGCTATGAAACTGTGCACACCATTATTAAAAAACAATTGCAATTTAGAAAAATATGCTGCAGATGGATTCCACATTTCCTTAATTTGGACCAAAAACTTAACCGTATTCGGGTTTCAAAGGCTCTGTTAAAGCGGTATGAAGAGGAAGGTGATCATTTCCTTGACCAAATTGTAACTGGAGATGAGAGTTGGTGTTATCATTATGATCCTTCGACAAAACGTGCATCTATGGAATCGAAACGAGGCGACTCTCCAAGACCAAAAAAAAAATCAGGTCTCAACGTTCGGCCGGTAAAGTTTTGTTAATAATTTTTTGGGATGTTGATGGACCAATCTGTCTTGATTTTTTATCCTCAAGGAAACGTATGAACAGCGACCTTTATTGTGACATTATTCTAAATTAGCTAAAGCCCGGTATAAGAAACAAGAGAAGAGGGAAGCTTAGTTAGGTGTTCTCTTCCTTCATGATAATGCAAGGCCGCATACATCATGTAAAACTGTATCTACAATCATTAAATTAGGTTTTGAAGTTTTAGAACATCCTGCATATAGAACAGACCTAGCCCCCTCTGACTATTTTCTTTTTGGACTACTAAAGAAGGAGTTAAATGGAAAGCGATTTGACTCGGATGAAGATGTCCAGAAAGTGGTGCAAGATATTTTTCACACGCTTCCTAAGAGTGCCTATAATGAGGGTATTTACAAGTTGCCAGAACGATGGGGACGATGTATAAAAGCCAAGGAGATTATTTTGAATAAATCAAGTCCTAATTTTTAATATCGTTCTTATTATTTTAAATAAATTATAATTCACCTTATTTATTGATCCCACCTTGTATCATAATATTCTGTGTGTTCCGGAATATTATTATCAATAATATTCGTTAGGCAAACCTTCACTCGGATAAAACCCGGGCGAAGCCGGGTACACATCCGCTAGTATTCATATATAACTAATATATATTAATGTGTTCTATTTTTAAAAAAATATTATCATGAAAGATAATTAATAATAAGGTTAATTTTAATCATATATATCAAACATTGATCATTAAAAAGGTTTATAAAATTTACGGTAAATACTACTATTATGCTGATTAGAGCATCAAATATTTTCTCCCGATTGAAACGGACAAGTAAAGAATGATAACAAAATAATTTACTTGACCTTCGTGTCTTAATACAACTTTTTAAATATGGAAAAAGGGTTACTAGGGCAACTTCTCTCTTCAATTAGACAGTGTGGACCAAGCATGTCAAACTCAAATCCTAACACGGGCCAAATAAAAAAGTAATAAGATTATGTGGGCCGCAAAAAAAAAAAAGAAAACAAGTAATTAAATTTTTATAGTAACATTTATGTAGGTTTATTTAAAAAAAACTAATAAGAAAAAAGAAAGTTTCTACAGGTAAACTCCGTATAATTAGTATAAACGAATAACGAATCTAAAGTTTTACGAAGGAGCCTCTTTTATTATACTTTTGCAAGCTTTCGAACCTTTCGGTTCTTCCACAGGCGTGGCTAGTATGACTACACTAACAGGGTATAAGCGCGCTTGAGCCATTATATACAACATATAAATTTACATTCGGAGTGATATTTCAAACGTAATAAAATAGAAATAGGAATTATGACTATAAAAATAAAAATAAAACTATGTAAATGAACTTATAGATTTTTAAAATTTAGATAAAATTATGGCAAAAACTTTTAAATACGATAAAAGTTAAGTAAAATAATGATATTCACTGTATGTAAGCCGTGTGACACTTTAAAATTTCGTAACATTTAAAACCAGTAAAATTTTAAAACATCTCAACACAGAAAAACCAAGCGGAAGTCCACTCCAACCCGACCACACACCCGAGTATATCACGGTATAACTATTGAGATATTATACGATATATTTCGGGTAGATCTATTTTCCTATTAATGCTGTTTGTTTGTGTTGATATGATGGATTCCAGTACCAATCTGTGCTGCTTATTGTTTATGTGCTGATATAGGATTTTAGGATGATCTAAGTTGAAGTTGTGGCCAGTGTTTGAAA
The DNA here is from genome assembly GCA_030710605.1 of Cordylochernes scorpioides. NCBI lineage: Eukaryota > Metazoa > Arthropoda > Arachnida > Pseudoscorpiones > Chernetidae > Cordylochernes > Cordylochernes scorpioides. The sequence goes on from CP092868.1 coordinate 83,427,940, forward strand.
TATGTTGGTATATAAGTGATTTCGGGTCTCTATTGTTTATGTTTCGTTTGTGTTCGGTGATTCTGATATACGCGGTTCTGCCAGTCTCCCCCACGTAGGAGGCTGGGCAATCCTGGCAAGAAACCGCGTATACTGCACCGGTGGAGTGGATGGGATTGTTGGGTGCGTCTGCTTTGGTGATAGGATTCCTGAGGAGGGCAGCAAGATTGGGAGGGCTGTTAAAATAAACTTGGATGCCATATGGGCGAAGGATTCTGGAAATGGCAACTGAGAACGAGGAATATGGAAGATAGCAGACTGCTCTATAAGTCGTGGAGGTCCTCGGAGCAGTGGGATCAAACGTGTGTTTATCTATGAATTCTACGTGGGGGAGACTGGCAGAACCGCGTATATCAGAATCACCGAACACAAACGAAACATAAACAATAGAGACCCGAAATCACTTATATACCAACATATTGCAAACACTGGCCACAACTTCAACTTAGATCATCCTAAAATCCTATATCAGCACATAAACAATAAGCAGCACAGATTGGTACTGGAATCCATCATATCAACACAAACAAACAGCATTAATAGGAAAATAGATCTACCCGAAATATATCGTATAATATCTCAATAGTTATACCGTGATATACTCGGGTGTGTGGTCGGGTTGGAGTGGACTTCCGCTTGGTTTTTCTGTGTTGAGATGTTTTAAAATTTTACTGGTTTTAAATGTTACGAAATTTTAAAGTGTCACACGGCTTACATACAGTGAATATCATTATTTTACTTAACTTTTATCGTATTTAAAAGTTTTTGCCATAATTTTATCTAAATTTTAAAAATCTATAAGTTCATTCACATAGTTTTATTTTTATTTTTATAGTCATAATTCCTATTTCTATTTTATTACGTTTGAAATATCACTCCGAATGTAAATTTATATGTTGTATATAATGGCTCAAGCGCGCTTATACCCTGTTAGTGTAGTCATACTAGCCACGCCTGTGGAAGAACCGAAAGGTTCGAAAGCTTGCAAAAGTATAATAAAAGAGGCTCCTTCGTAAAACTTTAGATTCGTTATTCGTTTAAAAAAGAAAGTAAAGTTAATATTTTCTCCCTGATATTTGGCATCTCTTTTCTGCTACCATCTTTCCTATTCCGGGGGAAATCTTGTTCGCAGTGATTAATTTTAAAACTGACCCAAGGTGAACGTCAGTAATTCTCGATCTGTTTGGAGACTTATTTCATTTCATAAGTGAAAATAACTGCTCGCACCGATAAGTACTTCCAAACATGGACATAATTTCATATGCTAATTTTCGAGTGTTCTCAAATCTGGCTGGCAAATATTTGTAAAATTCAGAAACGCCAACTTCAATGAATTTTGCCTTTAAATCTGAATCTCACTGGATATCTATTACCTCCATTTGCATATGATTAGGTACTGATTCTATATTTATCGAGAAAATCGAAGAAAACAAAGTAAACTTGCCTTCCAAAGATTTGAAATCAGAAAACCTTGTTTCAAATTCATTTCTAAGACATAAAATTTTTTCCGCATATTTTTGATACGATGCAGTTTCACCTAAACTTGATTTGTACATGTTGCATGTCGGAAAGTGCATTAAATCTTCGTTTTTCAACTGCTTTTCCCAATGAACTAGCTTACATTTTAATGCATTAACTTGGTCACACATTTTGGTAATGATCTGATCCTTTCTTTGCAGTTTCAAATTTAAATCCGACAAGTGTTTTGTTATGTCAACCATGAAGGAAAAATCTTGCAATCATACTTGATCAAAAAACAAAGTGATGTCTTGATTCTTGGTTATTAAAAACTGACATATTTCTTCTTTCAAGTCCCAAAATTGTTTGAGAACCATGGAGCATGATAGCAATAGTACCTCGGTATAGTATGATAAACCTGAATATTCGCTTTCTAATTCAGTTAAGAACAGAGAGAACTGTCGCTGATTTAAACCTCGAGATCTTATGAAATTGATGAATTTTTTGATAGGTGTCAACACATTTTCCAATTTTATTACCTTCGTACATAATACTTCCTGATGTATAATGCAATGCGTATGATGAATATTGGAAGCATCAGAAATTTCACTTAGTTATTTTCGCAGTAATGCTACGAAACCGTTGGTTTTTCCAGTCATTGAAGGAGCTCCATCTGTTGCTACAGAAGTCAATTTTTATTGAGGTAAATTGTATTTTTGCAGAAGATCATAAACACAATTGAATATATCTTCTCCTGTAATAGTGCCATGCATCGGTACTAGTTCCAATAATTCCTCAAAAATGTTGAAATCCGTGTCGCAAGCTCGAAAAAAACAGCTAACTGAGCTACGCCCCCAATGTCGGTACTCTCATCACAGGCAATGGAAAATGCTTCGAAACAAGTTGATTTTTCTTTTATCTGATCATTTAAATTTCTGGCCATATCAGTAACTCTTTCCACAACGGTATTTCGAGACAAAGATATTGCTTGAAACGTCTTCACACTTCCAGGACAAACAATTTCTGCAGCTTTAATTAAATATTCCTTGATGAAATCACCTTCAGTAAAAGGTTTTGAGTGTTTAGCTATCATCTCCGATAAAACGTAGCTTGCATGCTCCGCCGCTTCACTCTCTTGTGATACTTTAGTAAACATAAACTGTTGTTTTTTCATTCCCAACTTGAACTCTTTTAACTTTTCTTGTCTCATTAAACATTCGTAGGTATCATATTTTGATTTATGTTGTTCATAATGACGTTTAATGTTATATAATTTTGGTACACTAATAGCATTATTACATGTCAAGTAGATGATTTTATCTTTTACTTCAGAGCAAAAATACTCTAATTCTCACTTTTCTTGAAAATTCCTATGTTCGTCAGCAATTTTTCGTTTAGTTTTACTGCCACTTGGTTTTGATGAAGACATATTGAATACATAGGTCTGAAAAAAAAAAATAGTAATCGCTAACACAAAATAATAAAACGTTTTAATTAATATTTTAATTTTTTTTAAATAATATTTTTTAACTTACCAGACACAGAATAACTGCACAAATTATTGAACGTAACTTTAAAAAAAAAAATTGTCTAGTACTCCGAAATAATATTTTCTTTAAACTTTAAGGCACACAATACTTATGGCGATGTACATACGTTATGTATGTAGGTATAATATTATCAAAACTTACGACTTGTATGGCGACCAGTGGTTCGTTATTAATAAATAAATTATGTATAATTACAATTTTTAAAAATTAGGCTACATATTTTTATTATTTTTTTTTAATTTATATATTTTTTTAATTAAAATATATTGTCTGGTGGGCCGCAAATTTATTCGTTGTGGGCCGCATGAGGCCCGCGGGCCGCGAGTTTGACATGCTTGGTGTGGACATTTTGAATTTTCAAGGCTGGTATTTGGGCTTTGTCACTTACCCAAGTTTCCTTTATTTGCAGAGGCAGTCAATAAATGACGTATGCCATATTTTAAATATTTTGAGGACGCATGCTTCCTCTTTTTTAATAGAACAGTTCATACTGCTTTGTTTACTTTTAAAATTAGCAAAAGCACTTTAAATAATTTATAAAATAATGCAATTGAGAGAGAGAGAGAGATGTCCCAAAAAAGGGCTTCTAGAGTGCATAATCTTTAATTCTATAGTTTCTTTCTTATGACATCTTTGTCAAGAAGATGATTTCTATGAATAATAATTAGTTATATATATATTAAAAACAAAAAAGGTATATCCTGACAGCTCACATTAGCTTTTCTACTTTTTTCAGTTATTTTATATATATATATATATATGACGAGTCGTAAATAGTTTTTATTTCTTATAACAGATGGTAGCCTCATCAACCTGCAGCTTTATGGCGAGTACCCTCATTTTAGATACGACTTATAAAGTCTGGCGTCCTGATACTCTCAGAACGTCGACAATGTCGTTTTCTTTGAGAAACTTCCGCCACACATTACCCTTTGCAGCTCCCAACTCTCTCCGAACTTTCAAAACAAACTATCGGGAGATTTTCAAGAATGCAGCAGTTTCTGAATTGGTGTGTCCTGCAGCCAAAGAGACCATAACTGCATGTCACTTCATTTCTTCTGTGATAATAGTTTCTGCCATGTTTACCTGCAACAACAAGAAAAAGACTATGTTACTAAAACGCACAAGGAAGTGTGGCACTTATATTGTGTGTTCTCATCCTCTATATAAGACTACTTTTTTTTTTAATATTCTGGATTTTTTAAATGTCATTTCATGTCGATTATTTTATTTTAAATATTGTAATTGTCATTTGGTCTATGTATGAAAACATGTATTAAAAAAAACACACATGTCCATGTGTTAAAATTTTATTTAAATAAAAAGAGGATAAAATGTGAGGTACATTTCGCCATTACATAGGGCGATTTGTTAGGGCATTTTGTTTGAATGACAGCTTCAAAGAAAAAAAGTAAATATTTGATTCATTATTTTCTTTAAGAAGAGTAAAAGAGAAGAAAAATAGATAAAGGTTTGCAACCTTTATCTCATTTATTTTGTGGACACGTTGGTAAGAAAGAAGGGAATGTTATCATGAAGCATGCCACATAGTACATGTAATTAGGTATATAAAATATATATTCCGAGAGGTATTTGTATTTGGTGTGAAGATAAGAAAACTGTTGTGAGAAATTCAAATACACTCGAGTGGGTTTGTTTAATACACTAATTACATTTGCAAATTTTAAAACATAATTTTATATGCGTACGTATAAATAAATAAAAAATCATACATAATATAAATAAATTGTTTTAAATGAAATATTTTGGCATATATATTAAATTATATGCACGTCGTTTTTGTATAGGTTTGAGACGAAATATGATGGGGATTGCTTATATTTGAATGGGAAATATATTTTTTATCTTTACTTCACAAATAGATATTTAAAAAAAGGCGGGAGCCTATAATTCTTCCATTTTTATTTCAAAATACATTTTTATATAGTGTTTATCTTGCCTGGTTCAAATCACATTAATAGGTACCGCTCAGCAAGAGCAACCTAGTTCATGATAATTGAACAATGAATAATATGTGAAGGCCATTCACATATTAAACAATTTTTAACGCGGGATTCCGTCCCAGTTCATGACTGTCGGGAATCGAGCGTGTTACCCTCTCATCCACCGACTTATTATTATTATTATAGTGTTTATAATAAACTTTTTGTGTTTGTCGCATTTAATTTTTCAAACCATATTTTATTATTTTGTTATATTTACTATCTGTGAAATATGAAACATTTCGATAAAACATTTCAAAGTATATATATAATGAGCACTTTTAATTAATTAATCAAATTTGTGTTTATAATTATTTTATAAAGTAGTATAAATATATAGATTGTCGTCCAAATACTAGCGTTTGAGTACACTGATAGAAATAATATTCTGACATATATAAACATAGTCTGTTTTTTATTTAAATTCCGCTAATCCCCATTAATAGAGACATTTACCAAACAAACATTTATTTTAAAACCTAATCTATATGAACTCTACAATTATTACTTTATTCTCTATTTAATTGTGTGATGGTTATTTAAAACAAATATTCACAGTATATTTATAGAATTTTCCAAATGTTTTTGCATATATTAATAGAAGTTATTTATTTATTATTATTCTTTTAATTATTTCTGCATATGTTAACATAATAGTACAATATTTCGCTATTAAAAATTGAATAATATTGCAGTATTTGGAATATAAAGTATACAAAATCTGTATTTAGAAAGAGTATATTTTTAATAAGATTCAAGTGTTAAATCTGCACAATATCTAGTCCAAAGCGATCTAGAATATTACATACTCACGATTCGCTACCTATTTATACATTGTATATACCATCTATACATATCGATGTATGAATATCAATATACTATACGCTTGGACATTTTTGTGAAATTAAACCATATTTTATTTTTAAATATTAATACATTATCTTTAATAAAATAGACAATTAAACACGAGAGTGAATTCCAAAGTCATTTATCTAGTTAAAAAGAAGTACAATTTTTAATCTTCTAGAAAATTTAATACCAAACGTAAAATTATAAGAAAATGTATCTCTGTAAATTTATACACGGTCTATCCTTCTTTTATTGATTTTACTATAACATTTCTAGCTGTTAATTATGATATGGCTCAATATATAAATACTCAATATATGGCTCAATATATAAATAGATGTTTAGGATCTCTTGCCTTATATATTATTACCTTTTACAAAACACTTTTAATCTCAATATAATTTTAAAAAACAAACAAATCTATTCATTTTCTATGATAAATATGGGTATATTTTGAATAGTGTGTTTAATATTGTTAGCAAAATATTGTTTAAAATGACACTATATGAAATATATTTCAGCTATAATAAAAAAAATGTATTTTATTTTAATATCCCTCTTACGTCAATTTAATCAGTAAACTTGTCATAAAAACAACAAAAGGAACTTCATTGAAATTGGTCTCCTGTATTATTAATAAAAACATTTAAAATTTGTAACCTATTTTATTTAAAAACCTTTTTTTTATTCTGAAATACTATTGTTTGAATAATATTATCTGTCAAAATAATTAAGACACGCATATATATAGCTTTTTTGCCTAAAATCATATACTCAAATATTTTATATGTTAGAAATAAAAAAATAATTAAAATAATTTGTGCAAATTATTTGCCTCTAAATAATACTAATAATATTGAAACAAATAAATATTAGTAATCCTTTCGTTCTCTCCATTTATTAGAAGTTTGTGAGTTATTGATTAATTATTTTCTCCATCTCGTTCTATAGCAAAATTTATTTGAAGATATAGCATTATTCATATTAAAAAATAAAATGCTATATATAAATATGTTTACTGAATATTAAATTTTGCAATATATTTAGCACATTCTTCTATTTCTATTAATCCTGTTTTATATATAATCAAATATATATGATATTTACTCTTAATTACTATTTTTGCTGAAGCAAATTTAATATAAAAAGCGATGTGAACTTTTTTACCATTTAACCCTCTCTTTTGAAAAAATTCACATCCTATATTCAAAATTAGCAAAAGTTAATAATAAATTCATCCTTATTAGCCATTTCAAGAGACATAATGAAAAAAATACAATGATATAATAAAATAAACCCACAAATCGATGACATATATTACAATTTTGATAAAGGTGAATTTAAAAGAATTATAGTTGACATTGATACTGTTAATTTGATTAAAATAACACCAAATGTTAACCAAAAGTTAATTTAATTAACAAATAATACTGTGAAATTTAAATAAATTTATATACATCATAAGGGTGTGTTTCAATATTTTATTTAATTCTTCCCTTATCATTTTATGTACAACACCTTCATTCTATATATATCTAATCGCACAATTCAAATCTTTTAATTAAACATCAATTTTTAATCAAGAAATTTAATCTCCCTGATTATTTCTGAGAATATTTGAAAACTCACGCACGCACCTCTACCAACACCATTCCAAAATTTGTATATTTTAGTTTAACGTTGTTTTTTCACTGAAAAATAAAAGGTTATAACTATAAACTTGCTCACCAAGTTTTCTTTAAAAAAGCAATAAAGAATACATTAAAGGTAGATATGTAAATTAATACAAATAGAGGTCGCATAGTTCTAGAAAATTCCAGACAAGCACCTCAGCATTTCGATTCGACTGGACATTAATAAAGTGTGCTCTTTTCAGCATATAATCTCAATAATAATAATAATTAAATACCGAGAAGAAAAAGAGAGAAAAACAGAGATTCTCTCCATTTTATTTCTCACACTATTAGGGCTTCCAAACGTTCTGAGAGAAATTCACGAGCAGAAAGGTATGAGAAAAGTTGGTGTAGAGATTGAAAGAAAGAAATAAGTAAACGCAGTTAGATGTCTGTCTCCAGAGCTGCGGTCTGAGTCCCCGCATCACGCAAAGACCGCCGTCTACCCGCGCTGCGCTCCTTGGCGCGCTCCTCCAGGACCTTGGCCAGGACAGCAGCCGACACGTAGTCCTGGCCCCTGCGCCCTGCCACGGCGTACAACATGGCGGCGCTGCCCACCTCCACCTTGATGGTGCGGGGCTCCGCGGTCCTGCGGCGTGAGAGCAGCGTCTTCACCTTGTCCTGCAGGTCGTTGGGGAGCTGTCACCACACCTGACGTTGCCTCTACATCTTTCAACATTTGGTTAAGATTTCAACACATCTTGGAGTTAGTTAGAGTAGCGAACATGTCTACCACGTCATGAAAGGCCTCGAGATCATTATCAATTCAAATATAATTAAAGATTTTAAAATAAAATTTCATCGTGTCCCGAAAGTCTGTGTGTTTCGATGGAAATTTATGACCGTTCCCCACATGCTGTCACAGCTCATTGACCAATGGATACAAGATATTGTCAGTTACAAATAAAAAGGAACTATCATACTTGTTTGCTTAAAATCTCTTGAATTGTTGTCAGAATTTTAATTTAACATTATATATTTGTGTGTCCAAACCTTTCGCCTTTATGTAAAACAAAAAGTCCTCAAAACTTTTAAAAATCACGTCTGATGGGTTGCCCTTAAGTTTCTCCAGGTAAGCTTAGATATATACTTTACAAGTTTGTCGCTATGAATGTTGTCTACTGCAAGGGGACAAATACATTGCAATTGCCTAATGAGAAATAATTGGAGATATTATCCACTAATCCCAAATGCATTCATGACAGAAACTATGGCTTCTTTGTTGTGGATATTCGTATATCCCGGATTACAAGGAGTGACGGTATAACAGCTATATATGTAAATTGGGCAGACATGTATATATGCATGTAGATGTAAACATATTATGTAGATTGTCTGTATATGTAGACAGTGTAGAGAGGAGACTAGCGTAGTGTAGACGTACCGAACTGAGTTTAGAGGCCACGAAGTTGGAAGGCTTGCACTGCAGCAGCTGTACTGCAACGTTGCAGTCATTCCTGTACTGTTCCTGTAGCACACACAACAGTTGTGATTCTAGTACCCTACAGCTGTAAAAATAGTGCAACACTCTTAAAGCTGTATCCTATTTACACCAATAGTTAACCAGAATCTTACAACCACCTTGAGTACGTTACAGTACAGAATGTCCAGTCATAGCACCTCAGCTCCAGAAAAGCCACTGTAGCGAAAATAAGTAGGGTTTAACGGTGGAGGCTCTAAGACTGTATGTAGCACGGAAAATGCAGCAGCACTTACGTTCTCCTCCTGGGCTTCACTGAGGGCCAGACGGGCCTCCACCAGGCGTCCTGTCAGGTCCGAGATGTCGCGGGTCAAAGCGGTCTTCTCTCCTTGGAACCTGTCCACCTGTCACCCACACGTCCTGTCGCGCCACCTAACTTACAAAACATAACATCACCATATTTATCAGCGCTTGATTTTCCTATTTTTAAACTATGTTTCTGCAACCGAAAAATGTAAAATGGAAAATATCTAGAGATTTGGTTCATCATTGGTGAACCTTCCCATGCGGTTTGGCCAATTTTATCTATACACCGTTATTTAACTATTGGTCAACTATTGATTCTTAATAAGGAAATAGTGCTTTGTATAACTATAGATATATGCTGTTGTGTGTTTATAAAATGTATATGTATTTAGAAGCCAAGAATATTTACATAAACTATATTTCAATAGCTCGGTGGTATTCTTATGTCCCACATTACACGATCGACAAGGTAAATCTCTAGCTCTTTGCATTCTACTCCACTTTTCACATCATACATTTTCGATTGAATTTAATTCAGATTTTTTTCTGGCCAAAGTAATGTTTTAATATAAGGATGTGTTATTCAAATTATAGTAAATTCAGTTCAATGGCTAAGAGCCAAATCACGTTGAAAATGTATCCCGGGATATCACTGATCACCATATCATAATCAGGAATCATGTTTGGGAAATATTTTGGCAAAATACTATCTTCGATAACTTCCTGGCATACTTTCAAGTTTATATTTTAACTCAGGGATAGAAATTTGCCTATGTCGTGTAGCCCCAGAACATGACTAAGTCACAATAAATTTAACATTTTTAAAGGTTTATCTGTAATTGAATTTTTCTTCTTAGTTCTTCAAACTTTACAATAACTAACTATGGAAATCATTAAATTCTTTTTACCTACTGTAATCAAAATTAATTTATTTGAACATAAAAATATACAGACCTAAGTTCTTTGGTCTAGAGATATGTTCTTGGAGCTATATATATATTATATAATCTAAAATTTCAAATATTTCTATATTTTAAAATATATATATTTTATTTTATTCATTGATAATATTACTTTTGTTATCATCGTTTTAGAAAGACTTTCAGTTTTTTTGTATAGTTTTGTTGTAAATATGCGTAGTTAACATATCTATCCTTTTAAATCATTAATATAGGATTCACTTTATGAATTCTATATAATGTGAAAATAACCAATGTGTAATCTTTCCTCAAGTAATTGAAAATAAAAGCTACTTGACGGTAAATAATTATCTTTTTATTATCACGACTGCACCTCAACCCTTTATCTTATCGATCCTTTGTCTTATCAACCCTTTATCTAACAACAACAACAAAATATTCATATCAATAAGCCGACAGGATTACCTGATTCTTAACTCAATTACTCAATTACTCTATAAATTATTATTCAAATTTTATAAAACTATTTTTATAAAATGTCGCGCAAAAAAGGAATGTAGAACATGCCATGACGCCTAATCCAAGTACTATAGAAATACCAACATTTAATGGTCAAAATTTAGATATAATATCTCTTGGCTCAAATTATTTAACAAAAAATGTCTGCAGAAACATCTTGATGAAGAATTTAAATTAAATAATATATCAAATTATCTCGAGGGAGAAGCATTCAGTTATTACAGAGAAGAATTACAAGATATATATAATTGGGAGGAAATAGATCTAAAATTAACATCATACTTCACACACACAATTGAGGATTCAAATTTATTCAGTAGGTTTCTGAATTTAAAATATAATGATAAAGATGATCTTGAACAATATTTTAAGGAAAAATCTGCTTTAGCCAAAAAACTCAATCTAGAAAAAGCACTTTTATTAGAAGCACTAACAGATGGAATGCCAAACCACCTTAAAAATACTTAATAGCTACAAAGATACAAGAACCCTCTTATTGGTTTAAAATTACAACCCAATTAAAATTATCAACAAATGAAGAAGAAGAACCCCAACAACCCTCTACAAGTACAAGCACTCCAGTAAGAAGATTTAACTCCAACTCCTCCCAAGCTCATCAATACCAGACTTTTCCCAAGACAGCAGCAGCAACTCACCACCAGCAAGAACCCCAATATCAATAAACCAGCCTCCATACCCCTTCAAGATATGTGCATCACACCAGCTACCCAACCAGATCCATTTCCATAGAGACTGCCCACTTAAGAACAATACTCATCCAAAGCGCATCAACCCAGGTAGAACATTATTACTTTTCTCTATATTTATAAACCATATAACTTTACCTTGTGTACTTGACACTGCATCATCTATTTCCAATATTTCTTTAAAATATTTAAACTCTATTTATTATAAAATATTAGACAATTCCCCGAAAGAAAGAATAGGTCAGGTATAAGGATTTGATTACCCATTATACAAAATATTGGTTAGGCTTACCTTAGAAAAACTTACAAGGTATCAAGAGATGTTTGTTTGTGATAGTCCAATAGGGTATCTTATTTTAGGTTTACCAACATTTTATATATTTATGTTACGAATAGATCTCTCAAAAAACCTTCTTTTCCAAAATTATAAATTCTTGTATTCTTTTAATCCAAAAACTGATAATCAGAAGTCATATGCTACTACCCTATGTATTCCAGACCCTTACTATGTTATAAATTCATCTCTTCTAAATATCAACCCATTGTGTAATATCAATTATTTTGATATAGCAACTACAAATGTTAAACTTATAGATCCTACTTCTCTCAAATCCCATTTTTGATTCTAACTCATATTACAGCATCCGACAACCGTGCTCTATAACAAATTCTAATTCATATTTATACTTTAGTAGAGTAGATATTAATACAAATTTCTCTAACCAAACAATTTCAGATATATTGCATAAATATAAGAATGTTTTCTCTAAACACAATTTTGATATAGGACACATAAAGGCTAACCCAATTTGCATATCTATTTCAGATAATATTCCCATTGCACAAAAGCCATATAGGACATCTTTTTACAATAATGCTGAAATACAAAAACAAATAACTGAATTATTAAAATATAATATTATTAGTCCCTCATCTAGCCCCTATAGTTCTCCTGCATTATTAGTGAATAAAAAATCTGATGCCCCAAATCACCCCACAAGACTCTGTGTATAGATTATAGGAAACTTAATCAAAAAAACAGTTCCAGAACATAGCCCAATTCCACTTATAGAACAAATTATAGATAGGTTATTAACACAGAGCAATAACGCGCCATCTATATATATGAAATAAAAGGATTTAAAAGCGCGAATGTTTCTTTTATGTATAAAAGAAACATTCGCGCTTTTAAATCCTTTTATTTCATATATATAGATAGGTTATCACAGTCAAAAAAGATATACTATTCTAGATGTTAAAAATGCATACTGGCATATACCCATAGATGAAAAAGATAGACATAAAACTTCCTTTGTAACACAATTAGGATGTTATGAATGGAACAGACTTCCATATGGTTTAAAAAATGCACCTTCACAATTTGAAAGGATTATGAAGTCAGTCTTCACTAAACATAACATACACTATGTCTTAAAATATTTTGATGATATTATTATACACTCCAAAACTTATTAAGAACACGTTAAACATTTAGATTACATATTAGGCATATTCGAACAAGAGGATATATAGCTCAATCTCAATAAATGCAAATTTTTACAAAAAGAAATACACATCTTAGGATATACTATTAACTCAGGAAAATATACACCGAATAACACAAATATTGAAGCAATTTTAAAATTAAAAAGACCATATAATATTAAAACCTTACAGAGATTTTTAGGCACCAAAAATATTTATAATAAATTTATTCCCCATTATGCGCAAATTAGGTCACCTTTGAATGAACTTTTGTTAATAAATGATCCTTTGTTATGGAGTGCGAAACATGAACAAGCCTTCAAAAACACTTAAAAATTCACTCATATCACAAACTGTACTATATATTAATGGTCCATCAAAACCATGCCTTTTATTCACAGACGCGTCAAGTCTAGGAGAAGCAGGAGTTCTTAAACAACCAGATGAACAAGGCATTTTACACCCCATAGGTTACTCTTCAAGAAAACTTCACCCTTATGAACAGAATTATACTGCCTCAGAAATTGAAACATTAGCTATCATTAATTCAGTACAAAGGTTTCGCACATACCTACACAACATACTATTACCTTGCACACAGATCACTTACCTTTAAAATGGATCAAAAATGTAAAAAACCCACAAGGTAGGTTATTTAGATGGTCCTTAATTCTATCTCAATATAGCTTTGACATAAAACATATTAGAGGATTAAATAATATAGAATCAGACATGCTGTCAAGAGCACCTGTCTCATTTTACCTAACATATAATGAGTTAAAAGAACACCAATCAACTGAACAAATTACTAGTGCTAAAATGAAAATTCAAAATGGCCTTTATATGATTAACAAAAAGGGTTTTAAAAGAGCTTATGTACCACAAACACTAAGACACAAATTATTAAGCAAAATACATACAAAGCATGGACATATTGTAACAACTCAAATGACTAAAATAATTTCTCCACACTATTATTACCACATATGACTAGGAATATTGCTAATTACACCAAACATTGTGAAAGTTGACAGTTCAACAAGTCTAGGGATAACAGAATTGTTTATGGACCACTACAACAGATGCCAATAGCTACACACCACAATCACATTTTTTCTTTAGATACATTGGGCGGGTTACATAATTATGGGACAACCAGACACAGTATTCATATGATAGTAGATAATCACAGTAGATTTCTTTTGGCTTTTCCAACAAAATCTGTATAAACTGATTCATAAATAACTTTTTAAAAAATTTATTCCAAATTAATAAACCTGAAATATTAATAACTGACAGTAAATGCAGCTTTTCTCAGCAGTAAATTTAAACATTTTTTGGAGAGAAATAATGTTAAGCATCTACTCACCAGTGCTCATCACCCAAAAACAAATGCAAAAGTAGAAAGACTAAATTCCACAATCATTAATAGGTTAAGATGTGAATATAATACTAATTTAAAGATTCCTTGGACAATATATATTCCTAAAATAACTGAAATAAATAATGAAACAGTACATATATACCACAACAGGCTTTACTCCTAAATTCTTATACTATGGAATACAACCACAGTATATAGAACATGACACAGAAACACATACACCAATAGAAAAAGCAAGAAAATTATCTATTGAAAGAACCATGAAATCCCATGAACACAGCAAACAACTTTATGATATTAAACACCCAGAACCCATTTTTAAAGAAGGAGATCAGGTATTAGTAAAAACCTTTATTTATCCAAACACTGGTAAGTTAACATAAAGATATATAGGCCCATTTACTATTTTAAAACAACTTTGTCTAGTCACATATGAAATTAATAAACCCAATTCACCCCAAAGAAAACAAACAGAAAGTATACACTCTAATAAGTTTAAATTATTTTGCCCAGAAACAGATTTTTCATTTCACTATAGCATTAACATAGAAAATGACTTAATAATAAACCAAATTTCTAACAAAAAGTTAATTGATATTGAGGATAAACCATGTTTTTTACAGGAAGGCCATATTTTGGACATGGACAATGAAGAACAAATATCAGCACCAATTCTTAAGCCTTCACAAATAACTTAATGTCACTCCATACATCTCTCTGTTAGCATTTCATTACTCAACCAACATTAATAAATACCTTTATATATTACTAGCGGACGTACCCGGCTTCGCCCGGGTTTTACCCGAGTAAAGGTTTGTCTAACGAACATTTGTTAAAACAATTCTCTATAAACTTATGAAAAAAAAAGATATATTTTGATAATTTGAAACTCGTAAATTTGAATCTCTCGATATAGTGAACATTTTTTCCCGGTCCCCGTTTCCCGATAAGTTGAATAAAATCAATATTAATTGGTTCCCTCGGTAATTGGAAGTTAAAGGAATATAATCTTGCCTTGGAATTGTATCATTATTTTTGTCTTAAATAAATTGCCGTGTCATCCTGAATTTTGTCTATCCTAATTTTCTGCATTACAAAATCATCGTTTTATCTAGTGAACATTTTTTCCCGGTCCCTTGAAAATTACTCGATAACTAACTTTGACATGTGCGCAATTAATAGGTAGAAAATCTTACTTTTGATATATAATCTTTAAGATAATAAACTTAGTGATAATAAACTTATTTATAAAAAAACTTATCATCGTCGCAATGGGGGCGCTGCTTGCGAGTTAAATCTACAAATCTGCACATAACTCTAAGGATATTCAGGATATTCAAGAAATTATTTTTCAGAAATCTTCCCAGTAAAATATTAAATAACTTCCCAAAGTGTCATGGCGTTCCAATGAGTGGTTTGGTCAGGCATAAAGGACAGACACACACACACATACATTCATTTATATATATATCAAAAAACAATAGAAAAAAATAAAAGTGGGACAGGTGTTGATATTAAAAATAAAGAAGGCATCTCCTGACCACGAGCACATGTGCTTTTTAGATGGCAGAGCGCCATCTAGGGGAGCAAGAATAAACTAAACGTTTATTTAGCTTGCTCCGTGATATTTGGCCAACCCAATTTCTTGATAAATCAAGAAAAGTCATCCACGAACGCGTTTCGCGCTGTTGGCGCTCGTCAGCGTGGAGTAGAATGTAACCACTGAGACCAAAAATATTTTTTGGTCCCAATGGCTTCTTGAGAAATCAAGAAATGGGTATTTAAGGCCAAATTTGCGTAAAGACGCTTAACACATGAAAAAACAATAGAAAAAAAAGATAAGTGGGTCAGGTGTTGATATTAAAAATAAAGAAGGCATCTCCTGACCACGATCGCATGTGCTTTTTAGATGGCAGAGCGCCATCTAGTGGAGCAAGAATAAACTAAACGTTGGCCAAATATCACGGAGCAAGCTAAATAAACGTTTAGTTTATTCTTGCTCCACTAGATGGCGCTCTCCTATCTAAAAAGCACATGTGCTCGTGGTCAGGAGATGCCTTCTTTATTTTTAATATCAACACCTGACCCACTTATCTTTTATATTTTTCTATTGTTTTTTCATGTGTTAAGCGTCTTTACGCAAATTTGGCCTTAAATACCCATTTCTTGATTTCTCAAGAAGCCATTGGGACCAAAAATCTTTTTGGTCGCAGTGGTTACATTAATCTCCACGCTGACGAGCGCCAACAGCGCGAAACGCGTTCGTGGATGACTTTTCTTGATTTATAAAGAAATTGGGTTAGCCAAATATCACGGAGCAAGCTAAATAAATTATTCTTGCTCCACTAGATGGCGCTCTGCCATCTAAAAAGCACATGTGCTCGTGGTCAGGAGATGCCTTCTTTATTTTTAATATATATATATATCACATACATTTAAATGTTAATATATCAGAAACAACTAATTTTAAACTCTTGTTTGTGTAAAAATAGCATTTTCTACTGCTTTTTGATATTTTGAAATGTAACTAGCATAATGACATAATTACTCAATTTCAAATACCTTTTTTGCTTCATATACATTTTTCATATATACTTCTTATAATACTTCTTATATAAAATTTTATTATAATTTCATAATTATATTGATTATTTGTAAACAAACTTTCTTTTGTTTATTTTGAAAAAATGTGGGTATTGATTTTTATTGTTTACTAGCGGACGTACCCGGCTTCGCCCGGGTTTTACCCGAGTAAAAGTTTGTCTAACGAATCACTCGATAAAGTGAACATTTTTTTCCCGGTCCCTTGAAAAATACTCGATAAGTTGAATAAAATCAATATTAATTGGTTCCCTCGGTAATTGGAAGTTAAAGGAATAGTATCTTGCCTTGGAATTGTATCATTATTCTTGTATGGATGTACCCGGCTTCGCCCGGGTTTTACCCGAGTAAAGGTTTGTTTAACGAATCTCTCGATAAAGTGAACATTTTTTCCCGGTCCCTTGAAAAATACTCGATAAGTTGAATAAAATCAATATTAATTGGTTCCCTCGGTAATTGGAAGTTAAAGGAATAGTATCTTGCCTTTGAATTGTATCATTATTCTTGTCTCAAATAAATTGCCGTGTCATCCTGAATTTTGTATTTCCTAATTTTCTACATTACAAAATCATCGTATCATCATGATAATATTTAGAGCAGATTGTTGAATTATAACAGATAAATTAGAATATTTATCTTGATTATTTCTAGGCGAAAAGTTATTTCAAAAATTTTATTTGCTAGAAACCTTCCCAGTACTATACTAAATAACTTCCCAAAGTTCCATGGCGATCCAATGAGTGGTTTGGTCAGGCATAAAGGACAAACAAACAAACAAACAGACACACATACATTCATTTTTATATATATAGATTTTCAAAATTTTTTCTATAGATTTATTGATTTCGTTTAATTAATTATTTTTAATTACCAATTTTATTTTAAAATTTTAAATTTTTAAAATCTTTTTCACAGGCGGGAAATATTATAAAATCTAAAAATTCAAATATTTCTATATTTCAAAAAATATATATTTATTTTATTTATTGATAATATTACTTTTGTTATCATCTTTTTAGAAAGACTTTCAGTTTTGTTGTATAGTTTTGTTGTAAATATGCGTAGTTAACATTTATATACTTTTAAATCACTAATATAGGATTCACTTTATAATTTCTATATAATGTGAAAATAACTAATGTGTAATCTTTCCTCAAGTAATTGGAAATAAAAGCTACTTGACGGTAAATAATTATATTTTTCTTATCACGACTGCACCTCAACCTTTTATCTTATCGATCCTTTGTCTTATCAACCCTTTATCTAACAAAAACAACAAAATATTCATAACATATACATATGTCATAATATATACTCTTCCTGGAATAATAAAACTGACCTACAGTCGACCCAGAGAGAAAAGGCAGCTAAAGTACGGTCATCTGAGCCACTGGCCACATTCCAAGGGGCCCATTTCGTAGAACCTCAGGACTAATTAAGACAGTTGGGCGATATATTGTGTTCGACGCGAGCGGACGCCCGGCGACAGCCGGGTCCGCCATCTCGATCTCTCTCTGGTTGCCTGGGTCCCTCCTCTACCAAATTGTGGTGTGATTATTTCTCTTTTCCCACATTATTATTATATTGTCCCATAGAAAGTCGACAGGATCATATCACAGAAGAGTCGACAGGATCATATCATAGAAGAGTCGACAGGATCTTATCATAAAAAGTCGACAGGATCTTATCACATATATATATATACTAGACGAATGGCCCGGGCAACGCCCGGGTTTTACCTGAGTGCGTATATATTTTAAAAACGTTTCAATTCAAATACTATTCGTTACAATTATAAATTGGCGCCATGGATGTCACTCTTGTGAAACGTCCCGTTCCAAACTGTGTGTTTTTAAAATGTTTTAATTAAAATACTATTCGTTACAATTATAAGGTACTTATATATATTTAAAGGTTCTCATAAAGGTTACCGATTTAAATGTTTTATTTAAAGAAACATATTTTCATTTAAGTATTGTTATTTATTTCAAAAGATTAAGTAATTGTGCAAAACGATAATTGCCTTAAAAAAAAGAAACATTCGCGGTGATTTTGTCTTGCATTCGCTTATACAATTATTATATATATTGGCATCATATATTAACTTTATGAACGGAAAAATATGTCCAGGGTAGCCTAGTGGTCTTGGCATCTGCCCGGTAAGCGGAAGGTCGTGGATTTGATTCCCATCCCTTGACACCTTTTTTTTTATTTTATCCATTCTGACCAAATTCTATCCGTGAACTTCACACAGTGAACTTCACACAGACAGAATAAGGCAATTATATAAGTAGATATGTTTGAAAATAGACCAATCCATATATTATATTATTTTAAAATGCCTATTTTGGATCATAAAGTTTTATTTCCGATATTTCGTGTGGCAACTCGCCAAACTTCTTCGGGGAACAAGATTGTTTTGATAAGCTCGCGTATCAATTCACGAGTATTTACAACTGCTATAAAATTTAAAATATCTAAAATATACAATAGCATGTTTATAAATATAATTAATAATAATAAAATAATATATAAAATATTAATATATAGAGAATAAATAAATATATACACTGCGTGACATTGAAAATGGAACACCAAGAAATAGTGGCCAGAAAATTATGCAAATTTCAGGGTAGACGCGCCTAACCGAGTTATGCAACTGATGTAAAATGCGCAGCTCTCGTGCGCACATGGAGTAAGATATAAGGGAAGGAACTTGCAGAAAGGACAGTATTCGTGTCGTTATTTCTTCAAGGAAAATCATTGTAGAAATTTTGTTCTTGTGTCAAAAGACACGTGTAATAACAGAGAATGCCAGGTCATCGTAAACGGAGGCAGTTCAAGCAGACAGACGCTTTTACGAGGGGCATGGTGATCGGACTGAAAAGGGCAGGTTGGTCCATACGTCAAATCGCAGCTGATACACACCTTGGTGCGTCCACGGTGCACCGACTGTGGAGAAGATGGTTGGAACAAGGAAATGTGGCAATTTATAGGAATGTCGGTGCAACCAGAGTGACGTCAGCACGTGTGGATCGGCGTGTCCTTCGACAAGCAGTGGCGGCCCCACAAGCCACTTGTACCGCCATCCTGCAACATGTGCAACACACCCTAGATCATTCCATCTCGACCAGAACCATTTCCCGTCGATTGGTTGCTAATGACTTGCACTCATGCCGTCCGCTAAGAAGACTGCCATTGACCCCACCGAATAGGCGCCAACGTTTGGAATGGTGCCGGGCTAGATCGACGTGGATGACGGAATGGCACAGGGTCGTGGTCTCAGATGAGTCGCGTTTCTGCTTGTCCAGTGATAGTCGCCGTGTACGCGTGTGGCGTCGACGTGGAGAAAGGTCCAATCCGGCCGCAATTGTGGAACGCCCCACCGTGCGACAACGTGGAATCATGGTTTGGGGCGCAATCGCGTATGATTCCAGGTCACCTTTACTTCGTATTCAGGGCACTATGACGGCCCAACGATACGTTGATGATGTGCTGCGACCGGTGACACTCCCCTACCTTCAGGGGGTACCCAATGCCCTTTATCAGCAGGATAACGCCCGACCGCACACTGCTCACATTAGCCAACAAGCTCTGCAAGATGTACAGATGCTTCCCTGGCCACATTACTCTCCTGATCTCTCACCAATCGAGCACGTCTGGGACATCATTGGACGCCGTTTGCATGCCTTGCCACAGCCGCGTTCAGAAGACGAACTGTGGCAAATGGTTGAGAGGGAATGGAGAGCCATCCCTCAGGACGCCATCCGTACTCTGATTGACTCTCTACCTAGACGTGTTGCTGCGTGCATCGCCGTCCGCGGTGGTCCTACTTGCTACTTAGCCGACGCCGTTCTCGCTCTGTATTATGACTAACATTTTGAAATAAATATCACTTATTGTTCGTCCCTGTCTCTCTCTGTCTGCCGAGTTTCATCACTTTCTGGCCACTATTTCTTGGTGTTCCATTTTCAATGTCACGCAGTGTACATTTTAAAAAAAGAATTGAAAATCAGTAATTTGTTATATTTATATATGTATAGTAGTGGGCTATATGGTTTTAAATTGTAAGTATAGTTGAGGGATGTCTATTTTTCGGTTGATACTGTTTTTATCTTCTATTGAGGTCCAGCTTTCTAGAAAAAGTCTTGAATGTTTGTCCTTGATATTTTGATATACTATTTGAGTCGAGTCAAAATTTGGTATGTGGTCCTGTTTCAGTGCGTGGTCTACTAAAAGGGAAAGAGGGCTATAGTTTTGAAGGGCTGTCCGGTGTTGATTGGTTCTTTCTTCTAGAGTTTTCCCTGTCTCTCCTATGTATGTAGCTGGGCAAGATCGGCACGGGATTCTGTAAATGAGGTTGGATTTTTGACTGTTGTTTGTGTTATGTTTGGTATCGGGATGGCGGAGAAGTGTTTTTAAGTTGGATGGTGTCTGGTATATCGTCTTGATGTTGTACTTCGTGAGGGCTCTACTGATTCTTTCGATGACGTAGCTGTATGGAAGTGTGCAATATGATTTATGAGATTGGCTATTGGAAGGAGGGATGAATGTTGATCTGTTGAATTGTCATTTGATAAATTCTTTGGGATAACTATTGCTTTATAATTCATTCATTAGTATTATTCTTTCTTGTTGTACTTTTTCTAGATTATTATAGCAATGAGTAGATATTCTTTTTGATAGGGTTTTTATGACAGATATTTTATGGTTAATAGGGCCGAATGAGCTGAAATTCAAGTAACCCCCCGTGTGAGTTGGCTTGCGGTAAATGCCTGTTTCTATTCTAGAGCTGTTTCTGGTGAGAATTATATCTAAGAATGATAAAGAGTTTTTTTTTTCTATTTCATGGGTAAATGTGAGAAATGGTTTTATATTGTTCAAGAAATTCAGAATGCTTATCGTATTGTTGTTTTCGGTTATGGCCTACCAAAGGTACACAAACTAAACAGCCCTCTACGCCCCATTGTATCCTACGCTGGCACCCCCATATACCCCTTATCAAAATACCTTTCCTCAGTAATTTCACCTTTTCAGAAAGAATTACCTTATACTATCCCCAACTCCACAGCAGCAATAGAAATAATTTCAAGAACTCAAATAACAGAAAACAGTCGCCTGGTCTCCTTTGATGTTGAATCGCTATATACTTCAATCCCACATGATGAAGCTATTACAGAAATTTCAGAATTCTTGAATGCCCACCCCAACTTACCATTGTCTATACCAAAGGAAGCCCTCATAGACTTACTCAAACTGTGACTATCATTCAGCTACTTTAACTACAAGAATCAATACTACAAACTGATCAAAGGCCTCCCGATGGGCAACCCAATATCTTCAGCTCTGGCAAACATTTTCATGAATAATATTGACCAATTAATAATAGATAATAAGCAGCTAAAAATAACATTCTGGAAAAGATATGTTGACGATATTCTTTGCATAACCGAAAACAACAATACAATAAGCATTCTGAATTTCTTGAACAATATAAAACCATTTCTCACATTTACCTATGAAATAGAAGAAAAAAACTCTTTATCATTCTTAGATATAATTCTCACCAGAAACAGCTCTAGAATAGAAACAGGCATTTACCGCAAGCCAACCTACACAGGTGGTTACTTGAATTTCAGCTCATTCGGCCCTATTAACCATAAAATATCTGTCATAAAAACCCTATCAAAAAGAATATCTACTCATTGCTATAATAATCTAGAAAAAGTACAACAAGAAAGAATAATACTAATGAATGAATTACAAAGCAATAGTTATCCCACAGAATTTATCTAAAGACAATTCTACAGATCAACATTCATCCCTCCTTCCAATAGCCAATCTCATAAATCATATTGCACACTTCCATACAGCTACGGCATCGAAAGAATCAGTAGAGCCCTCAAGAAGTACAACATCAAGACGATATACCAGACACCATCTAACTTGAAAACACTTCTCCGCCATCCCGATACCAAACATAACACAAACAACAGTCAAAAATCCAACCTCATTTACAGAATCCCGTCCCGAGACAGGGAAAACTCTAGAAGAAAGAACCAATCAACACCGGACAGCCCTTCAAAACTATAGCCCTCTTTCCCTTTTAGTAGACCACGCACTGAAACAGGACCACATACCAAATTTTGACTCGACTGAAATAGTATATCAAAATATCAAGGACAAACAGTCAAGACTTTTTCTAGAAAGCTGGACCTCAATAGAAGATAAAAACAGTATCAACCGAAAAATAGACATCCCTCAACTATACTTACAATTTAAAACCATATAGCCCACTACTATACATATATATACTAAACGAATGGCCCGGGCAACGCCCGGGTTTTACCCGAGTGCGTATATATTTTAAAAATGTTTTTAAATAAAATACTATTCGTTACAATTATAAATTGGCGCCGTGGATGTCTCTCTTGTGAAACGTCCCGCCTCAAACTGTGTGTGTCTTGAAAATATAAAAATAAAAATGGGAACGGAAAAATATGTCCAGGGTAGCCTAGTGGTCATGGCATCTGCCCGGTAAGCGGAAGGTCGTGGTTTCGATTCCCATCCCTTGACACTTTTTTATTTTATCCATTCTGACCAAAATCTATCCGTGAACCTCACACAGTGAACTTCACACAAACAGAATAAGGCAATTATATAAGTAGATAATCCAAATTGTGCCTTATCACACACTATTTTTTTATTTGGCCTTATTACCTTGTGTTTATAATCTATGACGTAATGCCGGCGGCGCGCGCCCGTTGGCTGCCGGCGAGCACGTGACCTCCCTGTGCGCGCGCATCCGTGACAGCGGCCGATGAGGAATTGAGGAAAGACGGTCGTGACTATATATATTAATAATAATAATATACTAATAATAATAATTATTATTATTATCATTAGATAATTATAATGATCATAATGATGATGCGCGCGCATCCGTGACAGCGATGAGGAATTAAGGAATTGAGGAAAGATAATAATAATAATAATATAATAATAATAATTATTATTATTATCATTAGATAATGATAATGATCATAATGATGATGCGCGCGCATCCGTGACATGAGGAATTGAGGAATTGATTGAGGAGGAAAGACGGTCGTGACTATATATGTTGATAATAAAATAATAATAATAATATAATAATAATAATTATTATTATTATCATTAGATAATGATAATGATCATGATGATGAGCGCGCGCATCCGTGACATGAGGAATTGTTGACGGTGGAAAGACGGTCGTGACTATATATGTTGATAATAATAATAATAATAATATAATAATAATAATAATTATTATTATCTTTAGATAATGATAATGATCATAATGATGATGCGCGCGCATCCGTGACATGAGGAATTGAAGAATTGATTGAGGAGGAAAGACGGTCGTGACTATATATGTTGATATATATAACAAAATACTGATTTTCAATTCTTTTATTTTAAATGTATATATTTATTTATTCTTTATATATTAATATTTTATATATTATTTTATTGAAATTATACCGCGAATGTTTCTTTTATAAAAATCGAAATTTATTTTCAAAGAGAAATAGCGACATTTCTAACTTTGAGGATGAGGTATGGAAAGGTGAAAAAATAAAGAGTAATGGCGAACGCAAAAATAAAAAGTGTCCAGGGGCGGGAATCGAACCCACACCCTTCTGCTTACCGCGCAGGTGCCTTGTCCACTCGGCTACCCTGGACGTATTTTTCCGTTCATAACTAATACTTAAATTACTCTTTTTATTACGCCATTACTCTTCATTTTTTCACCTTTCCATACCTCATCCTCAAAGTTAGAAATGTCGCTATTTCTCTTTGAAAATAAATTTCGATTTTTATAAAAGAAACATTCGCGGTATAATTTCAATTTTCGTTTTACAATCATCAGCCGCGTTATATTGTATTTTAAATGTTACTTTAAGTATTATTTACGAACGGAAAAATACGTCCAGGGTAGCCGAGTGGACAAGGCACTTGCCCGGTAAGCAGAAGGGTGTGGGTTCGATTCCCGCCCCTGGACACTTTTTATTTTTCCGTTCGCCATTACTCTTCATTTTTTCACCTCTCCATACCTCATCCTCAAAGTTAGAAATGTCGCTATTTCTCTTTGAAAATAAATTTCGATTTTTATAAAAGAAACATTCGCGGTATAATTTCAATTTTCGTTTTACAATCATCAGCCGCCTTATATTGTATTTTAAATATTATTTTATTATTATTAATTATATTTATAAACATGCTTATTGTATATTTTAGATATTTTAAATTTTATAGCAGTTGTACATACTCGTGAATTGATACGCGAGCTTATCAAAACAATCTTATTCCCCGAAGAAATTGGCGAGTTGCCACACGAAATATCGGAAATAAAACTTTATGATCCAAAATAGGCATTTTTAAATAATATATATATAACCAATAATAGCCCTTTTGGCATCAAACAATCGCATAGCATTTTATGTTTGTAGAGCGTATCGCTTCAAACACTATTCTCGTTTATTTTTCTCCCTTTGTTTCCGATACATCACTATCATGTTAATCCACAAACCTGTAGTTTGGAAATAGACCTCTATTTAGAAACATGATTTGACAAACTATGAGCAAAGCGTTAAGATTTGCATATACACATTAAGGTATCGATATAAGCATAGGGCGCTTCTCCCGTCTAAATCAACGTCAAAACCAGACGCCATCTATTGACCGTCCCGCAAACTAGCGGCCTCAGTTCGGTGAAAAGGCCACAACACCAGCTTTGAAAAATTGAGAAACGTCCACTTAGAGACCATGGTTTCAGTATAATGGCTCTCGTCAGTCTAGGGCGAACTTTATTCCATGAGATACACACGGGATCAAATAGAATCTTAACAATCTGCCAAAGAAGTGTTTAGCTGGTAAAGTGGCTGGGTCAAATCTATGGGCAAAATATTAATTATAAATTATAAAAATAATATATTTGGCCCAGCCACTTTGCCAGCTAAACACCTCTTTGGCAGATTGTGAAAATTTCATTGGATCCCGTGTGGATCTCATGGAATAAAGTTCGCTCTAGGATGATGAGGGCCATTAGCCCGAAACGAGAGTATCTAGGTGGAAGCTTCTCAGTTTGCCAAAGCTGGTGTTGTGGCTTTTTCACCGACACAAGTCCGCTAGTTTGCGGCGACGGTCAATAGATGGGGTCTATTTTTGATGTTTGTATTTACGGTAGAGGTGCCCTATGCTTTTATAGATCAGTTTCCTCCCGGCAAAATTTCCTTCTACATTAGAATATTTGAAGAAATTTGAGGAAGAACGTATGCGAATACGAAGAGCGTAATAAAAATTAAATTTTAAAAAGCATGAGGTTTATATGTATGTAATAAGTTGAGCTACTGTTGACTCTTGTAGAATCCTGTCGACTAACTTTGTGATGATGAAGTGTTAACTCTCGCTATACTGTGTTGACCGAGAGGAACAGTCAGGATGGGGAGTTTTCCAGTACCTCTCTGCACCTTGAAAGTCCTTTAAAAGTTCTCACAGAGTACAGGCAGTCGTGGTCGAGGCAGAGTGGAAAGCTTGGGAATGTCCACACAAAAAACGAAGACACAGCTGCACTAAGAAAGTTCCGTGAACAGATAAAAGTTGAGCTAGGAGCGAAAGATGGGGAGATAGAATTTTCTTACTGATCTACATGATGGATGAGATGGACCTGAGGTACAACCGACGTGGGCTCGCACAGATGCTGAACTGACTGTATTTTTAGCTAGGACGAGGCTTTATATACAGTTTCTGAGAAAGGGGGTTTTGCATGTCACTAGATGTGAAGAGTGGGTCGTCTGGTGACATCTATCTTTAGATGTTGCTTTGTGGCTTCCATCTATCTCGAATTTAGACGTGTTTGACTTCTATCTCTCTAGGTCAACTCTTAATCTATTACAGAGTTTTATTTATTATCCTCAGTTTGTACAAAGTACATTACATATGATGATGTAATGACACATGTCAATCATGCATATAACCATTTACAGATGTGTTTCTACTATACAACATTAAAATCTTGTTACAGGTTATATACAATATGGGATTGTTGGTTTAAATTACCATAGATGGGCCCCGGGAGTGAAAGGGTTTATCCGGATTTAAGCGGGTAAAGCCTCTCTAACACAGGTAAGTAATTAAAATTTATTTTAATTAATTTAAACTGTGAGGGTTAAAAAGGGCTATAACAAGATGATTTGTTTGGATATATAAAAGTGAAATAAAAATGACATTTTTGTTTGATTTTTAAAAAATGATGATTAAAATAAAATGTTGACATAAAAATTCACATTCTAAGATAATATTGGCGGGCGTTGGAAAGGGTTAGTAGTTGAAGAATATGCAATTGTAAGGAGTGCACATGTAAACCAAATACTTAGATCAAGGTGCAAAGCGAGGAAATAGACTTGAGCGTCTTCCTTGGCAATGTTTCACTTGCGATCCTATATAAGGGTTACAGTGCTTTGTCACAATTTTAGGGTTATTGTTTTGGGTTAAAAGTAGTTAAGAAAAGTTGCTTATTAATATGATTGAAAGGGGTGGTAGAGCCATGCGATAAGTAGAATTGTTGTAGCGACAGTAGGTGATCTGACTTGACATGAAATCAAAGGTTGATTGTGGTCCGCTAGAGGAGAGAAAAAAAATTGAAAGTTGAAAAAAATGAACGCTTTGTGCCTGCGTTGGTGATTGTGCTCTGCGGATGAAATGAAATAAACTCTTGAAGCTTGTTCAGGCCAGAAGTTGGGATTTTTAAATATGGGGAACTGTGTTCAAAGAGTTTGTTAAAATTACGAAATAAAAAAAAAATTGCCAAGCAGTGCTGTCGTTTGTCTACAATGAATTGAAGCAATAGCTGAAAAGATAGTGATGATAAAGTTAAGGGAATTGTGTGTGGTTAAAGAATATGATTGTTGAAATCGATTGTTGTATGCCCGATAGTGGATGATAAACATTGTCAGATAATAAAGGTATTTAAACAAATAAAATATAGTGAATAGAAATATAGAAATATGATTGCGGGTACAAAAAGTGTAAGTGGACAAAATTAAACATGTAATGTATAAAAGATATAATAAATAATAAAATAAAAATAATTTTTGAAACAATTAGATGTTTTGCAATACTAAAATAATATCATGAAAAATAAAAGTTAATTTGATTAAAGTTTTTTTTTTTTTTTTGAAAATCATGTTGGATTAAAAATTTGATTATATAATTGAAAGATAAAAATAAAAATAATTATTCAAGATTTTATACAAATAACAATATAATTGAAGATTATTATAATGATTAGATAAATGTTAAGTAATGGAAAAATTGAACAATATTCTCGTTCACCAAAAAGGTGATATGTAGAGAATGATTTCTCTTTTGTGCGTCATGAAGTCTATATAAGACTTAACCAAATTGTTTTAATAGGTGATATCAATTAACATGTAAAATGTTTAATGTATGTTGTGTTGTGATTAAGGGGTTGGTGAGATGTGTAAGAAAACCTAAATGGTTAGTGTGAAACATGTGTTTAAAAAAAATGGCGCATATGAAGATAGCGGTCAATAACATCTGCCTTGAGCGGGGACATGTAACCGAAATATATTCGGGTGATCCTATTACTGGCGGTCACTCCTCCTGTTTTTCACGGGATCGTCGTGGGTGGCCAATCATGGGGGATGTTTGTTATTTTTGTCGTTTACTTGAAACTGATTTTCTCTCTTTTGTTGAAGTTGCCAATTTTCTTGCCTATTTGAAAATATAGTTTTCTCGATGTTCGTAAGTGGTTGTGTTTTCGAAGTTGTTTAGACTTAGTAAAAAGGTTATTCAGTGATGTCAGGTTTAGATGTGTGGTGAAAGTTCGACTTTCGACGTGGACACGCTTTGGGGTGAGTGTGTCACAGGCATGAAGACGTCTTTGGCCTGAAAAGTGAAAAGGTTTTGTGGTGTGGCGCTGTGACACGAAGTGGCAAGTTGTGAATGAAAAAGTGTCACGCGAAGTCTTTGTTTTGGCACAAAATCTAACCTGTTTCACCATAAATAACAAATTTACTAAAGTCATGGGGGTTGGTTGTACGAACACATATCGAGAATATTTATATTGTTAGTGGATGTGGCACGTTTAATGCGAAATTTTGTTGCGACGAAATGGAGCTTGTGTGGCTCGAAATTGGATTTGTGTGTGAAATCGCGCACTAATAATTGTTGCCAATTGGAGATAGTGATGTGAGTGTGTCGTAACGTTTGTTGAGAGAGATTTGTTGATGATTAAATATGCATGTAAAAGGAAAAGACGAGGGAGTGTATTTATCCTCGAATATTAACTTGTTTTGGGGAAGACAGTTGTTTTCCTAGTTGTAATTTTGAAGATATTGTCTCTCAGGAGAGAAATTACAAAATATTTCTGAAATTAAAAAATGCGTTTCACCTATGTTAATTTATATTTAAAATTTGAATATATATATTTTTAAATCGTTGATTATGGTAGTTAAAATGATTCTTTTAAAAGGGCAATGTCGTGATAGTGACAAGAATATTTTGAATTGTGGCGTTTACTTAAAAAAAATTGTGAATCTGACAATAATATTTTCAAAATTTTAAGAAATTGATTGAGAAATGGGTATATTTTGGTATGAGGATAACTAATAAGAAAAACCAAAATAAGTTTAGAATTATGATGAATGAGAGATTTTTAAAAAATAATAATAATGTTTTTTTTTTTAAGTTGTAGATTTGGAAAATGCCATTTTAGGTAAATTTAGGAAAGGCATGTAAGATTAGTAAATTAGTAAAAATGCGTAATGCGGAAATTTTTTTTTAAAGTAAAATTGAGAGTAATAACTTGAAATTTATAATTTGATTAAAAATTAAAGTAAATTTGATAAATGAGAGTGTGAAAGTTTTAAAAATTGAATAAAAGTGATATGTATAAAAGGTAAAAATTGATTTTAAAATGCTTAAAGTGAAAATAAAATACAAAATTTATGGGGAATCAAGTTGTGAACTTGAGGATAAAATTATGTAAGATTTTAAAACTTACAGTTTTGTAAATAGTTTAGTCAGGAGACTTGGTCTTTGGTTGTTTTCCTGCTGACGTGGAAGTCACTTCATGTAGATCTTGTAGAAGCTTGTAACTTCTATAAAGTCGTTTGCGGCTTGTCGCTTTGAGAATTGTCTCGACGATGTCAAGTCGAAGGTGGAGAACCTTTCACTGGATTTGCGTCATTCTGCTCTTCGGTTTCAATGACATGCGGGAATTTCGCCTGTTTCGCTGGGGTGGTCAGACAGCTTGTTCCTGACGTTGGCGAGTTGTTAGCGGGTCTGCGGAGGTACTTTGGGGCGGCGACGTTTCTTCCGTAAATATCTCTTTTTGGGGAAGAGATTGCTTGGTCGTTTCGTTGGTATGGCGTGCTTGTTCCTCCATCTTCGCTCTTTCTCACTTCTATCTGGACAGTCTTCTTACCTTCTTCGTTTTGGTCATCCTGTCGACTATCTGTAATAAGTTGAGTTACTGTTGACTCTTGTAGAATCCTCTCGACTAACTTTGTGATGATGAAGTGTTGACTCTCGCTATACTGTGTTGACCGAGAGGAGCAGTCAGGATGGGGAGTTTTCCAGTACCTCTCTGCACCTTGTAAGTCCTTTAAAAGTTCTCACAGAGTACAGGCAGTCGTGGTCGAGGCAGAATGGAAAGCTTGGGAATGTCCACACAAAAAACGAAGACACAGTTGCACTAAGAAAGTTCCGTGAACAGATAAAAGTTGAGCTAGGAGCGAAAGATGGAAAGATAGAAGTTTCTTACTGATCTACATGATGGATGAGATGGACCTGAGGTACAACCGACGTGGGCTCGCACAGATGCTGAACTGACTGTATTTTTAGCTAGGACGGGGCTTTATATACAGTTTCTGAGAAAGGAGGTTTTGCATGTCACCAGATGTGAAGAGTGGGTCGTCTGGTGACATCTATCTTTAGATGTTGCTTTGTGGCTTCCATCTCTCTCGAATTTAGACGTGTTTGACTTCTATCTCTCTAGCTCAACTCTTAATCTATTACAGAGTTTTATTTATTATCCTCAGTTTGTACAAAGTACATTACATATAATGATGTAATGACATATGTCAATCATGCTTATAACCATTTACAGATGTGTTTCTACTATACAACATTAAAATCTTGTTAAAAGTTATATACAATATGGGATTGTTGGTCTAAATTACCATATGTATGTAATTTATTAAGATATATGCAATTAGAATATTCGGTTTATATACACACTAGCGATGTACCCGGCTCCGCCCGGGTTTTATCTCAGTGAAATTTGCCTAACGATTATTATTAAGAATAATTTTCCGGAACACAGAATATTATTATAATAATGAAAATAATATTCATTACATTAAATATTTATAAAATATATAAAATATATTTTTCGAACAAACATATCCACTCTCTCTACTGAATAGATTTCTAAAAAGATATATATATAATAATTTACCTTTTTGATTGTTGATTGTTGTTCCTATGTAAGATCCTGTTAACTTACTGTAGGATTGGTGACTTGTGGTGGTTGATGATTGATGGCACAGTCGTAGTTGAATGGTAGGGTTCCACAGGGGAAATAACGAGACAAAAACCAGGATGGGATTGAATCTAAGACTACGCGATAAAGGGAGAGAAAGAGTTTAGACGAAATGGGGTACCTTCCTTTCACATGATCGAAGATAATTTTACCTTGGTGAAGTCGGAATTGAGCACGTCTGGCTTCTAGTTGGGTCGCCTGCCTATTAACTAACTCTGAGTCCGAGATCTTCCTCGTTAACCTTCTCGTCTTCTCATTGGATGGGATCGTCCTGAGAGTTACCTCTCATTGGTTCTTAGTTATTCATGCTTAACTGTGATTGTATGTTGGTACTACCATTGTCATCATGATTGCCATCCTCCAGGAAGAAGAAGGTCTTTGAAACTCAGTTTTATGGTTCCTGGGTAGTGACCTTTACTTCCTGGATGATGCAATCCTGGTAATTGCTGTTCTTTCTTTTTCGCGAGGCCTAACTTTTATTAAACCTTTTGGACGATACATTGCATAGATTGTGGTGGGACTACATCTTGGTATATACAAATTTTCACAGATGCGTCCCCTACATGTGAAGAATTCAAAAAGGGTAGCCTGAAGTGAATTCTGTAAGGGAAAAGTAATTTTGTGGGGAAAAAATAATTATGGGCACTGTAAGGCATATACAAGTATCGTTGGTGAAATAAAAAAGATAAAAGAGAATGGTGTTGGTGAAATAATTGTTGAGTAGAGGGAAGAAAATAAAAAATAAAATGATGATGCCTATAAAAATCAAATCGAGTTATGGAAAGCTAAATCGAGGGAATATTTCTGTTAGGGCTTTTGGAAATAAAATGGTGCATTGTTGAGTGAGAGAAAAAGAAAAAGATGCCTATGCAATTCAACTCGAGTAATGGAAAGCTAAATCGAGGAAATTCTTCTGTTAGGGCTTTTGGCAATTAAAATAAGAATAATAATTAAAAGAAATCAAAGTGAATGCGCTTTGGTGCATTGTTGAGTGAGAGAAAAAGAAAAAGAGGCCTATACAATTCAACTCGTGTTATGGAAAGCTAAATCGAGGGAGTTTTTCTGTTAGGGCTTTTTGATATAAAAAAAAATAATATATATATATAAATATGTTAAAAGAAAACAAGTGAGTTTTCGTTGAAAAAAATTAAAAGAAAACAAAGTGAGTTTTCGTTTTAAAAAAATGTTAGAAAACAAGGTGAGTTTTCGTTAAAAAAATTGTTGAGTGGTTGAAAAAGTAAAATTGGTTTATAACAAAAATAAAAAAAGTTGTTATATAAATGGTAAATATTTGATTAAACATTTGGATTTCAAAATATTAAAAAATGTAAATGAATGGGGTAAGAAAAAAATAATATATGTAGAGAGATTCGCAAAATCTCTTAGTGATAAAAAGTTACATTCCAATGTATCTATGTCACGCGGCGATGTTCCGAGTTTTTAATTGCCCTTGTAGATTTTTTGTCTCTTGGGCGACTTGTGGGTGGAAACATGATCCTTCCCAGAATCGCGTTTATATTATGTGTACAGGAGATACGGGAATCTATATACAAATTATCATATATATATATATAGATACTACATGATCTTAGCCAAAAGGCCGAGAAAATATATTTTATATAAAGAGATGACCTGGCTTCGTATGTCTTCTGCTCGAGTGGATGTTTCGCTGGTAGAATTTTGTTCTTGCCTACTAAAAATTATTATCTGGATTCGCCCGTGGTCTGCTTTAGTGAATATACCCCTAAAGAATTTTTTAAATGTAAATCAAGCATGATACAGCAATATTGTCATCATCATTTCTGACTAAAAAAATATTGTTTCTCAGTACATGGTTAATTATATTTTTCTTGGTTAAAGCGCGACAAAAACCTTTCCAGATTTAACTCACTGTCCTGTTCAAATTTCAGCGAGATTAGTTACATATTGAGGGCGTATATAGCCGACCAACATATATATATATATATATGTGAAAAAATAGTACAAATGTAACATTGTACTGGGATAAGGTGCATAAATTAAGAAAAAGGCATCTCCTTATCGTGCAACTGAAAGTTGCTGATGGCTGGCGCCATCTGTCGGAATAAATATCAACTATTCTCGTTGATTTTTAATTATTCCAGAATTGGCCAAATACCCATTCTTGATTAATCAAGAAAAGCTAACCACGGACGCGTTTCGGGCTGTTGGCCCTCATCAGCGTGGTGCAAGCTGTACCTCAACAACCAAAAAAAAAAAAATTGGTCATTAAGGCATCCTGAAAAATCATGAAACGGGGCCAACAGCCCGAAACGCGTCCGTGGTTAGCTTTTCTTGATTAATCAAGAATGGGTATTTGGCCAATTCTGGAATAATTAAAAATCAACGAGAATAGTTGATATTTATTCCGACAGATGGCGCCAGCCATCAACAACTTTCAGTTGCACGATAAGGAGATGCCTTTTTCTTAATTTATGCACCTTATCCCAGTACAATGTTACATTTGTACTATTTTTTCACATTGTGTAGCGTCCTCACGCAATTCTGGCCTTAACTACCCGTTTCATGATTTTTCAGGATGCCTTAATGACCAATTTTTTTTTGGTTGTTGAGGTACAGCTTGCACCACGCTGATGAGGGCCAACAGCCCGAAACGCGTCCGTGGTTAGCTTTTCTTGATTAATCAAGAATGGGTATTTGGCTAATTCTGGAATAATTAAAAATCAACGAGAATAGTTGATATTTATTCCGACAGATGGCGCCAGCCATCAGCAACTTTCAGTTGCACGATAAGGAGATGCCTTTTTCTTAATTTATGCACCTTATCCCAGTACAATGTTACATTTGTACTATTTTTTCACATTGTGTAGCGTCCTCACGCAATTCTGGCCTTAACTACCCGTTTCATGATTTTTCAGGATGCCTTAATGACCAATTTTTTTGGTTGTTGAGGTACAGCTTGCACCACGCTGATGAGGGCCAACAGCCCGAAACGCGTCCGTGGTTAGCTTTTCTTGATTAATCAAGAATGGGTATTTGGCCAATTCTGGAATAATTAAAAATCAACGAGAATAGTTGATATTTATTCCGACAGATGGCGCCAGCCATCAGCAACTTTCAGTTGCACGATAAGGAGATGCCTTTTTCTTAATATATATATATATATGGTAACCGAGGGTCAAACCTGTAGTAACCGAGAGGGACAGTCAGGGCGTGGAGAGTTTTCCAGTACCTCTCTGCCCTTTGGAAGATCTTTAACAGTTTTCACAGAGTACAGGCAGTCGTGGTCCAGGCAGAGTGGAAAGCTTGGGAATGTCCACAAACAAAAAACGAAGAGACCCAGTTGTAGTAGGAAAGTTGCGTGAACAGATAGGAGTCGAACTAAGAGCAAGATGGAGTTAGAAGAGTTCTTACTGTTTTACATGGTCGATGAGGTGGTCCTGGGTACAACCGACAAGGGCTCACGCCGATGGTGAAGTGACTGTAATTTCGGCTAAAACCGAGGTTTTATATACCTTTGCCGAGGGGGGAGACATGCGGGAATTTAGACTTTGAACGGGTGCAAAGTGCGTGGGGCGTCTGCGCTATTCTGCACTCTTTGACCTTGATGGCAACGACTTGCCAATTCCTCTTTAGGGTTGTTGGATTTTCATCTCGACCTCTTTATTAGCTCAGCTCTTAATCTATTACATAGATTCATTTATTCATCTTCAGTTTGTACAAAGTACATTACATATGGTGATACAATGACACATGTCAATCATGCGTATAATTATTTATAGATGCGTTTCTATATTAAACATGACAATATTGTAATAAGTAGTATACAATATAGGGTTGTTGGTTTAAATTACCATAGATGGGCCCCGGGAGTGAAAGGGTTTATCCGGGTTTAAACGGGTAAAGCCTCTCTAACACAGGTAAGTAATTAAAAAATATTTTAATTAATTCAAACTATGAGTGTTGAAAAGGGCTATAACAAGATGTTTTGTTTGGATATATCTTAAAATTATAAAAATAAAACTTATGTTTAATTTAAAAGTTATGATGTTAATTATAAAAGACAAATTTAGATAAAACCTTTGTTCGATAAAAAATAATGATGATAAAAAAATAAAATGATGTTCTAAGAGATTGTTGGCGGGCGTTGGAAAGGGTTAGGGGTTGAAGAATATGAAATTGTAAGTATTACACAGACAACCAAATACTTAGATCCAGGTGCAAAGCGAGGATATAGACTTGAGCGTCTTCCTGGCAATGTTTCACCTGTGATCCTTAATAAGGTTACAGTGCTTTGTCACAATTGTAGGGTTATTGGGTTGAAAAGTTGTTGAAGAAAAAGTTGTTCAATAATATGATTGAAAGGGTTGAAATGGAGCCATGCGATAAGTAGAATTGTTGTATCGACAGTAGGTGATCTGACTTGACTTAAAATCAAAGGTTGATTGTGGTCCGCTAGAGCTAAAAATAATTGAGAGTTGTGAACGCTTTGTGCATGCGTTGGTGATTGTGCTGTGCGGATTAGTAAAATAAACTTTTGAAACGTGTTCAAGCCAGAAGTTGGGATTTTTAAATCTGGGGAACTGTGTTCAAAGAGTTTGTTGAAATTACGAAATAAAAAAAAATTGTCAAGCAGTACTATCGTTTTTCTACGTTGATGTGAAGCAATGGCGTAGAAAGATAGTAGTGTAAAGCACACTGAAGTGGTTAAAGAAATATATTGTTGTAAACGATTGCTGTATGCCCGATAGTTAAAGATATTATTTGTCCTATTATAAAGTTATAAAAACAAATATAAAATGAAAAAATATAGGTTGAATAAAGTTTAAGTGGGCAAAATCAAACATACAATATATAAAAGTAATAATAATGAAGAATTAAAGTGATTTTTGACAACAAATAAATTTTTGTAATACTAAAATAATATTATGAAAAATAAAAATAAAATTGATTTTTTAAAATAATGTTGGATTAAAAATTTGTGATTATATAATTTAAAGGTAAAAAATAAAAAATAAAATATTTTATACAAAAATAGAATATATTTAAATATTGTTATAATGATTAGATGAAGGATTGGTAGTGGAATTGGACAAAAATATTTCTTCTAAAAAGAAGTTACAAATGTGGTGTGTAGGTTTCATAAATCGAAAATTGAGAAGCGCAATTTATTGCTTGGATTGGTTACTAAAATGTTTTGTATTGTGATCTCAATTTAACATGTAAAATGTTTGATATGTAGAAAAATTAGAGATTTACACAGGATCAGAATTTCAAAATGTTAAATTTTGGGTAGGTCTTGTTCAAATTCAAATATCTAAATGTTAAAGAGTTAGGTTAAGATATCGACTGCTAATGTAGTAAAAGGGGTGGAATAAAAAAGAATGTATAGGACACGGCCTTAATTTACTGGAGGCGAGTTAGTGGGAAGGGTGGCGATGGATTTAGTGACGCGGGAATGGTCTCGAGATGTTCAGTCTATCGTCACTGGGGTCTTTGGTATGTCAACTAGCGGTGTCCATTTTTATGACTATCTGTCTGGGAATTTGTGAAATTCTCGAGGAAATATAAATGGTTGATGTGAGACACGTGTTACACATGGCGATCATTCCGATAGCGGATATTTTGATGACAGCTTTGTGAGCAGGGTGCGATGTGTATTGTTTTTGAAGGGGGAGATATGGTGCTTGTCTACGGCGCACGTGCTTTAAATTCTTTCTCCTTTAGTCTGGATCTGGTGGGCTCAAAGATATCTTTATATTGTGTGAAAGAGAGTAAGTAAGTAAGTAATACAGATCCAAATGGGTTGGTTTAGAGTATGTAGATAGAATAGGTTTGTGAATTTAACGGGGAATTTTCTGGTCGCTACTTGAGGTTTGTTTTAAAACGATCGATGTTAAATATATCTGGATTTAAATGTAGGAATGGCTGGGAGGTTGTAGGCGGTAAAATAAGGAATAGTTGCGTCTCGAAGATATCTGGAGTCAAATGATTGAAATAACTGAGATATACATCTTGTGACATTCGCTGTGGGTTTTGAATAAATCGGGGTTGTGGAGGTGTAATGTACAGAACATTCTCTGTGTAATATTTTAATTTATTGACATGTATGGTGTCACTGTCTCTATTGAGAGGTTGATTGGGGAGATCTATTCGAACGACATTGGGTGAGATTATTTCAATTATTGTGTATGGTCCAGTAAAATATGGTGCTAATTTATCTGTGTCGGGATGTCTATAATTTTTGACCAAAACAAGATCATTCACTTCGAAATGTGGTGTTCTGTGCTGCTTATCAAATGTTTCTTTATCTTTTTTATGCTTATTTTGGGTTTGAGAGCGTGCTATCTCTCTAGCTATATTTATTTCGGGGTATGGGTTAAGATGAGTTCTTAGATCTGGGGGGATAACATTGAACATTAAGTAGGTGGGTGGAAAACTTGTGACAGGATGGGGTGTGTTATTATACGTTTGAGTGACGCGCTTAACTAGTTGAGTCCAGGAAGCTTTCGGATTTTCTAGATAAGCTAGTCTGAGTTTGCCTGTAATGGTCGCATTTAAGCGTTCTATTAAACCGTTTGCTTGTGGGTTATTGCTTGTGGTGAGTAGGGGTTGTATACCCTGTGTTATTAGAAATTTACGGAATTTTTCTGAGGTAAAAGCGGGCGCTCTGTCAGATAACAGACGCTTTGGAAATCCTTGTTGCAGTACAGTTTTGAGGGTTTGAATGTACGTTAGGGTACTGGTGGACTTCGATGGAAAGGTCCAAGCATATCGCGTTAAATGATCCACTATTACGTGTAGATATGTCTTGGAGTGTCCATATTTCAAAATTCCAGCTATGGTATCTATAGAGATTAAGTCGAATGGTTGTTGAGGTGGTGGAATATGTCCGAAATGATTTGGCAGGTGTGACACGACCTGACAATTTTTCTATTGATTTAGAGATACCTTTCCAGTAGTACTGGGTAGTGATTATGCGGGTCATCTGAGATATGCCTGGGTGGATGCGTCACAATAAAGGCGGCATGGTTAACCGACTTGTAACAAGTGTAGTACTGGTTTACTGTATAAACTCTCTTTGAGAGTGGTGAAGGCTTGTTGACAGTCTGGGTCCCAATTCCATTACACATATTTTTTTAAGTAGTTTATTTAAAGGTGCTTGTAAGTGTTGTGTTTCAACGTTGTTGCGGACTTAGTAAAAATGTTTTTCAGTGATTTCAGATTAGATGTGTGGTGAAAGTGCGACTTTTGACGTAGACACGCTTTGAGGTATGATTTGTCACAGGCATGAAGGCGTCTTTGGCCTGAAAAGTGAGATAAATTGTTGTGTTGCGCTGTGTGACACGAGTGAAGTGAATTGAATGGAAAGGTGTCACGTGAAGTCGTTGATTTTTGGTAGAGCATCTAACTTGTTTCACCATAAATAACAAATTTACTGGGTCATGGGTGGTGGTGGTACAAAACACATCGAGATATTTTGGATGTTAGTGGATGTGGCACGTTTCGTGGCGACGATATGGAGCTTGTGTGGCTCGAGATTGATTTGTTGCTAAGTAGCGCGCTAATAGATGGTGGCCAATTGGAGAAAGTGATGGGGGAGTGTGTTGCAGTTTGTTGAGAGAGATGTATGGATGATTAATAATTATACATGTAAAAGGAACGAACGAGGGAGTGAAGCTATGTTGGGATTTAACGATTGTAATAGTTTTGGAAGACTGTGACTTAATTTAGCTACTGACGTGGTAGTTGATGGGATTTTTATTTTTAACTTGTTTTGGGAAAGATAGTTACTTTTCTAGTTGTGATTTTGAAGATATTGTATCTTTCGATTTTGCAATTGAAAAAAATGCGTTCCACCTATGTTTATTAAAATTTGAATATATTTTTTAAATCGTTGATTATGGTAGTGCGAAAATTATCCTTGTAAAAGGGCAATGGCGTGATGGTGACTCATAATTTAAATGGGGCGTTTATATAAAATAGTGAACATAACAATGATTTTTGCAAAGTTTTGAGTATTTGATTAAGGAATTGGTGTTTTGGTATGAAAATAAGATATTAATAAAAACACAAATAAGTTTAGAATTATGATTCAAGTAAATAAAAAATAATGATTTTTTATATAAAGAATTGAAAGTAATGAATTAAAATTTATAAGTTGCTCAAAATAAAGTAAAAAATGATAAATGAGGGTGTGAAATATTTAAAATATGAATTGAAATGATATAAAATTGGTAAAAATTGATTTAAAGTGATTACAGTTAAAATAAACCTTAAATTTATGCAGAATAAAGTTGTGAGCATGAGAAGAAAGTTATGTAGGTTTTTAAAACTTACAGTTTTGAGAATTTTTCAGTCAGGAGACTTGGTCTTTAGTTGTCGTCCTGATGACGCGGAAGACGCTCCATGTAGAGCTTGTAGAAGCTTGTAACTTCTGTTTGGCGACGGCGGCATGACGCCTGGAAGATGGTTTCGTTGCATGTTCGAAGGTGGGGAACTTGTCACCGGCTTTTTTGCGGCATCTTCGGTTGTGTCGTTGGGGGGGGGGGGAGATTGCTTGGTCGTTTCGTTGGACTGGCGGGCTTGTTCCTCCATCTTTGCTCTTTGTCGCTTCTATCTGGACAGACTTATTACCTCTTCGTCGTGGTCATTCTTCGTTGTGGTCATCCTGTCGACTCTCGCTATAGCTGTGGTAACCGAGGGTCAAACCTGTAGTAACCGAGAGGGACAGTCAGGGCGTGGAGAGTTTTCCAGTACCTCTCTGCACTTTGGAAGACCTTTAACAGTTTTCACAGAGTACAGGCAGTCGTGGTCGAGGCAGAGTGGAAAGCTTGGGAATATCCACACACAAAAAACGAAGAGACACAGTTGTAGTAGGAAAGTTGCGTGAACAGATAGGAGTCGAGCTAAGAGCAAGATGGAGTTAGAAGAGTTCTTACTGTTTTACATGGTCGATGAGGTGGTCCTGGGTACAACCGACAAGGTCTCACGCCGATGGTGAAGTGACTGTAATTTCGGCTAAAACCGAGGTTTTATATACATTTGCCGAGGGGGGAGACATGCGGGAATTAGGACTTTCAACGGGTGCAAAGTGCCTGGGGCGTCTGCGCTATTCTGCACCCTTTGACCTTGATGGCAACGACTTGCCAAATTCTTCTTTAGGATTGTTAGATTTCTATCTCGATCTCTTTCTTAGCTCAGCTCTTAATCTATTTTTATTTATTCATCCTCAGAGTGTACAAAGTACATTACATATGGTGATACAATGACACATGTCAATCATGCGTATAATTATTTATAGATGC
>CP092868.1:83468851-83582233 GCA_030710605.1 Cordylochernes scorpioides
ATCTATATAACAAATTACTGATTTTCAATTCTTATATTTTAAATGTATATATTTATTTATTCTCTATATATTAATATTTTATTATTATTAATTATATTTATAAACATGCATATTGTAGATTTTAGATATTTTAAATTTTATATCAGTTGTACATACCCGTGAATTGATACGCGAGCTTCTCAAAACAATCTTGTTCCCCGAAGAAGTTTGGCGAGATGCCGCACGAAATATTGGAAATAAAACTTTATGATCCAAAATAGGTTTTTTAAATAATATAATATATGGGGATTACTCTATTTTCAAACACAATATATATATATATATGAAAAAATAGTACAAATGTAACATTGTACTGGGATAAGGTGCATAAATCATGAAAAAAGAAAAAGGCATCTCCTTATCGTGCAACTGAAAGTTGCTGATGGCTGAGCGCCATCTATCGGAATAAATATCAACTATTCTCGTTGATTTTTTTTATTCCATAATTGGCCAAATACCCATTCTTGATTAATCAAGAAAAGCTAACCACGGACGCGTTTCGGGCTGTTGGCCCTCATCAGCGTGGTGCAAGCTGTACCTCAAAGACCAAAAAAAATTGGTCATTAAGGCATCCTGAAAAATCATGAAACGGGTAGTTAAGGCCAGAATTGCGTGAGGACTCTACACAATGTGTAAAAAAAAAAAAATAGTACAAATGTAACATTGTACTGGGATAAGGTGCATAAATCATGAAAAAAGAAAAAGGCATCTCCTTATCGTGCAACTGAAAGTTGCTGATGGCTGAGCGCCATCTATCGGAATAAATATCAACTATTCTCGTTGATTTTTTTATTCCATAATTGGCCAAATACCCATTCTTGATTAATCAAGAAAAGCTGCCAACAGCCCGAAACGCGTCCGTGGTTAGCTTTTCTTGATTAATCAAGAATGGGTATTTGGCCAATTATGGAATAAAAAAATCAACGAGAATAGTTGATATTTATTCCGATAGATGGCGCTCAGCCATCAGCAACTTTCAGTTGCACGATAAGGAGATGCCTTTTTCTTTTTTCATGATTTATGCACCTTATCCCAGTACAATGTTACATTTGTACTATTTTTTCACATTGTGTAGAGTCCTCACGCAATTCTGGCCTTAACTACCCGTTTCATGATTTTTCAGGATGCCTTAATGACCAATTTTTTTTTTGGTCTTTGAGGTACAGCTTGCACCACGCTGATGAGGGCCAACAGCCCGAAACGCGTCCGTGGTTAGCTTTTCTTGATTAATCAAGAATGGGTATTTGGCCAATTATGGAATAAAAAAATCAACGAGAATAGTTGATATTTATTCCGATAGATGGCGCTCAGCCATCAGCAACTTTCAGTTGCACGATAAGGAGATGCCTTTTTCTTTTTTCATATATATATATGTTGTAAATAATTTTTGGTAATATTATATTCTACATAACTTGTATATTTTTATTAATATTTTATTATTTATTTTCATAGATGAACTCTGTGACGCCGAGAACACCAGACGGCGCGGATGTAAATATAAATATTGAGTTAGATTTTTTTTTTTTTGGGGTTGGCCAGTGTGTAAATATTATTATCATTTTTTTTATTGAGTTTTTTTTTTTTTTGTCTCTCTTTCAATTTTTTGAGGTACTCTACCTATCAAGAGGCCTCAAGATTACTATTAATATTGATTTTTCAAAAACTTGGACGATTTTTGGTTCATTAATAAACCAGTCAATAGTGAAAGTGTTTGATCTCTTTTCAACGGAAGGCCTCGACTGCACAAACTCAACTCAGTACAATTTTCTTCTAGAATACCAATTTATTAAAATATAATATATATATATATATAAATATATATGTGGCACTATAGTGGTAAATGTGGTGAGGAGAGAAATAATCACACGTCGAGTTGTTAGAGCAATCATCCAGGCAGCCAGCCGAGAGAGAGCGAGCGAGACGTTATCAGCTGAACGACTGTTTTTCCCTGTGTACACAACCGGGGGGCTAACCAGGAAAGTCGCCAGGTGGTGACGCCCCCCCCTCAGGAATGTGGTCAAAATGGTCGTGAGTTAGTTGTCTAAAGTGTCTCGCTTTAGCTGCTCATCTCTCTCTCGTTGGCGGTTGGTTTGTTTTATTAATCCTGGAAGAGCATATATTATGACATATGGCCCCCGTTGAAGAAGAAGGCTGAACATGGTTTAAGTATATTTAAAGCTGGAGAAGCCAGGAATAGAGAAAATAATTTTACAGTTAGAATTAGTTAAGGTAATGGTGACATAGTTTTATGTAAATAAAATATTGTATAGTACACAAGTAAATATTATTTACAAGCAGTTTTACAACACCGGGGAGTTTGACATTTAAGGAAATCTTTGAAAATATCAAGGTTATAAAAGTCTATATACAACAAAATCTAATGTACTATAAGGGAAGTGATATGGAGGAGTGTGAACAACGAGAAGAAGAGTCACATACATATGGTGAAATTCTGAAGATCATTAAGACTGGGGAACTCTACACTTTAAGATATTTTTCAGGCGGACATGGCAAGGGGAAACTTGTCATGGGCTTTCTATGCTATAAGTGTAGAGTACGAGAAATGAGATTGAGGTTGACAATTGTGTGAGCTCAGGACTGAGGTAAATATAAAACTACATACAATGTTAGAACCTCGGCGAACAGAGCGAGGGGAGACTTGCCCTGGGCCAATCTAACTTATCTATGTACGAGTAGTTACTTGTGTAGCGAGTCCGAGGGGAAAGGTCCCGTGTGTAGATGAGGAAGTCGAATGGACTTATATTTAATTTTCGAAGATAAAATAGTTCTAGATGCAAAGGTAGAATATAGGCGGACAGAGCGAGGGGAAACTTGCTTTGAGCCACTTTACCTTAATTATTTAGATACTACTGGGTTCGTAAAGTCTTGTTGTCAGGTTAGTAATTGGTAAAGATTTCAGGGGATAAGTGGTTCAAATATCTTTGATCATCTTGATTGTAAGTGTAGTGATGTTGCTTTCGTGAGTTAATAGCCGTTTTAGTATGGATTAGAGTGTGATTTAAGTGTTTATATGGGAAATTGAAGGTATTTTTGGGTTGGTCTCAATCATTTACGGGCGGTGAAATAAATTGTTCGTTTTCCGTATAGTGTTTTAATTTGTTGACATGAATTGTATCTGTCTCACGAAATAGAGGTCGGTTGGGGCGGTTGATCCGTACGATTTGAGGGGAAATTATCTCCAGTATTTCATAAGGTCCTGAGAAGAAAGGTGCTAGTTTACCAGTGTCTGGATGGTGGTATGTTTTTGCCAAAACGAGATCGCCTACTTCAAAATCGGAAGCTCTATGTGTTTGGTCGAATCTCGCTTTGTCGCGTAAGTGTCGTTCGTGTGTCCTTTGATAGGCCAATTCTCTGGCGTCGTCGATTTTTGGGTAGTTTTGTACATGCTCGGATAGTTGTAGCGGGAAACTACCTAACAAAAGGTATGACGGTGGAAACCCGGTCACAGAATGTGGGGTATGGTTATAAGCCTGAAGGACCTGAGGTAGTAGTTTGGTCCAGGCCGTCTTAGGTTGTTGGAGG
This sequence comes from Cordylochernes scorpioides, assembly GCA_030710605.1. Lineage (NCBI taxonomy): Eukaryota > Metazoa > Arthropoda > Arachnida > Pseudoscorpiones > Chernetidae > Cordylochernes > Cordylochernes scorpioides. The sequence goes on from CP092868.1 coordinate 83,472,434, forward strand.
CGCAACAGTTAAAGTTTGCCAGTAATCGTGGCGTTTAGTCGTTCACTTAATCCGTTGGCCTGAGGATTGTTGCTTGTCGTGAGAAGTTGGCCAATGTTATGTCTAATCAAAAATCTACGAAATTTCGGAGAGGTGAAGGCAGGAGCTCTATCCATCAAAAGTCGTTTAGGAGAACCAAACTGCATCACCTTTTTAATCACTTGGGTATAGGTGAGAATGCTGGTGGACCGCGATGGAAATGCCCACGCGTACCGTGTGGCATGGTCCACTACGACATGTAAGCAGGTCTGAGAATTTCCATATTTCGCGAATCCAGAAATAGTATCTAGTGACACTAGTTCGTACGGCAGGACGTAGATAGGTCCTTTTGGTGGTTTGACCAATTGGCATACTGAACAGGTTCTTACATGTGTCCTGATGTCATTTGTCATGCCGTCCCAATAGTATTGGGCTGCGATCAGTCTGGTCATCTGCGAAATGCCGGGGTGATTGAAATCGCGATGGGCTCGTTGTAGTAGGGTGCCACGGAGTGATGGTGGAACAATTATTTTAGTGACACCCCGTCGTATGATGGTCATAAGGTCCTTGTCATTGAGGATATACCTTGTGTCCCTCCGTAATTCTCCCTGATGATCTTTTATTCGACCTGTGGATAGGAATCCGCAGAAAGGGTTACGGGAGAGTAGGTCCGCCTCGTACTGACGCGAGCCCTTGAGGTATTTGACCTCATAGTCGTAAGCTGAGAGTCGAAGGCTCCAACGAAAGAGGCGTCCGGCGGGGTCTTTTATGGTCTTTAGCCATTGTAAGGCGTGATGATCCGAGTAGATGACAAACCTTGTACCTAGGAGGTACACTCGGAATTTGTCAACGCACTCTACAATGGCTAAGCACTCCAGTTCAGATATAGTGTAATTACGCTCATAGGAACGCAACGCGCGACTGTAATATTGTACAGGGTAGATGTTACCGTCAGGATGTACTTGTTTGAGTACACCTGCGATGCCCTGCGTGGAAGCGTCGCAATAGACCTGGCATGGGAGCCCTTCTTGAAATAGATGTAACACAGGTTGTGTTGCGAGGTGTTGCTTCAATTTATCAAAGGCTTGTTGACAATTCGGGCTCCAAAGCCATTTGGCGTTCTTTTTTAGTAATTGATTTAAGGGGTGGCGAAGTCTAGCATATTCTGGGATGAATTTATGATATACGTTGACGGCTCCTAAAAATGATTGTAGGGTTTTAACGTTGATAGGAGTTCTAATAGCGTTGATGATTTCGGTATTTTTAATATTAGGTGTGTAAGTCCCTGCGGTGATGTGGTAGCCGAGAAATTCTATTTCATTTTGATAAAAATTACATTTTTTAAGGTTAAGTTGGAGATTTTCCTCTAAACAGAATTTAAAGAAAAGTCGAAGGTGCGTAAGGTGTTGTTCTGAGGAGTCAGAAAAAATAACGAAGTCGTCATAATAATGGGCTATGAAAGAGAGGTCGTGTTTGTGGATCAACTGGGTAATCACACGTTCGAAAATTTGGGGTGCTGATTTGAACCCAAAGGGTAAGCGTTTGAAATTATATTGCCCTTGTTGAGTAACGAAAGAGAGTAGTTGTTGACTCTCCTCCGCGATGGGGATTTGATAGTATGCATTGCTTATGTCAACGGTGCTAAATACTCTGGCTTTCGACAGGTTATCCAGTACCGTTTCTATCAATGGCAAAGGATGCAAATCCGAGGGTACTAGTTCGTTCACGCGACGGAAGTCAATGCAGAGAAGCATGGTGTTATCGCGTTTGCGAACGAGTGTCACAGGAGAGGAATATGGGCTAGAGGAGGGGGTGATTATGTCATGTTTTAGAAGTTGAGATATCTGGTCCTGAATTTCCTTCTGGTAGGCATAGGGAGTTCGGTATGGTCGGAGGGAAATAACCTTATCGGAAATAATTTTGAGTTTTACAGGGGTTATGTTGAGTGGTAATACATTGAATTTATTGATAGGGAAAATATCTTTAAAAGAATACAATTATTGCTGATAAGGGATAGTCAGTTCTGGGCTTTGTTCGATAAATTCTTTAATCATTAATTCTCTAGAGGCGCATGGGCTGGTAGAAATGCTATTAAGGTTGTAAGGGTGAGAGGGGCATTCAGGGGAAGGTTGATAAATATTACTAAGGGTTGTTTGTAAGTAAGGCTCACGTGGAGGTTGAAAATCGTCAACGCCTAAGTTAACCGAGTGAATTATGGGTAGTTTAGGGTTAGAAGTTATTATTCGCGAGCCGTGCTTACAAGTGGGAAGGTCACATACAAAAGGGTACAAATGTTTAGGTACTGGAACACTATTTTGAAGTATCAATTGATTATGAAAATCTATTGTTAATCTTAAGAATTGCATAACATGAATAGATAGGATACCATGTTCAAGGGGTGAATTTAAAATATAAAATGTTTCATTAAAATTAAAATTATTAAATTGTATTGGTAAGGTAACTAATCCGATTGGTTTGGCATGACTAGATATAGTACGGATAATAACATCATTGTTAATAGGGGTGGAACAAATGAAACTATTAACATTTTTAATATATTCAAATTGGTTTAAACTAATTATGGAAACATTGGCTCCAGAGTCAATTAGGAATGGCATCTTTAAAGAATGAATGATATGGGTTAAAATAATTGCACTTACAGGCGTATGCTGGTTTAGGGTGCAGGTAGGTTCATTGAGCTTCGGAGGAGTTCTGCTGCCGAAGCTGGCATTACTTGGTTTCTCACGAGCTCGTCGTTGCTGCGGTCTCGTAGACACCTGCAGGCCCAGTCGATCTTTGGGGTTGCTCGACGCTGTGGACCGCAGGTGTAAAGGTCCGAAAAGTCCGCTGGTATGGCCCTCGCTGCTGACACTGTGCGTGCCAATGTTGTCCGCCACAGTAACGGCAAGGATATGGTGGGGTCTTGTCCACGGTGGTGGAAGGTGTTCTGCTATGGCGCGGTGATCGTTGTTGGGCAGCTTTAGTGCTGGTGTTATCCCCTTCGTAGGTCAGCTGTTGGGCTAAGCACAACCATTCTTCTGGTCCCGAGGGTTGTGCCATCTTTAAAAGGTTGCCATAGTTACGTGGCACACCGTTGGATAGTGCTTGCACGATGGCACTCTTAGGGAGGTTGATCGCCAATCCTATTCGGACCTTGTTCTTGTAGTAGGTCTCGATCTCGGCCATCGACGTGCATTTAAGTTCATAGAACTCTTGAAGGGTGAAGCTAGGGCGTCGGGGATAGACGGAGCAGAGTGACTCTTTGACCTCTTCATAAGTCTTATTGAGTAGCGCTAAGTCTTGTGCAATTTTGCGAGGTTCGCCTCTGAGTGATGATAGAGCCTTTCGAGCTTGGCGTGCTGGCTCTAAGTTGTGGAAGTTCGGCTGAGACTCAAGTTGTGAGAAGAAGTGTGCGGCAGGTTCATCTCCGTCGTGGGTGATTGTTTCTTCAGACTCACGGTTTAAAAGTTGGTCGAGACAGAGGGTGAGAGTTCGAAGGGAAGCGGCTACAGTAGAGTCGGTCGTTGGTTCTTGTGGAACTTGGTTGTGGGTTTGTTCGATCATCGTGGTATTGCTTTTTGTTTTCTTCATACTCTGGTATATGAGGGATTTGTTTCCCGGTCAGGTCTTATCCTGTCGACTTTCAATGTGGCACTATAGTGGTAAATGTGGTGAGGAGAGAAATAATCACACGTCGAGTTGTTAGAGCAATCATCCAGGCAGCCAGCCGAGTGAGAGCGAGCGAGACGTTATCAGCTGAACGACTGTTTTTCCCTGTGTACACAACCGGGGGGCTAACCAGGAAAGTCGCCAGGTGGTGACGCCCCCCCCCCCCCCCTCAGGAATGTGGTCAAAATGGTCGTGAGTTAGTTGTCTAAAGTGTCTCGCTTTAGCTGCTCATCTCTCTCTCGTTGGCTGTTGGTTTGTTTTATTAATCCTGGAAGAGCATATATTATGACATATATATATATATCTATATATATAAAAATGAATGTATGTGTGTCTGTTTGTTTGATTGTTTGTTTGTCCTTTATGCCTGACCAAACCACTCATTGGATCGCCATGAAACTTTGGGAAGTTATTTAGTATAGTACTGGGAAGGTTTCTAGCAAATAAAATTTTTGAAATAACTTTTCGCCTAGAAATAATCAAGATAAATATTCTAATTTATCTGTTATAATTCAACAATCTGCTCTAAATATTATCATGATGATACGATGATTTTGTAATGTAGAAAATTAGGAAAGACAAAATTCAGGATGACACGGCAATTTATTTGTGACAAGAATAATGATACAATTCAAAGGCAAGATACTATTCCTTTAACTTCCAATTACCGAGGGAACCAATTAATATTGATTTTATTCAACTTATCGAGTATTTTTCAAGGGACCGGGAAAAAATGTTCACTTTATCGAGAGATTTGTTAAACAAACCTTTACTCGGGTAAAACCCGGGCGAAGCCGGGTACATCCATACAAGAATAATGATACAATTCCAAGGCTAGATACTATTCCTTTAACTTCCAATTACCGAGGGAACCAATTAATATTGATTTTGTTCAACTTATCGAGTATTTTTTAAGGGACCGGGAATAAAATGTTCACTTTATCGAGAGATTCGTTAGACAAACTTTTACTCGGGTAAAACCCGGGCGAAGCCGGGTACGTCCGCTAGTTAAAAATAAAGAAGGCATCTCCTGACCACGAGTACATGTGCTTTTTAGATGGCAGAGCGCCATCTAGTGGAGCAAAAATAAACTAAACGTTTATTTAGCTTGCTCCGTGATATTTGGCCAACCCAATTTCTTGATAAATCAAGAAAAGCCATCCACGAACGCGTTTCGCGCTGTTGGCGCTCGTCAGCGTGGAGAAGGCTGTAACCACTGCGACCAAAAAAATGTTTTGGTCCTAATGGCTTCCCGAAAAATCAAGAAATGGGTATTTAAGGCCAAATTTGCGTAAAGACGCTTAACACATGAAAAAAAAATAGAAAAAATAAAAGATAAGTAGGTCAGGTGTTGATATTAAAAATAAAGAAGGCATCTTATATATATATATATATATATATATATGTAGTATATTTTGAACTAGTTAGATCACAACCTTCTTATAATATTTATAATAACCCCATACCTATATGAAAATGTGTATCGAACTTGTAACAAAATGACAAATAAAATAAAGAGGTAAAGGTAGACCAGACGACGACCAAGACCAGACGAACAGGTGTTTATGATAATGAGTTCAATTACCCCGTCAACAGGTGGCCAGACGTAATAAACAACCCGGCGCCTGACAGGTGGCGTGATTTTATGGGAGCCAATCAGAACTCGCCGCCATCTGCGAGCGTCTCATATAAAAGCCCCCCAAGATTGGGACAAAGTAGTGGTAGAGTTGTTTTCAGAGCGACGCCGTTATACGGTAGGTGGGATCTCTCACCCCCCCTTCTATCCGCGATGTAGGCTTTGGGCATCCGTGGCCTCTGTGGTCCGCTGCTTTCGTCCGTGGTCTACCTCTTCCTCTTGGAGTTACCATCTAGACCTGCCTCTGTCTCTTGCTGTCCCAGTGCGGGAATCCCATCACGCACCCACTACCACGACTGCCCAGTACATTCCACATCGGGATTACTACAGAACCCGTTAAAGTCGACAGGATAACTGAGGACAGCAACATGCAGAGGATGACGGAGGTCGGAGACGAACACGTCGCGGATGCCCTCACCAACATGCAGCCCCACTACGAAGACCTAGTAAGCCGCCTAAAAGACGCCATGCGAGGACTAGCTGCACCTCGCATCGAGAAGGTCATCATCGCCCCCATCGACATCTCCTGTGCCGAGAACATCTTCCCCCATCGGCTCGAACAGGCAGACAAGATTCATCGAGAAATCCTGGCATTGCCCCGCCAACCAGCATTGACGATGTCCCATGGCAACCATCGTAAAAAGTGACCACCAGGCACCATCAGCGGGACAACAACTAAAGACCAAGTCTCCTGACTGAACAATCCTCAAAACTGTGAGTTTTTAAAACAACTTGATTCTCCATAAATTTAATGTTTATTTTCACTGTAATCATTTTAAATCAAATTTTGCAATTTTTATAACATTTCAATTCAAATTTTAAATCTTGTACACACTCATTTATCAATTTTTACTATATTTTAAGCAACTTTTAAATTTTAATTCATTAAAATCAATTTTACATAAAAATCATATTATATTTTAATTACTCGAATCATATTTTCTAAACTTATTTGTGTGTGATTTTTTAATACCTTATTTTTGGCCGTAATATTAATAATTAAATTTATTACACTCTTTATATTACTTGACCTATTACTATTCAAATTGATATTTCTCAATATTTAAAAGTTTTAAAAACCATTCCTAGATTTGTATTTTTATAAATATCAATTTTAAATTATCTCGTCTCAAAATGTGCCTCCCATTTTTCCCACAATTGCAAATACAACTATAAATGTAATATGCGAAAACTAATGTCATACCATAAAAATTCCATATCCCATTGCATTTCATTCCTGCCTGTGTTAAATTGTTATTTACGTATTAAATACATTTTTATTTCGCACTTCTACATTGTTCACATCAATTTTAATTCCTCTCGCATATCCCATATCCCATTAACACATTTCGCATGATCATAACACATTTATTTATACACTAGTTAATTAATTAATTCTTTTATAGCCTATCTTTTCCCAATTATTCACACCCACGATTTCAATATTACAGATTAAAGTTTATATCCTTCTAACAGAGGAACCTGCCAGATTAAAACGGATAGGAAAATTATATAAAAATCCTTTTATACCAAATCTTAAATTCATAATGTTATAGGATAGTTTATATTTTTGTCAACCCGTTTAAAAATTAGGTCCCCACCATCTCTAAAAATCGATCCTGTACATGTACCATGTGAGACGCCATCTTGGTCTCCGTAAATGGACAATTAAATCCCCAAAACGGCGTCCATCGCCACGACAATATTCCAATCTTCATCCCAACGACAAACAAATCAAGGACGCACTGATCTCCCCCTAATTGTTTTTTTCTACTTCGTCTTTTCCCTCCCTACTTCTAAAGGGGTGGAATGACCTTGTTCCATCATTAGCATCCATCATTAGCAGAGATAGTCCTTCCTACTGCAACACTCTTACCTGTCAATCAATCAATTATAGGCCTTCCATGCTTCTCTCGTCTCTTGATCATTTTCCATTGGCCTTCTATGCCTTCGTTCTAACCACCCCTCGTCCATCGCAGAGTTCCTGTTTGCCGACTTTTTTTTATTTACACCCAGGTCGCTGTCCCAGCATTCTTTATTTCATTCTTTTTTCCTCAAACCCGGGTTCAATCAATCAATGGCAACAGTCGAGCCCTGTTTTCACAATCTACCTCCATCCTCTAACCTCTTCAACGGTTCCTGAGACTCCTGCTCGTCGACCTTTTTTAAATTTTTATTTTTTTAATGATTCATCGACCTGGTACACTCTTCCTCCCCATGTTAACTCCACACGTAGAGCTTGGGTAACCAGCGAGACTTTTTTTTCTCTAACGCTCGACCCAGGCCATCATAAGCACGATGCGCCCACTCATTTTTCGTTTAATTTTATTTTTCATCTGGTCGAGCTCAATCACCGACAGCAGCGCAGCTCTTGAGCCACCATCTCTTTTTAACCTCTCTCAGAAGAATTTTCTTTCCCATATTCTCCCATTACCTACCTCTCCTTCGATCTTCACGCCTTTTGCCCATCTGATCTAATGCTACTTACAGAGCATCTTGAGATTGCTGAACCCTGAAAACAATACTTCGCTTCTAAGCTCGTATTGCAGGGCAGGACTCCTGAGATGTCCTTTGCAGAAACCAATTCAGACCTTCTTCCTTTATTCCTCACTGCGTCACTACCTATCGCAAACCTTTTGCTTAAGTTAATTTTCTTTTATATTTTAATTTTACTTTTATTACCTCTACTTCTCCTCCTTCCTGTATTACATCCCTGAAACTATGTTGTAAATATTCAAGGCACCTTAAGTAACAAAAAACTGTAACTAGTATACCAACTTTCCCAAATATTTATTTTCGCTATTGTGTGTGTTTACTTTAAATTTATCCTTCCTATGTACTCCTCTTATATATTTTTTGTAGTTTTATAATATTATATCAGTGTGTCACCACTACTCCCTTTTATCTTTATTTTTATTCTAAAAACTAATTTGTGCCCCAAATTATTTCCCATTTAATAGATTTTTTAACTTTTCTCTCATTTATTGTAAATAGACTTATATTTTTACTAGTTTTGTGGTGTGGACTTTGTTTTTTAACTTACAGATGTAGATAAAACATTTCAATATTAATCGATAATATCATTTTGTTTATTAACCATCAAAATTAATGCCATCAATTACCAATCAACCCTTTATATATTATTACCTTTAATATTTTATTTTCTTTTTTCATCATGTTTAGGTTTAGAATGTTACAACTTCAACTATTTTAGGCACTATTTTAAAAAACCTACGCCTAACAATATTTATAATATTTCTTAAACAGATAAAACATTTATCATTTTATTTTTCTTAATAGATTTTCAAAATGTTATTTTTGACGCTTCCCTTACAACCTCTAACTCTATCCCATGAACCTTTCCTCCCAACTTTTTACACCTATCAAGAGATTATTGTTCGTCAGCCATTTTCTTTTTTTTATTGATTCAACTAACTAGAAGACCCTTCCTCGCTGTACATTTCCCAACAGTGAGCTCAGGAGACCCAGTTAGGTTTTATTTTTTTTCTCTCATCGTCCGGCTCATCATTTTTTTCATCTTTCAACTTTTTTTTCACCACACAAGCTGGACACAATCAAAATTGACAGCAATGAATCTCTTACATCCACCTCTCCTTTTCCACATCCTTCAAACCTCCAACTACCTTCCAAGGGATTCCAGTTCGCCAAACATTTTTATTTTTTTCATTGATTAATCCGTCTGGAACAATCCTTCCTCGTTATACCCATTCCCAATAATGAGTTCAGGATATCCAGCGCGATCTTTTTATTTTTTTTTTCTCATCGCCCGACTCATCATTTCAATTCACCATTTTTTCAACTTTTCACTTTTTTTTCTCATAATTCAACCGGGCACAATCATTATGGACAACAGGGATCCCTCTTACCTCTACCTCCCCCTTTTACCTCAATCAATCTTCCCACCTCTTTTCACTGTCTGAGCTAATGATGCAGACGGAATATCTTAGGCCTTCTGTTAATGAAAACAATGCCTCACTTAAACAAGTTCGCATTGCATTGCAGAATGCTTGGGATACTACTTTTCAGAAACATGCTCAGATACCCCCTTTCCCCTTTTCAACCTTAGCGTCACATTATACGTTCAGTTAATAAACTAACTTAATTTTTTTTCCTCTCATCTTTTATGCAATAAGATATTATTTTCCTTGTACGATTCATTTTAACATATTTAACATTTTGTATTATATACTTTCCCTTAATCTTTTATCATTCATTTTGTACGTTTTTATTTTTATAACCTTGATTTTTATTTCATTGATACACCACCATTATAACCTCTTTCTCTGTTTAACTTGTAGCTTAATAATAATTTTAACTAATTTGTATACAAATTATTTCTTTTATTTTTTTTATAATAGGTTTGTTAGGTTATCATTCATTACATGTCATTCCCCCAACCAAACCTTCATCACCGGGGACACATTCTGTAGTATATTTTGAACTAGTTAGATCACAACCTTCTTATAATATTTATAATAACCCCATACCTATATGAAAATGTGTATCGAACTTGTAACAAAATGACAAATAAAATAAAGAGGTAAAGGTAGACCAGACGACGACCAAGACCAGACGAACAGGTGTTTATGATAATGAGTTCAATTACCCCGTCAACAGGTGGCCAAACGTAATAAACAACCCGGCGCCTGACAGGTGGCGTGATTTTATGGGAGCCAATCAGAACTCGCCGCCATCTGCGAGCGTCTCATATAAAAGCCCCCCAAGATTGGGACAAAGTAGTGGTAGAGTTGTTTTCAGAGCGACGCCGTTATACGGTAGGTGGGATCTCTCACCCCCCCTTCTATCCGCGATGTAGGCTTTGGGCATCCGTGGCGCCCGTGGTCCGCTGCCTTCGTCCGTGGTCTACCTCTTCCTCTTGGAGTTACCATCTAGACCTGCCTCTGTCTCTTGCTGTCCCAGTGCGGGAATCCCATCACGCACCCACTACCACGACTGCCCAGTACATTCCACATCGGGATTACTACATATATATATGTCATAATTTGCATAATATTCAAGAGGTATGATTTATTTTCGCAAAAATAAGTATGTTAAACTGTAAATATTTTAAGATTGTGTTAAAAGGTAAATATGCAAATTCATCCATCTATAAAAACTGTACAAAAATAAACGTGGCAGACATCGCGGGCGAATGCTACGGTACGTCGTGGATGCGCTGCTCAATTGGCTGGAACTAATTTTTGGGGATTGCATGCATAACGGTTGCACCCTCCATTCGATCATGACATATATACATATATGCATATACGTATATGTATATATATTCATTTATTTATATTAAAATATATATGTGAAATGCATATATTAAATAAATTCTCTTTCTCTTATTATAGTCTTCATGCAACATCACAAAATACTCAAAATGAAGAAGTACTTCTCAAAACCAAACAGAAGTTCCTCCTCTGAGGCCTACTTCTCTATTTCTCTCCGCAAGTACTTTCCTTCTACAGCCCCCAAAAAGAAATTTCCTTTAAAACAACTCCAGGAATCCATCAGCTATGCTCTCTCCACTGCAGACGCTATATAATACAAGAAGTATGTAGCAACTGTTTATCTTATTCATTTCAATAACTACACTACGTAATAACACGCCCCTCTCTCTCCATTTTATTTCTGAAATCACCAAAAGTAGTGAAAAGCAAACCCAATGCATTAGCTTTTCACAAATTCTGGAAAACAGCACAGACAATAGGTACAACACAGATAATAGATCCAACTTGAAAAACGGTCGATCTTAATCTCCACTTTCTGTAGATAACTGTTATTTCACTTCTGTTTACCCATCTGGGTAATCCTGTATGTATCCTGAATCCTGTATGGGGCGAGTGTCCTTAATAAAGACTTTGGGGTGTTGTTGTTTCTGACTTTACAAGCTTTCGGGGGATTCTCTTTATCAAGTAATCTGGTCTTTCCTGGAAGTGGTCTCTCATTGGAGGTTTGAATGATTCAGATCAAGTCATTTTAAAAGTTTTCACAGCATGGTCGTTCATGGGAAGTTTTACTGTAGTTTATAATGGTAGAAGGAGAGAGGAATTCATGTGGAATATATGCGGAGGCCGCTGTGAAAATTGGTATTAAGAAAAAAAGGCATCTTCTGATCGTACAACTGAAAGTTGATGATGACTTGCGCCAACGGTTGGAATAAATATCAACTAATCGTTTATATCTAATAATTCCAGAATTGGCCAAATGCACTTTCTTGATTAATCAATAAAAGCTAACCATCTACGCGTTTCGGGCTGTTGGCCCTCATCAGCGTGATGCAAGCATTACTTCAACGACCAAAAATTCTTAACATTGTGGCATCCTGAAAAATCATGAAACAGATATTTACCCCAAAGCTTTCACGCTGTTAAGGGCAACAGCCCGAAACGCGTAGGTGGTTATATTTTCTTGATCGACCAAGAAAGGGTATTTTTGGCCAATTCTGGAATAATTTTTAAAAATCAATGATTATTAGATATTTATTCCGACAGATGGCGCAAGCCATCAGAAACTTTTAGTTGCACGATCAGGAGATGTCTTTTTTCTTAATTTATCCACCTGAATCAAGTACAATTTCACTTTTTTTCTATTTTCAAATATTGTTGTAGAAGATGTGACGGAGGACATTTCTAAAGTGTCGACAGTTCCACAGACAGGTATGCAGGTTAATGATAATAGTGATTCGTTTCCATCGTGTATATCTATGCGAAATCCACACGCCATGCTACTGCACGGATAGTGGAAATAGAAAAGCAAAACATTGTTTTGAGAGAGACACATTAAGGCCAATCAATATATAGGGTTATAAGGAAAAAACGAAAAATCACTTTAATTCTCTTCTTATCAAAAAAATGCTAAAGTATTTATACTTAACACAACAGTCGTTTCTCTATATAAAACTAATCTAGGGGACCCGAATTTCTCCTTATTATAATTATTTTAAATATTATATTTTCATCATCATATATTTAAGTACTGAAAGTATTCAAAATAGATTAAATAATCGTTAAGTACCCTTTGTTCGTTTCTAAAAAGCTTCGCAATTTGAAAATAAATGTTCTTAAATGCTAGAAATATAAAGTGAGTAAAAGTAAAAATTTGAAACTTCAAAATATTGATCTTAATTATGATTTGAACTTCTGAATTAGATTTCCAGAAAGCCCTACTGGCTTACCTACCGGTGTGTTTGAGAGGGTTGTACGCCTGTAGCTGTAGCTTCACCCATACAGTACTGATGGACCGAACGATCTGATAGCCTGTCTTCTGTGAGGTGGTTGACTAGAAAACCCATCAGCATCTTAGGAGTTTCTCAGTCTTGGCCTCCTGTCTGGTCTTGATCGTCCCATGTTCCAATAAGTCTCATTTGTATCCACTCCGCTTTAAATCTGCCGTCTAATCATGGAACTCAGGACCAGAATATTTCGGTTTTGATCATGGTTTGTTCTTGAATCTTGTGCAGGTCTTCAAATTTGGGCACGAATCATCTGCAAAATAACTGAAAGAAAGATAAACTGGTGGCTTACTGGTATAGAACTCGCCTACTCACGCGGTTATTTTTCATTAGTTAGACACAACCTGTCTTGCAATTGTTCACAGGAGAGAATTGTAATTCTTGTATATTTCAATTTTGAATTGGAGATACGGATTGATATGATAGGAAAGCAAGTCATTCTCACAGAATTCAAATAAAATTCTCAAAAAGGAAATTCTAAAGACAAATTCGATTGTATTTCCGCTTTCTGGAGAGAGAGTTTCAAAAAATTCAACTCTGTTACAACATTTGCAAAATTGTTTAAACAATTACTTGGCCTGACATTACCCGACCTATAGGCTATCTCAAGAATAAATAAAATTATTGTTAAATGATCACTCATGGGAAGTACCGCTGTATGTGAAGTTAGTAATATTGTGCATTATCGTACATTAACATGTTGTAATGTTGCAGATAATGGCCAACAATTCCACGCCGGAGAAATCCAACAAACCTTCCAAAGAAACCGATAGCACCGCCAAAACAGAAGCCGTCACAGTAGAAGGCAGCAGTGATGAGAAGGTGTTTGGAAATTGGAATTCTATGTTTGGAAAAGGGAGTGAATCGGGGTCTTCAGAAACTTCGAATTCAAGTCAGAAGTATCTCTTCTTCGGACATCCGGAAAAAAAGAGGAGTTCGAAGGACTCTGAAAATAAGAAATGGGGACCTGGAAGAACTCTTAATGATACACTGACTGACAAGGGAAATTCAGGAAATAATCTCACAAGAAAAGAAAGTACAATTTACTCACCCTCCAATACCTCTCAGGATTCCAACCTCAGCTCAGAACGTACGGCGCATAGCTACAAGGATGATTATGAATCAGATGCTTCAAGAAATGTTCCAAAAACTGCCGATGGGGCTAAACCTGATAGTAAAAAACTAAATCTAAGCATTTTCAAAACAAAGGGCAAAGCAAATCGTAAGCCTAGTAAAGTGTCAACTCCAAGGCCATCGTCTCAAAGGTCGAGCAGCATCTCCGAGAGTTCCAGTACAGCAACAACAAACACTTCGGGTCCGTTCAAGTTTGCTGAATGTCTAAATGGCTCCAGCAGAACTCCCTCCATTAAACCATCAAAAGAGAACCAATGGGAGAAATCTCCGCAAAAGGAAAAATCTGATAAATTAAAAGAACAATTCTCAAAAGTTAAAATTGAAGGTAATCGGGTCTATTATAACTCTCAAGACTTGGAAGATGAACTCCCTTCGAATCAACACATTCAGAACACTTACAATCCCTACTCGAATGTTCAAATTGGAGATGACGAAATTCAACATTTTAGCTTACCAACCAACGCCGCTGTTAACCAACAAGATACTGGTTCAAAAGAATCCGATGTCAAGCCTAAAGATAAATATCAAGATTTGCAAATTCGGGGTGAAAAGATTCCTAACTCCGAATATCCTTATCGTTCGATCGCTGAGGCCAAAGTTGCAGATGATGATGTCGGTCTAGGGCACAAGTCCCTCAGTCCTCTCCCCAGTCCCGGGACACAATCTCCAAAAATAGAAATTGAAGATAGAAACAAATACAATAAAAGTGGAGTTACTAAACCCAGCGAGAAAAAAGATTCTCCTCAAACTATCGCCGAAACCAAGCCTCTAAAGACCGAAGATAAAATAAAAGAGGAACCAAAGATCGAAACAGTTAAGCCTAAGTCTCAACCCTTTTTTGGTATTCCAAACATAAATTCTAGGATGATAAACGTTACTCCACCAAACGATTCCACTTCCCATCCTAATTTTCAAAATAAAGAGGTAAGTGAACCAAAGGAAATATCTAATCCTCCAACAGAAGCCGTGAATAAATATTCTCGTTCAAATATCCACACGTCACAGAAAGGGCTAGCGCCGCCAACTAAAGCGATAGATAATAAGGGTAAAGATCATGGTTCAAAAATCCAAAGCCCACCAGAAATCAAGTTCCAGAAGGTATATGAAACGCCAACTAAAGTAATAGATGATATGGATAAATATCCTATTTCTAAATATCCAATCCCCATGAATAATGGAACGCAGAAGGGATCTGAAATGCCAGCCAAAAATATAGATGATAAGGATGAATACCCTATTTCCAAATATCCGATTCCAACGAATTTTGAAACACAGAAAGGAAATGAAACGCCAACTAAAGTAATAGATGATAAAGATAAATATTCTGGTTCAAAAATCCAAAGCCCACAGAAAGGATCTATATCACCAACTAAAGTGATTGATAAAAAGGACAGCTATCCTGACTCAAAAACTCGAAGCCCTTCGGATTATAGATCACAAAAGGGATATGAATCTCCAACAAAAATATTGGACATCAAAAATAAATATCCTAGTTCTAAAACCCAAAAACCATTAGAATACAATCAACAGAAAGAAATTGAATTCCCAAAGAGCATAAATGAGAGGGAAGAAAAACAGTTTTGTATGAAAATCCCGACATCCGACACAATACAAAAGAGGAATGGTTTGCCAAACAAAATTATGGATATTAAAAATAAATATCCTGGTTCTGAAATGCAAAGCCTACTGGTCGACACGTCCCAGAAGGGGGATGAGACCCTATCTAAAGTAATGGACAGTAAGGCTACGCATCCAGACTCCAAGCTCCCAATTATATCGGAATACAAGCTAGAAAAGGAGGATGAGTCACCGACCAAAATAATTGAACCCAAAACTTCAGAATCAAAAGTTACAAGTTCAAACAAGTCTACTACTCAAGAAGAATCCATCCGAGAGAAAGAAAATTATTCGAATCTAAACAGTGAAGAACAACTTCGCAAACCTCACGTGCCACACGACACATCTAAGAAAGAAACAGGTATAAGAGACGCAAATGATAAACAAAAACAACCAACTTCAGAATCTCAGAAAGTTCTTAAACCTCAAATTTCTATTGGTTCGACAAAGAAAGGTGAAGAAATGGATCCATCCTCCAATTTAGAATATAAAAAGAAACCTAAAGTTCCTGTAGCAATTAATTACGATGAAGATTTCATGGCCAAATATCCATATGGACATGATCGAAGTATCTATCAATCTCCAATACCCGTTAATACATTCTCGATGGACGAATCAAATGAATTCGATCACAGATTGCACCACCCATATTCCCATATACCTGTTACTGAAGATACGAGTGAACTAGTTCCAGTTCCAAGAGACCATTTTGCATATGCACCAAGAGCTTATCAAGATGCCTATATACCTTCAATTCCTATTGCAACTGGCCCATTCAATAGGATAAATGATATACCACCATACAATGCATTTGCAAATAACCAAAAACAGCTCTTTTTTGATCCGAGATTTGATCCCCCACCATCACCTAGAAAATACATGGCTGGATATCTATATGCAGATGCTCCATCTTATAGCTCCTCAAATTTTTATGAACCAACAAATAGAAATAGAGAATTTTTGTATCAATACCCAGAGAATAATAATCAAAGGTATTGCAGTTCCCAAAACTTCCCTGAAGAAACGGATAAGAGCTTGGAGGATAATATTAAACCTAGCCATCCATATTTGAATTCACGGCGTCAAACTAATCGAGACAATAAATTCAGACAAACTTACCAATTTGAACCACAGATTAACCAAAGCACACCACAAACCAGCCAATCCATACTTCAGACGAATCTAATCAGATCAATGGTTTCTCCAATAAGTTCATCAAGCAATCTATCAAAGCCACAAATAGATCAAGCCAGGCCCCATAGTAAACAATTTGGACCACAAACTAATCCACCCAGATCCCAGACTTACCTAGCTGGACACCAAGCTGATCCATTTGCACCAAAAGATGATAATAGGGTTTATCCGCTTCATGAACATTTCAATGAATTCATATATGATCAAAATCCTCTTAGTTCCAGGGGACTTGGCAGTCACTCCAACTATCCTATGGGAAGGAGTGGGGAATCATGGTGCAAAGGGAATGAGGAAAATTCTTTTGGGGATTCAGGAAAAAAATTAAGGAAATTATTAGAAGAAAAATCTCATGAGTGTAGATCAGACGAAACCTTTAATATCCCAGGAACATTTTTTCAGTCCCAATCACAAGCCCCATTTAAAAAATTAAGAAAGAATCCTGAATGTGAAATGGTAGAAGTTTGCGCTATTCATGATGATCCAAGATATTCAATTCAAAGTTCAATTCCAAAAGCAAAAGCAAGACAATTAGCTGAATTCCGAGATATAAAGGTTTCTCCCGTTGTATCAAAAGATATTGATCCTTTTGTTAAAGCTTCTCTAGCCGATGCGAATATGAAAAATGCTGATTTAAAAGATATCAGTATTGACCAAACTTTTCCTAGTAGTGATAGTCTGACGCCATTTGTTGATTCATCCTTAGATCTTGAAAATGAAATGAGGGACAAAAACTTATCCAAGCTATCATCGGCAGAAAATGATGATGTGGTTGTTTACATTCCATTTTTAGTTCAAAATGATACTCTGAACACGAATGATAATAACACCACAGAAGAAAATAATGACATTGCAGGACAATTCAAAGCTATTTACAAAAATCCTCTAACGGACGACCCAAAAGGTGAAATGCAAGCCAATGAGAATACGTGTAATGTAAAAAATATTGATAAACCAAATGAAATTGCTACTCCAATGAATACATCAAAATTCAAACTTCCGTCAGAAACAACACCCTTTGTTACTTCAGATGGCTCTAATACACCACCCGAATTTTCCAAATCCGATCTAGAAGTTGTTACGCCGGAAGATTACAGGTACCTTCCTCGGACCTGTGATTCAAAACATCTGCAAGAGAAAGTTGATGACTTCATTGATTCGACAATGAAGGAACTGGGTAGTATTGCAAAGCCAACACCTTCAATTGTTCGAAAACAAGCTTCTGGGACTTCCTCTGAGACCCGCGCTTCAAGATTTTCCCAATTCAAGACTGAAGATGGCTCCAAAATTATCTTCAGCTATGACGAAATACGAGTGGAGAGACCAGTGGAACCCCATTACGTCACCCCTCAAGCGGCAGCGGTTAATGAATCAGTCTTGGAATACTAAAATCATAACGTAATCAATTAACAATAAAAATTATTCTGTGGGGGGAGGGTTGGACAAAAAAAACACGAATTTTAAAATAAAGATGTAATATAAAAATTTAGTTTTCTTTGTATTTTTATAAACACCATTAATGTATTTTTTATTTGCAAGTTTTCAAGGTATTTTTTATAATTTTGGTTTTCTCGTGAAATGTAAGATTATTATTCCATAAGGACATGGTGAATATAACAGTTCTCAAGAGATCTGACGATAATTCCGTTGAAATATGACGCTGGAGCGAGAAGACAAAATGCTTCTTACATACAGTAATCCTTGACTTGTCTGTCCTTCAACACGTACCTAGAATTATGGATACAAGTATGGGATAACTGACGGAATTATTGTTCTAATAATTAGAATCATTGGCCTCCCTTCACCTTAAATGCCGATAATCAGAGTTAATAACTGTGTTTATTCAATAAAAACTGTGTGCCGCGTAATAACCCGTAATAAAAGTTAATAAACATTTGGTTATAATATAATATAATACACTGCGGCCTGTTATTGTAAAACGACACTTGAAGCTACACCCCAGTTTCTTTTCCACGAAAATTCATTTTTTTTATTTCAAGGTGAAAAATCGACTATTTTTAACATTTTTGAATGAGGTATGAAAGGATGAATTATGAAGAGTAATGACGAACGGAAAAATAAAAGTGTCCAGGGATGGGAATCGAACACACAATGTTCCGCTTACCGGGCAGATGCCATGTCCACTAGGCTAACCTGGACGTATTTTCAATTCAAAATTCAAAAAGGTTAGAAATAGTCGATATTTCACCTTGAAATAAAAAATTTGATTTTTCGTGGAAAAGAAACTTATGCGGTGTAGCTTCAAGTGTCGTTTTATAATCACAGGCCGCAGTGTATTATATTGTATTATAAGTTACTTTATGTATCATTTACGAACGGAAAAATACGTCCAGGGTAGCCTAGTGGACATGGCATCTGCCCGGTAAGTGGAACATTGTGGGTTCGATTCCCATCCCTGGACACTTTTTTTTTCCATTCGTCATTACTCTTCATAATTCATCCTTTCAAACCTCATCCAAAAAGGTTAGAAATAGTCGATATTGCACCTTGAAATAAAATTTGATTTTTTCGTGGAAAAGAAACTCATGCGGTGTAGCTTCAAGTGTCGTTTTACAAACATTTGGTTGCTTAATATATATATATATATATAAACAATTAAAAAAATTAGAAGATAAGTGGGTCAGGTGTTGATATTAAAAATAGAGAAGGCATTTCCTGACCACGAGCATATGTACTTTTTAGATAGAAGACATTTAGTTTGCTCCACTAGATGGCGCTCTGCCATCTAAAAAGCACATGTGCTCGTGGTCAGGAAATGCCTTCTTTATTTTTAATATATATATATGTGACAATATAGTGGTATTAATGTGGTGAGGAGAGAAATAATCACACGACGAGTTGGTAGAGCAAACCCAGGCAGCCAGCCGAGAGAGAGAGGGAGCGAGAGCGCTGTCCGCTGAACGACTGCCTGTGCGGCCACACCCGACTACCAAAATAGTCCCCAGGTGTTGACGGGCGGGCCCCTTTTTCCCCCCCTTTGGAATGTCGTGATGTCTAAAGTGTCACGCTTTAGCTGCCCATCTCTCTCTCGTTGACTGTAGGTTTGTTTTATTAATCCTGGAAGAGCATATATTATGACATATGGCCCCCGTTGAAGAAGGCTGAACATGGTTTGAGTATACTTAAAGCTGGAGAAGCCAGAAATAGAGAAAATAATTTTACAGTTGAAATTAGTTAAGGTAATGGTGACATAGTTTTATGTAAATAAAATATTGTATAGTACACAAGTAAATATTATTTACAAGCAGTTTTACAACACCGGAGAGTTTGACATTTAAGGAAATCTTTGAAAATATCAAGGTTATATAAGGCTATATACAACAAAATCTAATGTAGTATAAGGGAAATGTTATTGAGGAGTGTGAACAAGGGGAAGAAGAGTCACATACATATGATGGAATTCGGAAGATCATTAAGACTGGGGAACTCTACACTTTAAGATATTTTTCAGGCGGACATGGCAAGGGGGAACTTGTCATGGGCTTTCTATGCTATAAGTGTAGAGTACGAGAAATGAGGTTTAGGTTGGCAATTGTGTGAGCTCAGGACTGAGGTAAATATAGAACTACATACAATGTTAGAACCTTGGCAAACAGGGCGAGGGGAAACTTGCCCTGGGCCATTCTACCTTATCTATGCAGTTACTTGTGTAGCGAGTCCGAGGGGAAAGTCCCGTGTGTAGGTGAGAAAGTCGAATGGACTTATATTTAATTTTCGAAGATAAAATAGTTCTAGATGCAAAGGTAGAATATAGGCGGACAGAGTGAGGGGAGACTTACCCTAGGCCTTTCTACCTTAATTATTTAGATACTACTGGGTTCGTAAAGTCTCGTTGTCAGGTTAGTAATTGGTAAAGATTTCAGGGGATAAGCGGTTCAAATATCTTTGATCATCTTGATTGTAAGTGTAGTCATGTTGCTTTCGTGAGTTAATAGCCGTTTTAGTATGGATTAGAGTGTGATTGAAGTGTTTATATGGGAAATTGAAGGTATTTTTAGGTTGGTCTCGATCATTTACGGGCGGTGAAATAAATTGTTCGTTTTCCGTATAGTGTTTTAATTTGTTGACGTGAATTGTATCTGTCTCACGACTTAGAGGTCGGTTGGAGCGGTTGATCCGTACGATTTGAGGGGAAATTATCTCCAGTATTTCATAAGATCCTGAGAAGAAAGGTGCCAGTTTACCGGTATCTGGATGGTGGTATGTTTTTGCCAAAACGAGATCTCCTACTTCAAAATCGGAAGCTCTATGTGTTTGGTCGAATCTCGCTTTGTCGCGTAAGTGTCGTTCGTGTGTCCTTTGATAGGCCAATTCTCTGGCGTCGTCGATTTTTGGGTAGTTTTGTACATGCTCGGATAGTTGTAGCGGGAAACTACCTAACAAAAGGTATGACGGTGGAAACCCGGTCACAGAATGTGGGGTATGGTTATAAGCCTGAAGGACCTGAGGTAGTAGTTTGGTCCAGGCCGTCTTAGGTTGTTGGAGGCGCAACAGTTTAAGCTTGCCAGTAATCGTGGTGTTTAGTCGTTCACTTAATCCGTTGACCTGAGGATTGTTGCTTGTCGTGAGAAGTTGGCCAATGTTATGTCTAATCAAAAATCTACGAAATTTCGGAGAGGTGAAGGCAGGAGCTCTATCCGTCAAAAGTCGTTTAGGAGAACCAAACTGCATCACCTTTTTAATCACTTGGGTATAGGTGAGAATGCTGGTGGACCGCGATGGAAATGCCCACGCGTACCGTGTGGCATGGTCCACTACGACATGTAAGCAGGTCTGAGAATTTCCATATTTCGCGAATCCAGAAATAGTATCTAGTGACACTAGTTCGTACGGCAGGACCGCTGGGGGAGTTGTCCCAATTCTCCGTAGATAGGTCCTTTTGGTGGTTTGACCAATTGGCATACTGAACAGGTTCTTACATGTGTCCTGATGTCATTTGTCATGCCGTCCCAATAGTATTGGGCTGCGATCAGTCTGGTCATCTGCGAAATGCCGGGGTGATTGAAATCGCGATGGGCTCGTTGTAGTAGGGTGCCACGGAGTGATGGTGGAACAATTATTTTAGTGACACCCCGTCGTATGATGGTCATAAGGTCCTTGTCATTGAGGATATACCTTGTGTCCCTCCGTAATTCTCCCTGATGATATTTTATTCGACCTGTGGATAGGAATCCGCAGAAAGGGTTACGGGAGAGTAGGTCCGCCTCGTACTGACGCGAGCCCTTGAGGTATTTGACCTCATAGTCGTAAGCTGAGAGTCGAAGGCTCCAATGAAAGAGGCGTTCGGTGGGGTCTTTTATGGTCTTTAGCCATTGTAAGGCGTGATGATCCGAGTAAATGACAAACTTTGTACCTAGGAGGTACACTCGGAATTTGTCAACGCACTCTACAATGGCTAAGCACTCCAGTTCAGATATAGTGTAATTACGCTCATAGGAACGCAACGCGCGACTGTAATATTGTACAGGGTAGATGTTACCGTCAGGATGTACTTGTTTGAGTACACCTGCGATGCCCTGCGTGGAAGCGTCGCAATAGACCTGGCATGGGAGCCCTCCTTGAAATAGATGTAACACAGGTTGTGTTGCGAGGTGTTGCTTCAATTTATCAAAGGCTTGTTGACAATTCGGGCTCCAAAGCCATTTGGCGTTCTTTTTTAGCAATTGATTTAAGGGGTGGCGAAGTCTAGCATATTCTGGGATGAATTTATGATATACGTTGACGGCTCCTAAAAATGATTGTAGGGTTTTAATGTTGATAGGGGTTCTAATAGCGTTGATGATTTCGGTATTTTTAATATTAGGTGTGTAAGTCCCTGCGGTGATGTGGTAGCCGAGAAAATCTATTTCATTTTGATAAAAATTACATTTTTTAAGGTTAAGTTGGAGATTTTCCTCTAAACAGAATTTAAAGAAAAGTCGAAGGTGCGTAAGGTGTTGTTCTGAGGAGTCAGAAAAAATAACGAAGTCGTCATAATAATGGGCTATGAAAGAGAGGTGGTGTTTGTGGATCAACTGGGTAATCACACGTTCGAAAATTTGGGGTGCTGATTTGAATCCAAAGGGTAAGCGTTTGAAATTATATTGCCCTTGTTGAGTCACGAAAAAGAGTAGTGGTTGACTCTCCTCCGCGATGGGGATTTGATAGTATGCATTGCTTATGTCAACGGTGCTAAATACTCTGGCTTTCGACAGGTTATCCAGTACCGTTTCTATCAATGGCAAAGGATGCAAATCCGAGGGTACTAGTTCGTTCACGCGGCGGAAGTCAATGCAGAGACGCATGGTGTTATCGCGTTTGCGAACGAGTGTCACAGGAGAGGAATATGGGCTAGAGGAGGGGGTGATTATGTCATGTTTTAGAAGTTGCGATATCTGGTCCTGAATTTCCTTCTGGTAGGCATAGGGAGTTCGGTATGGTCGGAGGGAAATAACCTTATCGGAAATAATTTTGAGTTTTACAGGGGTTATGTTGAGTGGTAATACATTGAATTTATTGATAGGGAAAATATCTTTAAAAGAATACAATAATTGCTGATAAGGGATAGTCAGTTCTGGGCGTTGTTCGATAAATTCTTTAATCATTAATTCTCTAGAGGCGCATGGGCTGGTAGGAAGGCTATTAAGTTTGTAAGGGTGAGAGGGGCATTCAGGGGAAGGTTGATAAATATTACAAAGGGTTGTTTGTAAGTAAGGCTCACGTGGAGGTTGAAAATCGTCAACGCCTAAGTTAAACGAGTGAATTATGGGTCGTTTAGGGTTAGGAGTTATTATTCGCGAGCCGTGCTTACAAGTGGGAAGGTCACATACAAAATGGTACAAATGTTTAGGTACTGGAACACTATTTGAAGTATCAATTGATTATGAAAATCTATTGTTAATCTTAAGAATTGCATAACATGAATAGATAGGATACCATGTTCAAGGGGTGAATTTAAAATATAAAATGTTTCATTAAAATTAAAATTATTAAATTGTATTGGTGAGGTAACTAATCCGATTGGTTTGGCATGACTAGATATAGTACGGATAATAACATCATTGTTAATAGGGGTGGAACAAATGAAACTATTAACATTTTTAATATATTCAAATTGGTTTAAACTAATTATGAAAACATTGGCTCCAGAGTCAATTAGGAATGGCATCTTTAAAGAATGAATGATAGGGGTTTAAATAATTGCACTTACAGGCGTATGCTGGTTTAGGGTGCAGGTAGGTTCATTGAGCTTCGGAGGAGTTCTGCTGCCGAAGCTGGCATTACTTGGTTTCTCCCGAGCTCGTCGTTGCTGCGATCTCGTAGACACCTGCAGGCCCAGTCGATCTTTGGGGTTGCTCGACGCTGTGGACCGCAGGTGTAAAGGTCCGAAAAGTCCGCTGGTAGGGCCTTCGCTGCTGACACTGTGCGTGCCAGTGTTGTCCGCCACAGTAACGGCAAGGATATGGTGGGGGTCTTGTCCACGGTGGTGGAAGGTGCTCTGCTTTGGCGCGGTGATCGTTGTTGGGCAGCTTTAGTGCTGGTGTTATCCCCTTCGTAGGTCAGCTGTTGGGCTAAGCACAACCATTCTTCTGGTTCCGAGGGTTTTGCCATCTTTAAAAGGTTGCCATAGTTACGTGGTACACCGTTGGATAGTGCTTGCACGATGGCACTCTTAAGGAGGTTGATCGCCAATCCTATTCGGACCTTGTTCTTGTAGAAGGTCTCGATCTCGGCCATCGATGTGCATTTAAGTTCATAGAACTCTTGAAGAGTGAAGCTAGGGCGTCGGGGATAGACGGCGCAGAGTGACTCCTTGACCGCTTCATAAGTCTTATTGATTAGAGCTAAGTCTTGTGCAATTTTGCGAGGTTCGCCTCTGAGTGATGATAGAGCCTTTCGAGCTTGGCGTGCTGGCTCTAAGTTGTGGAAGTTCGGCTGAGACACAAGTTGTGAGAAGAAGTGTGCGGCAGGTTCATCTCCGTCGTAGGTGATTGCTTCTTCAGACTCACGGTTTAAAAGTTGGTCGAGACAGAGGGTGAGAGTTCGAAGGGAAGCGGCTACAGTAGAGTCGGTCGTTGGTTCTTGTGGAACTTGGTTGTGGGTTTGTTCGATCATCGTGGTATTGCTTCTTGTTTTCTTCATACTCTGGTATATGAGGGATTTGTTTCCCGGTCAGGTCTTATCCTGTCGACTTTCGATGTGACAATATAGTGGTAATAATCTGGTGAGGAGAGAAATAATCACAGGTCGAGTTGGTAGAGCAATAACCCAGGCAGCCAGCCGAGAGAGAGAGAGGGAGCGAGAGCGCTGTCCGCTGAACGACTGCCTGTGTGGCCACACCCGAATACCAAAATAGTCCCCAGGTGTTGACGGGCGGGCCCCTTTCCCCCCCCCCCCCCCCCCCTTGGAATGTCGTGATGTCTAAAGTGTCTCGCTTTAGCTGCCCATCTCTCTCTCGTTGACTGTAGGTTTGTTTTATTAATCCTGGAAGAGCATAATTATGACATATATGTAGTATATTTTGAGTTAGATAGTTCACAACCTTCTTCTGGTGTTCATTATGGCCCCATATCTATATAAAAATATGTATCGACCTTGTGGAAATGGATGTAACAAATAAACAAAGAGGCAGAGGTAGACCAGACGGCGACAATGACCCGGCGCCAAGAAGTGGCGTGATTACAAGAACCAATCAGGACTCTCCGCCATATGCGGGGTCCAGTATAAAAGGGCCCAGAAAATGAGACAAAGCAGTTGTTTTCAGAGTGACGCCGTTATACGGTCGGTCGGATCTCTCACCCCCTCTTCTACCCACGAGTAGGCTTAGGGCATCCGCGGCGCCCGTGGTCCGACTGCCTCCGTCCGTGGTCTATCTCTACCTCTTGGAGCTACCATCTAGACCTGCCTCTGTTCCTTGTTGTCCCCGTGCGGGAATCCCATCACGCACCCACGACCACGACTGCCCAGTACATTCCACGTCGGCTTGGTCGGGATTACTACTGAACCCGTTTAAGTCGACAGGATAACTGAGGACAGCAGCATGCAGAGGATGACGGAGGTCAGAGACGACTATTTCGCGGATGCCCTCACCAACATGCAACCCCACTGCAAAGACCTAGTAAGCCGCCTAACAGATGCCATTCGGGGAATAGCCGTGCCTCGTGCGGAGGAGGCCCTCATCTCTCCTTTCGACGGATCCTACGCAGGAAGCAACTTCATCCAGCAACTCGAGCGGACGAGCGAGGGACCACAAGATGACGCCACCCTACAAGCCTGGCTCCGCACGCTACTCAAAGGTGAGCCCCTCTCCCTCTACAACGAACTGAATCTGGCCTCTCTGCCATACAGCCAGGCAAAACAAACTCTCATGGACCTCTATCAATTGTGACAAAAATGCACCCAGCCAAACTTTAGCTCATTTTCCCCATTCATATTTATTACACCCACTATATCCCTCTGAACATCAATGTAAAATATTTAATGTGCCTTGTTATTTATGTGTTAGAAATGATATCTCTTTAACTTTTATGAATATTATTAAGAATTACTCAAATATTTTTTCTACTAACAAATATAACATCCCAAAATTGAAAATTCCCCCTATCAATATTAGAACAAAACATCTTCGTCAATGCCATCCATCAAGCTATCACCTTTTTTATATTTGTATGCTATATGTCTTTATTTTATTTTTCTATACCTCAACCACTCAGCCATTATAAACCATCCAAGCCAACATTATTATATAGTTATTATTGTCATTGCCCATTATATCTTAGAATATTCAACCATCAGCAATCTTTTGAATCATTACTATTCGACTATTTTTTCATCTGTCAGCATATATAGATTCTAAAACTTTGCAAATTCAAGCTTTTTAAACATCATTTTAGTTTTTTTATATAACATTTATATATTTTTTAAAATACCTTAAGATCGTCTTATTTCTGATATCATTGTTTTTTTATTAGATTATTATTATTTTCTCATATTGACGCCTCTCTCTCTCTCAATCCTATCTTCCCTTCCTATACCACTTACTCACACCTCCTTAACCCATCTCCTCTCAACCTCATAGTCTCCCATAGGGTTCCTGTTGCCACCCATTTTTTTTATTATTATTATTAATTCGTCTATTGGACCATCCTTCCTCGGTATACAATTCCCGATAACGAGTTCAGGAAATCCAAAGATTCTTTCTTTTTTTTATCCATCACCCGACAACATCATTCATTACATTCAACTATGTCGGGTTGTTCAATCATCATTGGCAACAGTACCCTTTACCTTCCTTACCTTCCATATTTCCGGCAGTCAAGAGTCTCCTGCTCGCCAAACAAACTTTTATTTTTTTTTATTTTGATTCAACCAGCTGGCTCAACCTTCCTTGCTGTACATTTCCCAACAGTGAGCTCAGGCGACCAGTTCGAGTTTTTTTTTTTTTTTCTCAACGCTCGGATCATCATTACAACCATCATTTTTACCATTTTATTACTTTTTTTTTCAATTTTAATCCGAGCTCAATCATTGGCAACAGGCAACTCTTGACTCCACCTTTCCCATTTCTCCACTTTCAACTTACCTACCTCCCCTGTCTGATCTAATGTTGATTATGAAAAGTCTTGGCAGTTCGGTCAATAAAAACAATACCTCACTTACACAGGCACGTATTGCATTGCCGAACGCCATTACAAAATTCAACTCAGACTTCTCCTCTTTTACCACTGCGTCACTCTAAACCTTCAGATATCCATTATAAGTTTATTTGTAACATTTTACTACTTTTGATAAGTTCGTTTTCCTTTTTCTCTCTCTCACCATGTGAGACGTCTCTGAAATTATAATTATGAAAAAATTAAAAAAAAAATCATAATGGCATTTCAATTTATTTACCATTTTTGACTTTTCCAAACATCGTCTAATTTGCGTTTATAAGCATTGCATCATGTGGGGAACACACTAACCTAAATACTTACTATATTTTAAAATCTTATTCATTTATATTTTTACGATCCTTGATGTGTGCCATTTTATATTTTAGAATCAATCCATATATTTTAGGATATTTCTTTTACATTAAGATATTTATTTTCCTTCCATCCCTAAACAGTTAAAAACCATTAGCCAACCTATATAAACATCATCTGAAACCTTATATTCTTTGACATCATTTGTTTTAATTTTCCATGGCCTACGTCTGAGCTAATTTAACTTAAAAATTTTGTTTTAACAGTGACGCCTTATACCAACTGTCCCTTCTTATATCTTGATCCTTCCAACTCTGCCTTCCATACTTCTCTCGTCTCTTGATCATTTTCCATTGGCCTTCTATGCCTTCGTTCTAACCACCCCTCGTCCATCGGCGAGTTCCTGTTAGCCGACCTTTTTTTTTATTGATTTGTCCCAGTGGACTACTCCTTCCTCGCCATCCCATCCTGATGGTGTGTTCAGGAAAATCCATGGCTTATTGTTTTTTTTATTTACACCCGGGTCACCGTCCCAGCATTCTTTATTTCATTCTTTTGTCCTCAAACCCGGGTTCAATCAATCAATGGCAACAGTCGAGCCCTGTTTTCACAATCTACCTCCATCCTCTAACCTCTTCAACAGTTCCTGAGACTCCTGCTCGTCAACGTTTTTTAATTTTTATTTTTTAATGATTCATCGACCTGGTACACTCTTCCTCCCCATGTTAACTCCACACGGAGAGCTTGGGTAACCAGCGAGATTTTTTTTTTCTAACGCTCGACCCAGGCCATCATCAGCACGATGCGCCCACTCATTTTTCGTTTACTTTTATTTTTCATTTGGTCGAGCTCAATCACCGACAGCAGCGCAGCTCTTGAGCCACCATCTCTTTTTAACCTTTCTCAGAAGAATTTTCTTTCCCATATTCTCCCATTACCTTCCTCTCCTTCGATCTTCACGCCTTTTGCCCATCTGATCTAATGCTATTTACAGAGCATCTTGAGATTGCTGAACCCTGAAAACAATACTTCGCTTCTAAGCTCGTATTGCAGGGCAGGACTCCTGAGATGTCCTTTGCAGAAACCAATTCAGACCTTCTTCCTTTATTCCTCACTGCGTGACTACCTATCGCAAACCTTTTGCTTAAGTCAATTTTCTTTTATATTTTATTTTACTTTTATTATCTATACTTCTCCTCCTTCCTGTATTACATCCCTGAAACTATGTTGTAAATACTCATGGCACCTAAAGTAACAAAAAACTGTAAATAGTATACCAACTTTCCCAAATATTTACTTTCGCTATTGTGTGTGTTTACTTTAAATTTATCCCTTCTATGTACTCCTCTTATATATTTTTTGTAGTTTTATAATATTATATCAGTGTGTCACCACTACTCTTTCCCCATTATCTTTATTTTTATTCTAGTAACTAATTTTTGTGCCCCAAATTATTTCCCATTTAATAGGTTTGCTAGCTTTTCGCTCAATTTTATTTCACTCCCCTAATCAAACCTTCATCACCGGGGGCACATTCTGTAGTATATTTTGAGTTAGATAGTTCACAACCTTCTTCTGGTGTTTATTATGGCCCCATATCTATATAAAAATATGTATCGACCTTGTGGAAATGGATGTAACAAATAAACAAAGAGGCAGAGGTAGACCAGACGGCGACAATGACCCGGCACCAGGAATTGGCGTGATTACAAGAACCAATCAGGACTCTCCGCCATATGCGGGGGTCCAGTATAAAAGGGCCCAGAAAATGAGACAAAGCAGTTGTTTTCAGAGTGACGCCGTTATACGGTCGGTCGGATCTCTCACCCCCTCTTCTACCCGCGAGTAGGCTTAGGGCATCCGCGGCGCCCGTGGTCCGACTGCCTCCGTCCGTGGTCTATCTCTACCTCTTGGAGCTACCATCTAGACCTGCCTCTGTTCCTTGTTGTCCCCGTGCGGGAATCCCATCACGCACCCACGACCACGACTGCCCAGTACATTCCACGTCGGCTTGGTCGGGATTACTACATATATAAATACATGTACATATATATATATATATATATATATATATATAATAATTTGTGCTTTTTCGAGGGATTGGTTGGTTTGTTGAATGAATTAGTGATTGTTGGCGCAGTCGTTTGGCTGAAATAGTAAGGTTTTCTCACAGGGGAAAATAACGAGGACACAGGATTGGATTGAGAAATAGGCCAGCGATCAAGGGAGAGAAGGGCTTTAGACTATTGGCGTGTTTGACTAATGGCTAGACTGTCACATACTGAGGTATTGACTTATCTGGGTGATGAGAAGGTGGTGGCAAGCTCCCAACTGTTCCTTGGCAGGTCCAGCTCCCTACTAACTCAAATGACCTCCATCTTACTTCCGGCCTCCTAATTGATTCGGGGGAGGGTATTCTAAATCTATCCTCTTCCCCTCTGTAATTGATTCTTCCTGCCGCCTAATTGTTTCGGATGGTGTCAGGCCCGCTGGCCTTCTTACTTAGGTCGGTTGAGGCGCCCTAATTCGCTCTAGATTTTCTTCCATAATCTCCCATACAAGCGTTAGAAATTCAAAAATTGCATTGCCTATATGGAAGATGGCTTTTAGGATGGAACTTCCTATATGGAAGACGGCTTCCTGCAGCTGGTAAAGCCGTTGGGGGCTGTAAGGTATATATTCCAAGGTAGAGTACTATGGTAAATGGGGCGAGTTCATAGGGCATAATCAGAAGACAGATAAAACATATTAAGAGAAATATGGGATATCTGCACATTTTCTCCCATGTCTTCTCCACGAGTTGGGTTTTTTGTGTTCCGTGTTGTAATTCTATGGGTTGTGGCGAACTTGGAATTGGATGTATTTGTGGATGGGCGATGTCGCGTTCTTTGTTATTATGGGTGAGTTGTGAAAATCGGTTTTTGGTGAAAATGGTGGGATATAAATGATTAAGAGGTTCGCTGTTTGTCGGTTTAATTGTCACTGGTTCCGTTGGAAAAAGTTCGGGTGTATGGTGTTTAAATGGAAACGTGTAATTATCCTTGGGGTGCAAATGGTGTATCTTGATTGCGAGTGGCGTAATATATTGGATGTTTTCTGTGTATAGTTTAAGTTTGTTTACATGGACTGTATCAGTATCTCTTTTGGAGAGGTTGGTTGGGCCTATCGATACGTTTTGTTAATTGGCAGGTTGGACAGGTTTTTACCTGTTGTGCAATGTCTTGTGTCATGTTCTGCCAATAATATTGAGCGGAGATGAGTCTCGTCATCTTTGAGATGTTTGGATGGTTGTATTGTGTGTGTACTGATTGTAGTAGTTTGTTGGTGAGTGTTTTGGGAATTATGATTTTGATTACACCTTTGCGGGAAATGGTATGCAGTCCATTGTGATCAATGGTCAAGCTAGAATTTCCCGATGGGGAAGGCTGATGGTTCTTAATGAGGGAGGCGTCTAAGAAACCACAGAACGGGTTACGAGTTATGACGTCCGTTTCATATTGTTGTACTCCGTTTATGTAACGAACCTCAAATTCGTATCTCGATAGCCTTAATCTCCATCGAAATATTCTGCCTGACGGGTTTTTGATCTTTTTCAGCCACTGCAATGCGTGATGGTCAGAAAATATAGTAAATTTTCTGTCCATCAAACAGACGCGGAAATTATCCACACTCTCAACAATTGCTAGGCATTGTAGTTCAGAGCTGGAATAATTTCGTTCGTGTGCACGCAGGGAGCGACTGAAATTTTGGACCGTGTAGGTCTTCCCATCAGGGTGGACCTGTTTGAGGACGCCTGCGATGCCGAGTGTTGAGGCGTTACAGTACACCTGGCATGGCAGACCTTCCTGGTAAAGGTGTAAAGTGGGGTGTGTTGTGAGGCTTTCTTTCAGGCTAGTGAACGCTTTCTGGCATTTGTCATCTAGACCCACGTGACATCCCTTTTTAGAAGGTTGACAAGTGGCGTCCGCAAGCGGGCGTAATCCGGAATGAACTTTTTATAAGCGTTCACAGCGCTTAAGAAAGACCGCAATGTTTTGCGATTTTGTGGTTGTTGGATGGCGTGAATTATTTCAATGTTTCGTGTAGATGGTGTGGTAGTACTGGTAGTGGTTGCGCATGTGTTTGCGTGGTGTTGTTGTCGCCTTTTGGAGCGAGTGTTGCGCTTGTTGCGATGTTTGCGCGTGTGACTGTTGTGTGACGACGTGTGGTTATGTGTGTGCGTTGTGTGTGAGCTGTCCTGTTGGATGGATACTGTCTGAATATTGTTGTCGTGAGTGTCGCGCTTGTTGCGATGTACACGCGCGTGACGGTTGTGTGGTGACGTGTGGTCACGTGTGTTCTTAGTGTGAGAGTTGTCCTGTTGGATGGACACATTTTGCGCACTGTTGTTGTGAGTTGGGGCCGTTGTGGCCTTGTGCATTGAGGACTTATAATAAAGGCAATTGGCCTTAGTGAAAAATTTGTGTTGGGCGTGCGCGTGACTAGATTGGCATGTTGGCAATTGGGTTTTGACCAATGGATGCGCGCATTGGGTGCCATGTGCGGAAGGTTTGTGTGCATTGTGAGTCCTTTGTGACACCGCTTGGCACTCCCAATAGGTGCATTCATTGGGGACATGATTAAAGTGATAGTTGGTGGGGGACAATGGGGCGGCAAGTTGGAACATAGTGCCTTGGTTAAAATCTACGGTTATTTTAAAATTCCGGAGGGTATTTATACTGAGAATTCCAAATGGTAGAGGTGCTTCCACCACATGGAAATTCTCTTTTTTAGTTAATTCACCTATTGTCAGGGGGGGGATTATTTTGCCTATTGTAGGTACAAGACCGTTTATGGCCTGTAGGTCTATGGACTGTTTCAAAGGTTTTAGTTGAGGGAGGTTATTTTTTAAAATCTTATAGAGGTTATAGGGCACTATGTTCAAGCTTGTGCCTGTATCAATTAGAAAAGGGGGTGACAGTTCAGGGGTTAGGGACAGTTTCATTGTCAGTTGGCTGACGAAATGGGTTTGGTGCCTTCCTACCTGGTTGGCGAAACGCTGGGGCGTCTTGGGCGTGCTGTGGAGGCGTGTGGCGCCGGACGTGCTGTTGAGTTGGGGCTGTTTGCACTGCCCGTGCGTTCGCGTGTTGCGTTGGGGCTGTTTGCACTGCCCGTGCGTTCGCGTGTTGCGTTGGGGCTGTTTGCACTGCCCGTGCGTTCGAGTGTTGAGTTTGTTTGCATGGTGCAGTCCGCATACTTGATTTTCTTTGGTTATTGGCGTATGGGTCCGGCATGGTGGGTGGTGGTTCCTCGGGGTGGCGCGTCGGGTAGTCAGGGAACCTGGCGGGGGTGGCTCCGTCCATCTCCCGGTCGGTGGCTCGGAAGAGTCGGTGGGCGGCGTATGTCACGTTGGAGGGGGGCCCGGTCCGCCTCCGCGCGTCGGGTCAACTTCATTTGCGTGAAGGCAGCGGTCAACTGAAATAATATCTCCGCTAGGGTGCGTCGCGCTATCTCCTCTCTCTCCCCTATCCCGCTGCCGCTCTGTTTCGATTCTTGATCTCGTTCGTTTCCCATTATATCCTGTCGACTCACTATAATAATTTATGCTTTTTCGAGGGATTGGTTGGTTTGTTGAATGAATTGGTGATTGTTGGCGCAGTCGTTTGGCTGAAATAGTAAGGTTTTCTCACAGAGGAAAATAACGAGGACACAGGATTGGATTGAGAAATAGGCCAGCGATCAAGGGAGAGAAGGGCTTTAGACTATTGGCGTGTTTGACTAATGGCTAGGCTGTCACATACTGAAGATTGACTTATCTGGGTGATGAGAAGGTGGTGGCAAGCTCCCAACTGTTCCTTGGCAGGTCCAGCTCCCTGCTAACTAAATTGAGTCCAAGATTTAACTCGTTAACTCTCTAGTGCTCTCATTGGTGGAAATCGTCTCGTTGGCGGCTTCTGATTGGATTTTAGCTAGTCCTGTTGGACTCTGATTGGAGGTAGCTAACTCCATTGTCTTTGTCATGTCTTAACATGCTCCCGGAAGAAGAAGGTTTTTGAACTCAGTTTTATTAGTTCCTGGGTAATAACTTTTGCTTCCTGGATCATGAAATTCTGGTAATGGCTATTTCTTCTGATGGCTTCTCTCCCAGTTCGCTTAGGCTTAGCTTTTATTAAAACCTTTTACATACATTGCATATACTGTGGTGGGGTTACATCTAGTTATGTACAAATTATTACATATATATATGTAATAGTGTTGCAAATGTCGATGTATGGATGAACTGGCAGTCGTGTACGTGAGGCGAGTGTTGATATTCTTCCCACACGCGGACAACAAGAAGCAGAGGCAGGGCTGGATGTTAGCACCGAGAGTGATCGGGGACAGCCCACGGGACAGAGGTAGAGGCCATGACACAAACTTGGATGCTATCTCCGAGACATGGAGAGAGATACTGTGTAGTGGCCTGCCGCAGGACACACTCTAGAACAATCTGCTGCTGACCCCCTGCCAAAATCAGTCCTGTTTACAGGGGTTGTCTATAAAGAGTCCCTGGGGGCCCCACATGGGCTGGGCGTTGCCATTTTCCTCCTCTCTCCCCAGCTGTCCCCAGCTGACCGCTCTTTGGATTTTTATTTACACGTCACCATTTTTAGTTTAATTACAAATAAGGGTGTACGGGTTATATTAATAAAGATATAGCATATATACAAAATATGGGGGTGGTAGCAAATAGAAACTATACATTTTAATAGAAGGTAGGATATTTTAAGGCATCGGCTCTAACTAATTGGGAGATATGTGGCATATACTAAAAGTGTCATTATTATACAGTTTTAAAATATACGATAGAATGTGCCCCCGGTGATGAAGGTTTGTTTGGGGGAAATGAAATAACATGAATGACGACCTAACAAACCTATTATAAAATCAAAAGAAATAATTTGAGTAAAAATTAGTTAAAATTATTATAAATATATGAGTATACAATAGGAGAATAATATAATGATGACGTCTCAAAAAGATATAGAATATGATGAAAGAAAAATACTTAAGAATAAATGATAAAATTGAGAAAATATGCTAGATAAAATTAGAAATGCCGTGAAAGTAATTTACTCATAAAAAAATTGAGAACCTATTGAATGAAAAAATAATTAAAAGAAAAGCATAAAGCTATTAAGTTGAACTAAGATTATAAGTTGACGCAGAGGGTTGATGAGGGTATATGAAATGTCTGAGTATGTTCCTGCAAAGAAATAGCTTAATGAGTTCTGCAATGCAGTACGAACTTGTGTTAGTTAGGTACTGTTTTCATTAACAGAACGTTCAAGATGTTCCGTCTGCATTATTAGTTCAGACTAGCAGGGAGATGTAGGTAGGTTGAGGAATGTGGAAAGGTAAACGCAAGAGATGTACTGCTGCCAATGATGATGGTACCCGGTTTGTATGATGAAAAAAATGATAAAATGATTTTTTTAAATGATGAACCGGGTAATAAAAAAAATGAATCTAGCTGGGTATCCTGAACTCACTATTGGGAACGATATAGAGAGGAAGGATGTTTCCAGTTGGATTAATAAAAAAATTCTGGCGAGCAAGAATCTCTTGAGGGGAATATGAGATTGGGGAATGAAGAAAGGGAAGGTAGTTGCAAGGGTTGTTCTGTTGCCAATGATGATTTCACCCGACTTGAATGGTAATTTTAAAAAAAATGATGATTGGTAATGATTAGCCGGGTGATAAGAAAAATAATCTAGCTGGGTATCCTGAACTCACTATTGGGAATGATATAGCGAGGAAGGATTTCTCAGTTGGATTAATCAATGAAAAAAATTGGCGAACAGGAAGCCTTTGGGGTAATGCATGAGAAGGTATGGGCAGGGGAGGTTAGGAAACGTAAACGATAAAATTAGAAAAACGAAATAGATAAAATATATAAATTCAAAAATATCTTAACCTATTAAAAAATATTATTGACGTTGTCATTATATTAAAAATTTTAAATTGACGAGAAAGATGGTTGAAGTTATAATATGTGTGTAATAAGCCTAGAGATGATGAAGAATACGATTTGAATTAAAAATATATATATATATAATTAGTTGTTGATGGTTGACGGCATTGCTAATGAATGGCACACAAAATAATAATAAATAATATATCTTAATGTTAAAATGTTTTATACACATCTAAAAGCATAAAAATTATAATAGTAATAGGGCAGCTAAAATAATGAACTTGATGAATATATTATAAAAATGCTATTGTCATAAATCGATTGAATAGTTAATCCAGTGCGGGAGAAAAAAACCGGAGAAAGTGTTACATTAAAGAGTTCTGTAGAGAAAATTCTCCTACCAGATGGATGATGTCTTGGATGGGTCTTGTGGTGTGGGCTGCGATGAGGCTTGGTGATCACTTTTTGCGGTGGTTGCCATGGGACATCGTCGTTGTTGGTAAGCGGGGCGTAGCGAGGATTCTTCGATGGATCTTGTCTACTTGTTCGAGCCGATGGAGGGAGGTCCT
This sequence comes from Cordylochernes scorpioides, assembly GCA_030710605.1. Lineage (NCBI taxonomy): Eukaryota > Metazoa > Arthropoda > Arachnida > Pseudoscorpiones > Chernetidae > Cordylochernes > Cordylochernes scorpioides. The sequence goes on from CP092868.1 coordinate 83,508,429, forward strand.
CGTGGCGCAGAAGTTGTCGATTGGGGCTATGATGATCTCCTCGGTGCGAGGTACGGCTAGTCCTCGCATGGCGTCTTTGAGAGATGGTCCACTGGATCGTCAAGGTGGAGAAAAAGTAGAAGGAGCATCCACACGAATGCGCCGTTGACCACAGGTGCCTCTGTCATCCTCTGCATGCCTATGTCCTCAGTTATCCTGTCGACTTTCTGTGATATTGTTGCAAATGTCTATGTATGGATGAACTGGCAGTCGTGTACGTGAGGCGAGTGTTGATATTCTTCCCACACGCGGACAACAAGAAGCAGAGGCAGGGCTGGATGTTAGCACCGAGAGTGATCGGGAACAGCCCACGGGACAGAGGTAGAGGCCATGACACAAACTTGGATGCTATCTCCGAAACATGGAGAGAGATACTGTGTAGTGGCCTGCCGCAGGACACACTCTAGAACCATCTGCTGCTGACCCCCTGCCAAAATCTGTTCTGTTTACAGGGGTTGTCTATAAAGAGTCCCTGGGGGCCCCACATGGGCTGGGCGTTGCCATTTTCCTCCTCTCTCCCAGCTGTCCCCAGCTGACCGCTCTTTGGATTTTTATTTAGACGTCACCATTTTTAATTTAACTACAAATAAGGGGGTACAGGTTATATTAATAAAGATATAGCATATATACAAAATATGGGATGGTAGCAAATAGAAACTATACATTTTAATAGAAGGTAGGATATTTTAAGGCATCGGCTCTAACTAATTGGGAGATATGTGGCATATACTAAAGGGGACAATATTATACAGTTTTAAAATATACGATATATATATATATGTAGTATAAAAACCTCCCCGTTTACATGTACATTGTATTCTACCAATAAAGTCAACCTACAGACAACCCAGACAGAGACGGGAGGGTGAAGTCCGGTCACTTGATATACCAGCGACATTCCAAGGGGTGACCACACGTCAGTTAACACCTAGGGACTTTTAAGACAGTTGGGGATTGTGTGCGGCGGCGAACGGCACCCCGGCTGGGCCAGTCCCATCTCCCTCTGGTTTCCTGGATTTCTCTTCCGACTTGTGGTGTGTTTATTTCTTTCCCCGCCTTTTATTTTACCACACATATATATTTTTTAAATTAAAGAGGCATATATTGGATCAAAATAACATTTAGTTCACCAATATTTCAGTTGGCTGAACGTCAAATATTGGTAAAATAAATGATATCTCGATCCACAATATATGGCTTTTTAATTAAAGATTTATTTATGGATTGCTCTATTTTCAAAACATATATATATATAAAACAAAAGGACCCAAAAGCGCGAATGTTTCTTTTATACATAAAACGAACTTCTACTGTCCTTACTGCGATGAAAAAATATATTGGGAGGGCTTGGCTCATCAGTGGTGAACCCTCCCAGCGGTTTCGCCAATTTAATCCACCAGACCGCTTCTCAGAGCTCTAATACTGTATTGGATCATTCTGCTTTTATATGCTACACTGAAGGATGGAATCTCAGAAATAGTTTTCAAGCAAACTATGGACATAAGCTTATAGGACAGTGGAATTACATTCAAATACTTGCTTCGAGCAATGCTCTTCAGCAAACTATAAAGACAAGGCCATTAGGAATAAATTAACACAAAGCAATAACGCGCCAGCTATACATATAAAACAAAAGGACCCAAAAGCGCGAATGTTTCTTTTATACATAAAACGAACTTCTACTGTCCTTACTGCGATGAAAAAATATATTGGGAGGGCTTGGCTCATCAGTGGTGAACCCTCCCAGCGGTTTCGCCAATTTAATCCACCAGACCGCTTCTCAGAGCTCTAACACTGTATTGGATCATTCTGCTTTTATATGCTACACTGAAGGATGGAATCCCAGAAATGGTTTTCAAGCAAACTATGGACATAAGCTTATAGGACATTAGAATTACATTCAAATACTTGCTTCGAGCAATGCTCTTCAGCAAACTATAAAGACAAGGCCATTAGGAATAAATTAACACAAAGCAATAACGCGCCATCTATACATATAAAACAAAAGGACCCAAAAGCGCGAATGTTTCTTTTATACATAAAACGAACTTCTACTGTCCTTACTGCGATGAAAAATATATTGGGAGGGCTTGGCTCATCAGTGGTGAACCCTCCCAGCGGTTTCGCCAATTTAATCCACCAGACCGCTTCTCAGAGCTTTAACACTGTATTGGATCATTCTGCTTTTATATGCTACACTGAAGGATGGAATCCCAGAAATGGTTTTCAAGCAAACTATGGACATAAGCTTATAGGACAGTAGAATTACATTCAAATACTTGCTTCGAGCAATGCTCTTCAGCAAACTATAAAGACAAGGCCATTAAGAATAAATTAACACAAAGCAATAACGCGCCATCTATACATATAAAACAAAAGGACCCAAAAGCGCGAATGTTTCTTTTATACATAAAACGAACTTCTACTGTCCTTACTGCGATGAAAAAATATATTGGGAGGGCTTGGCTCATCAGTGGTGAAATTGGCGAAACCGCTGGGAGGGTTCACCACTGATAAGCCAAGCCCTCCCAATATATTTTTTCATCGCAGTAAGGACAGTAGAAGTTCGTTTTATATATAAAATGAACATTAGCGCTTTTGGGTCCTTTTGTTTTATATGTATAGATGGCGCGTTATTGCTTTGTGTTAATTTATTCCTAATGGCCTTGTCTTTATAGTTTGCCGAAGAGCATTGCTCGAAGCAAGTATTTGAATGTAATTCTACTGTCCTATAAGCTTATGTCCATAGTTTGCTTGACAACCATTTCTGGGATTCCATCCTTCAGTGTAGCATAAAAAGCAGAATGATCCAATACAGTATTAGAGCTCTGAGAAGCAGTCTGGTGGATTAAATTGGCGAAACCGCTGGGAGGGTTCACCACTGATGAGCCAAGCCCTCCCAATATAGCTTATAGGACAGTAGAATTACATTCAAATAGTTGCTTCGAGCAATGCTCTTCAGCAAACTATAAAGACAAGGCCATTGGGAATAAATTAACACAAAGCAATAATGCGCCATCTATACATATAAAACAAAAGGACCCAAAAGCGCGAATGTTTCTTTTATACATAAAACGAACTTCTACTGTCCTTACTGCGATGAAAAAATATATTGGGAGGGCTTGGCTCATCAGTGGTGAACCCTCCCAGCGGTTTCGCCAATTTAATCCACCAGACCGCTTCTCAGAGCTCTAACACTGTATTGGATCATTCTGATTTTATATGCTACACTGAAGGATGGAATCCCAGAAATGGTTGTCAAGCAAACTATGGACATAAGCTTATAGGACAGTAGAATTACATTCAAATACTTGCTTCGAGCAATGCTCTTCAGCAAACTATAAAGACAAGGCCATTAGGAATAAATTAACACAAAGCAATAACGCGCCATCTATACATATAAAACAAAAGGACCCAAAAGCGCGAATGTTTCTTTTATACATAAAACGAACTTCTACTGTCCTTACTGCGATGAAAAAATATATTGGGAGGGCTTGGCTCATCAGTGGTGAACCCTCCCAGCGGTTTCGCCAATTTAATCCACCAGACCGCTTCTCAGAGCTCTATTACTGTATTGGATCATTCTGATTTTATATGCTACACTGAAGGATGGAATCCCAGAAATGGTTGTCAAGCAAACTATGGACATAAGCTTATAGGACAGTAGAATTACATTCAAATACTTGCTTCGAGCAATGCTCTTCAGCAAACTATAAAGACAAGGCCATTAGGAATAAATTAACACAAAGCAATAACGCGCCATCTATACATATAAAACAAAAGGACCCAAAAGCGCGAATGTTTCTTTTATACATAAAACGAACTTCTGCTGTCCTTACTGCGATGAAAAAATATATTGGGAGGGCTTGGCTCATCAGTGGTGAACCCTCCCAGCGGTTTCGCCAATTTAATCCACCAGACCGCTTCTCAGAGCTCTATTACTGTATTGGATCATTCTGATTTTATATGTTACACTGAAGGATGGAATCCCAGAAATGGTTGTCAAGCAAACTATGGACATAAGCTTATAGGACAGTAGAATTACATTCAAATACTTGCTTCGAGCAATGCTCTTCGGCAAACTATAAAGACAAGGCCATTAGGAATAAATTAACACAAAGCAATAACGCGCCATCTATACATATAAAACAAAAGGACCCAAAAGCGCTAATGTTTATTTTATATATAATACGAACTTCTACTGTCCTTACTGCGATGAAAAAATATATTGGGAGGGCTTGGCTTATCAGTGGTGAACCCTCCCAGCGGTTTCGCCAATTTCACCACTGATGAGCCAAGCCCTCCCAATATTTTTTTTCATCGCAATAAGGACAGTAGAAGTTCGTTTTATGTATAAAAGAAACATTCGCGCTTTTGGGTCCTTTTGTTTTATATGTATAGATGGCGCGTTATTGCTTTGTGTTAATTTATTCCTAATGTCCTTGTCTTTATAGTTTGCTGAAGAGCATTGCTCGAAGCAAGTATTTGAATGTAATTCTACTGTCCTATAAGCTTATGTCCATAGTTTGCTTGAAAACCATTTCTGGGATTCCATCCTTCAGTGTAGCATATAAAAGCAGAATGATCCAATACAGTATTAGAGCTCTGAGAAGCGGTCTGGTGGATTAAATTGGCGAAACCGCTGGGAGGGTTCACCACTGATGAGCCAAGCCCTTCCAATATATTTTTTCATCGCAGTAAGGACAGTAGGAGTTCGTTTTATGTATAAAAGAAACATTCGCGCTTTTGGTCCTTTTGTTTTATATGTATAGATGGCGCGTTATTGCTTTGTGTTAATTTATTCCTAATGGCCTTGTCTTTATAGTTTGCTGAAGAGCATTGCTCGAAGCAAGTATTTGAATGTAATTCTACTGTCCTATAAGCTTATGTCCATAGTTTGCTTGAAAACCATTTCTGGGATTCCATCCTTCAGTGTAGCATATAAAAGCAGAATGATCCAATACAGTATTAGAGCTCTGAGAAGCGGTCTGGTGGATTAAATTGGCGAAACCGCTGGGAGGGTTCACCACTGATGAGCCAAGCCCTCCCAATATATTTTTTCATCGCAGTAAGGACAGTAGAAGTTCGTTTTATGTATAAAAGAAACATTAGCGCTTTTGGGTCCTTTTGTTTTATATTTATAGATGGCGCGTTATTGCTTTGTGTTAATATATATTTATGTCATAATTTGTATATACCAAGATGTAACCCCACCACAATATATGCAACGTATCGTCCAGAAAGTTTCAATAAAAGTTAGGCCTCGCGAAAAAGAGAGAACAACAATTACCAGGATTACATCATCCAGGAAGTAAGGTCACTTCCCAGGAACAATAAAACTAAGTTCAAATACCTTCTTCTTCCTGGAGGATGGTAATCATGAAAAGACAATGGAGGTACCAATATCCAATCAGATTTCAGCATGAAAAACTAACAGCCAACCTAATGTAACCACGTAGACGATCTCAACCAATGAGAGGCATAGAGAGTTAACGAGGAAAATCTCGGACTCAAAGTTAGTCAGTAGGAAACTCCTTTTCACCAAGGTAACATCTTTTCCGAATGTTATAGGAAAGTACCCCATTAGTCTCAAAACCTTTCTCTCCCTTATTTGCGAAGTCCTAGATTCAACCCCATCCTGGTCTTTGTCTCGTTACTTCCCCTGTGGAACCCTACCATTCAAGTACGACTGCGCCATCAACCACCACAAGTCACCAATCCTACAGTAAGTCAACAGGGTCTCACATAGGAATAATAATCAACAACAATCAAAAAGGGGTCCAATCAACTAAATTAATTATTATTTTATATATATGTAAATCAGTATAAAAATAAAAGATAAGTGGGTCAGGTGTTGATATTAAAAATAAAGAAGGAATTTCCTGACCACGAGCATATATATATGTGATAACCGAGGGTCTCTCGCTGTAGTGTGGTAACCGAGAGGGGCAAACCAGCAGTAACCGAGAGGGACAGTCAGGGCGTGGAGAGTTTTTCAGTACCTCTCTGCACCTTGGAAGACTTTTAACAGTTCTCACAGAGTACAGGCAGTCGTGGTCGAGGCAGAGTCGAAAGCTTGGGAATGTCAACACACAAAAAACGGAGAGGCACAGTAGTAGTAGGAAAGTTCCATGAACAGATAAAAGGCGAGCTAAGAGCAAGATGGAGATAGAAGAGTTCTTACTGTTCTACATGGTCGATGAGGTGGACCTGGATACAACCGACGAGGGCTCACGCTGATGGTGAAGTGTCTATATTTTCGGCTAGGGCAGAGGTCTTATATATCTTTGCCGAGAGAGGAGGTATGCGGGAGTATGGACTTTCAGTGGGTGCAAAGAGCGTGGTGCGTCAGCGATATTCTACACCAAATGACCTGATGGCAACGGCCTGCCAAATTCCTCTTTAGGGTTGACTTCTATCTCGACCTCTTGCTTAGCTCAGCTCTTAATCTATTTCATAGTTTTATTTATTCATCCTGAGTTTGTACAAAGTACATTACATATGATGATGTAATGACACATGACAATCATGGGTATAATTATTTATAGATGTGTTTTTATATACAACATGACAATCCTGTTATAAGTATTATACAATATAGGGTTGTTAGTTTAAATTACCATTTGGGTTGTGTGGCCAAATATCAGGGAACAGGCTGAATCAATGTTTAGTTGATTTCTGTTCCACCAGATGGCGCTCTGCCTTCTGTAAAGCACATGTGCTCCTGGTCAGGATATGCCATTTTTAATATATATATATTAAGAACAAATTAGGCCTATTGTGACCATTAATATGAGCGTCTTAGCGGTGAAAAACCAACGGTTTGGATCACTCCGACCTTCTCTCTCAACATAAAAATGTTGAATTAATATCGCAAAAAATGTTATTCACCTTTGAAATATTTTAAAACATCAATCATTTATTCATGCAAAAAAATGTAAATGCTCTTTTTAATATCTAAAATGGACTTATAAAAATCATTATAAGTACAGATATACAAGTATATCTGTATATATTGTCGCGCGCTGACCCTCCGGTTCTCGCGACGACGCCGCTTCCTCCTTCGTGGTTCGCCTACCCCGGGCTCCCGTTGCTTCTCCTCTGCAGCTGTACGCTACAGAGCACCCAAGGACGTCCGAGAAACACCGCTCAGGTGGATCTCCTTTCCTCTGTCAGTATCTCTCGGCTTTACCACTGGTGGGGGGACACAAGAGACTTACCAGAAGAGTAGCAGCAGCGATGTGGCAATGGCGAGAGTAACAACAGCAACCGGCACTGAGACTTTAAATTCTCTTTTATTGTCACTTCTACTACAAATTTCATATAACCAGAATTACATAAAACGGGTATTTACATTTATTTACACACCAGAGCCAATATGAAAAAATATTTACAACTATTTTCTCTAGGAAACAGGACCACAGCAGTCGGCGATATCCGTACAAGTTCCAAACGGGAAATAGGCGAAAGCGCCATCTATTGGCAGAGGTTGTAGATGTTCTCAGGCCTTATACGCGACACTGCCTCCCCCTTAAGGCGGATCGTTCCGAACCAGTCCCATCTGTCTTGTCGCCTTGATGACACGCTTCTCTCGCTGGTGCCGCTTCTTTTGCCGGAACTGCCTTTCTCGCCAGAGCCGCCTATCTCGCTGGAATCGCTTATCTCGCTGGAACCGTCTTTCTCGCTGGAGGCGCTTCTCATGCCGGTACCGCTTCTTATGCCGGTACCGCTTCTCTCGTCGGTACCGCTTTTCGCGCTAGGACCATTCCTCTCCCCGGGACCAATCCTCTCGCCGGGACCGCTTCTCTCGCCGGTACCGACTTTCGCGCCGGCATCTTTCTCCCGAGGGCACCACTTCTCTCGCCGGTACCGCTTCTTTTGCAGGGGCCGCTTCATTCGCGGCTCTGCCTGACGCAGATTCAGGGTCGGTCCTAGAGGTGTCACAATCAGGCCTTCTGCTCTATGGACTATCTCCATTTGAGCCGGCTCGACCTCCAGCCCCCGGGGCTCCTCCCGGCCCACGCCGACATCACCCCCCAAGGTTGACTGGGCCGTACTTGGCTTCCTCTGTAAGTAGGTCTCCATTTGAGATAGCAACTGCTGTATCTTTTTGCTTCTAAGCAAAATTATTTTTCCAAGAGAAGCCACTCTTCCTCTCTATGGCGCTTTGCCTCGTCCCTCTTCTCCTGGTATCCCTGTGGCTACAGGGATCTCGGCCAGCGAGTCCATCCCTTGGCCATCCCTTGGCCTCTCACGTCAATGGCCCTTTTCAGCAACCGCAATTCTAAAAGAGCCCCCCGGTGACCTCCACGTGGAAAAATCCCACTGCTGACACCAGTGTCGCGGCTGACCCCTCTGCGGTTCTCGCGACGACGCCGCTTTCTCCTTTGTAGTTCACCTAACCCGGGCTCCCGTTGCTCCTCCTCTGCAGCTGTACCCTACAGAGCACCCAAGTACGTCCGAGAAACACCGCTCAGGTGAATCTCCTTTCCCCTGTCTGTATCTCTCGGCCTTACCACTAGTGGGGGGACACGAGAGACTTACCAGAAGAGTAGCAGCAGCGATGTGGCAATGGCGAGAGTAACAACAGCAACCGGCACCGATACTTCAAACACTACTCTTTTATTGTCACTTCTACTATAAATTGTATATAACTAGAATAACATAAAACGGGTATTTACATTTATTTACACACCAGAGCCAATATGAACACATATTTACAACTATTTTCTCTAGGAAACAGGACCACAGCAGTCGGCGATATCCGCACAAGTTCCAAACGGGAAATAGGCGAAAGCGCCATCTATTGGCGGAGGTTATAGATGTTTTCAGGCCTTATACGCGACAATTTAAATACAAGATATACTTGTATTTATTATATGAAACTTTGTAATAACATAAATGCATAAAGAGACCATGGAAAACAATAACCAATCAATACAAGATGTCGCCATTAATTGAATATATCTATTTGTTAGGTTGATAAATAAAGAATAGAGTCAAGTTAATTTCAAATAAAAATCAAGGATGATTCGTCATTTTATTCAAAAGAAGTAACATACACATCAGTTTCAATCGGGTCAATTATTTTTTAATTCTTGAAAAAAATAGAATAGCCTCAATTCATATGGTGAGAGTTCTTAAAATTAAAGATACTTTGGCCAGTAAATACGTATTTTCATTATATTAGAGATAATAAAAAGATTTACTAGCAGAAATATCTTTAATTTTTAGAACTATGAATGCCGGCCAGGCAGCCTCTATCTTTACGATTAGGTGATAGTCTACAAATAAATATTTATGAATTTCAATAGTATAATGAAAATTTAGGAGGAATCCGGTAGGAATTTGTTCTCTGAGTCATACCACACCCGAGGGAAGTATTGATAGTTTATTATTGAAGTGATGGCCAAAGGAGGCGAGTTATTTGTGGTAGAAGTCTCAAACCTGATCCTAGAAGAGTAACACTCATGGCAATTTCTATACCATGCCGAATTGCTCACCATCCAAGGAGCTGGGCATCCATAGAAAAGGCAATGTCTAGACCATCTATATTTGCGTACAATCGCAGGAGTCTGGGTTGCCTACCCAGAATTGTGTTCCGTCCCAGGAGTCTGGCATCCATAGAAAAGACAATGTCTAGACAACCCAGATTTGTGTACCATCCCAGAAATCTGACATCCATAGAAAAGACAATGCCTAGACATCTTCGATTTGTGATCATTCTAAAATCTGACATCCATTAAAAGGCAAATCTAGACCACCCAGATTTATGTATTGTATATGTATACAATCGCAGGAGTCTGACATTCATTCAAAATACAGAATGTCTTGAAAACCTAGATTTGTCACAGGAGTCTGACATTAGAAGAAACAAGGACTAGACATCCCATACTTGCGTACAAGCCCAGGAGTCTAACATCCATACAAAAGACACAATGTCTAGACAACCTAGTTTTATACCATCCCTGGAGTCTGACATCCATAGAAAAGACAATGTCTAAACCACCCAGATTTATGTACAATCGCAGGAGTCTAATATCCATACAAAAGACATAATATCTAAACAACCTAGAATTGTATACCATCCCTAGAGTCTGACATACATAGAAAACGCAAGGACTAGACACCCCACACTTGTGTACCATAGAAAGAGAAATGTCTAGACAACCCAGATTTGTGTATCATTCTAGATGTCTGACACTCATATAAAAGACAAGTACTAGGCCACCCATACTTGTGTACCATTTCAGGAGACAGACATCCATAGAGGATGAACTACCAAGAACTATGCCTTCATCCCAACTGTTTCAATAGCTATCACGTCAAGGCACAGGACGCTTATTTTACTGGAATAAACATCAATTCATCAATAAACATCAAATATATATCTATCTTAATTTCATTTAGGTTAAATCATTTCAGTATATCTCCTTATAAAAAAATTCAAAATTCAATTTTAAATCTTACCAAAATATGGTGCGTTTTAAACAACAATCCAGCCAATGGAAGATAGAGGGAATACGCTGTGGGGAATTCTACCCTGCAGTAAGATAGTATAGATGGGCGTCCAATAGGCAGAATAAGACACAAACTTACAATCCATTATTAGCTACAACAGTATCGAGGCGAGTGCGGAATGAAGCCCAGGCCTTGGCGACGATTAGCTTGTCAATTTGAATCATCACCGTATGAACACGTTTTTCGACGTACTGGATTATGTTGTGGGGAACTTTGTTAACATCTATCTCAACAATGCCCCATACATAGTAGTCGAGGTGGTTGCAGTCTGGAGAGTTGAATGTCAAATATCAGGACTCCAGTGACTTGGGATGTTAAGTGTCAGCCACAATTCTGTCTTTTTGCCTTGTGAGCTGGTGCTGAGTCCTGCTGGAAGACATACTTTATTCCTGCGGTCACCATGTCCATCCACAGTCTCCAGGACATTGATTTATGTGTAAGCGTTCATCCTAAGGCCCTTCTCAAAGAAAGGGGGAGGCATGACATCACTTTCACTGCTGATACCGCCAAAGATCTTCACGGAAGCACGCCTAGTACCTCTGAGGGGTCTTTACACATCAAGTGATAATTCCTGGGATTTACCTTTTTATTTACGTAAAAGTTATTTTAATCAGATAGAAGAACCTCAGCATGCCACAAGAGTCATGTTTCAGGTTGTTGAGGAGGGTAGAAGCCTTTCTTTTTCTGTTATCCTTCATATTCTCTATCAGCAACAGACCTTTTATTCCGAAGGGCATAGGACTTGAGACCAAGCTCCTCATGGATAGTTCTGACATTTGTCATAGAGGTAATGCTCATTTCCATGGCTATGTCTCTCATGCTTTTCCCAGGATTTCCATCAAACTTCTCCTTGATATTTTTTATAAATTCTTCGCTTCTTACCCTGTCTGATCGACGCGAGTGCTTTTACTTGTAGCCATCCCCTCTTTTTTACTGTCGGCCTCATAAAACTACTTTTCGACACGATTAACAGTGGTTTTGGATAACTCAAGAAAGTCCACTATCTCTTTGGGGCTCCTTCTAGCGTCAGATCAACGATGATGGCTACTCGATTTTCGAATTCTCGATTATTGCTGATCACTACATTGCACACACATGTACTGTTACATTTTGCATGAATATGGTTATGCAATGAAAAAAATTCAAATCTAAAGTAGTATTTGTTTATGAACTGCCAAAGTCATTTTCAATTTACCTGATACACCCTGTATATATAAACATATATAGGTTTCAAATAAAGTTTTTATTGAGTAAAAATATCAGGCCTCCAGGGAAAAGTATCTTTTCAGAAACTTTTTTATTCTCTATCTTTCGGGCACGAACGCCCTTCTGACAAATTTTACTATTTACGGGTTAACACACAAAGTTGCAAATTACTAGGGCCTAGAGTAAGAGTAACTAAACAAACAAAAATCGTACACTCAAGAGTACAATACACACAAAAAAAGTGAATAATACCTCTTAATTTGTTAAATAAAATTTTAAAAACACACGCACACAGTACTTATCTTTATTGTTGCGTTGGTAGGGATCGGACCGGAGTTACACAGGTATGCGAGGAGATAGCCAGACACGGATAAATCACGCAGAGAACACCTTAAGCGTCTCCACACGAAATCACCACACTCCCCCCTCGCAAACCATAGCCCCCTTATATATGCAGACATGGCCACATTAGTCCAATGAGAAGGCGGGAGAGATTGGTTCACTATCAAACGAAAACAAAATCCTTTCCACTAAAACCTGAGATATTATTAAAAAAGTGCAAATATTTGTCAATATAATTTGACAAAAGGTTTCCTTCCAAAAAAAATAAAGAAACTAACCAATCTCCCAAACATTCCCATTGTCTCGTAAGAAAAACCTTCCGCTGTCGGGAGGGAAAAAGCTCACGAGAGCCATGTTATAAAGATAAAAAAAAAACTAAAGAGAGGAGAAGACATCCGGGTCGTTCCATAAAGGTGCCTTTTATCCTGTTCCTCCCAAAAGAAACTTCAACAAAAAAAATATGCGCAAACTACGTGAGTTACCATGAGTGATTACCAAGCAAACACATGTATAATATGCTTTAGTAGACAGAGTTTAATGAGGGACCAAATAACCTCTCATCTGGGACCGGCTGGATATGTTAGGTAGAGACTTAGGGTACTGACAGATGCTCACTTGATAAGAAACCGAACGATCCAATTCCAATCAGTTCTCTCAAGACCAAGAGCTAAAAGCTCTTCTTAACGTCTGTTTCTAAACGCTTTCGTCCTATCGACATGTACAACTTTCACATCGTTCATGGTAACCCCTCTTACTCTGAAGTTAACATCGGAGACCCTAGTTTCCACACGAAAAGGCCCATAGAAGTTGAAGTAACCTTCATTCTTTGGAACAGCTAGAATTACCAGGTCTCCTTTGTCGAAACTTCTGGTATAAGGTGGCCTAGGATTCATAAGCTTTTTAACAGAATTACCTGACATAAACTGTCTGACAGTTTCCTTTGCTTTCCGCATCACCCTTAACCTCTCAGCTCAAGTAGGCTTTCTAAAACTATTAAAAGACCCAGCGCTACACTCAGAGTTTCTGTTAAACTCAGTAGGTGGAAACTTTACAGCCTCGTTTTCAATGCGCTTCACTGATTTCTCCGCTAAGGAGCTTGAAACCATTGGTCTATGTGCACTGGCAACGCAGCTAAGGTCTACATAATCACGGTCTTCTGGTTTCAAGGAAATCATGTTGCCAAGTGCCCGTATTGGAGGCAACGAGATATTGAATCTTCTTATATCAGTGATTCCCAGAATCCCGTCGTAGCCCTTATCTCTGAGCGACATTAACCAGAACCTTATCTCTCCCAGCTCGCTGCCGTTTTCGTTACCAACTCTACAGGTTTTAACACGTGTAAGTGTCTGCTCGAGGCCTATCACTGACACTGTGTGTAAAGTTTTAAGTGCATCGTCCCAATTCTCCTTCAAGACCCTGCACTTTTCAGAATCAATGATACTGACTTGGCTTCCTGTATCATATAACAGGTGCCACATATTGCCGTTAATATTCACCTTAACTATTGGCAGATTTCCAGTCTGATCACCGCCATAAGAACGTATGTTCACTATCTCAGCATTGTCAAGAGTATTGCGGTTGGCAAACATAGAAGACTGTCTTGAGCAATCACTAGCTATATGTCCTAATCTACACTCAGGTGGACTCAGCCTGATTTCGCTCAACAATTTAGTCAGTCTTTCTATCTCACCTCTAAGGCCTTTAATACAATGCTCATTTTCGTGCTTCGTCCTGTTTACACTGGCACTAAGTATCTTCATCTCATCCTTAATGCTATTTATTTCTTCGAACCCTTCTACTGAACATACCCCTTTCATGAAGCTGCAACGGTGTTCTACACTCCGTGGCCGTATCCTCCGTGGCCATGACACTGCCTGCTTTATCTATTGATTTAGCCTCACTGCGAACAATAGCCTCTCTATACTTATCGAGCACATTTTCGAGGAAGATTTCGAACACTAGGCTATCGTCAAAACTGTATTCTACTTATCTCTAATGGCCAGGAATCTTTCTTTAAAAATCATAGGACTTTCCCCAACTCTCAGCTTGAGACCTTCTATTAATTTAAGGCGTTCCCTAATACCACGCGCTTTCTTAGGGTACAATATGTTCAGTTTACTAACAATACTTTTAAAACTGCTACCTATATGGATACCCATCTCCTCTAAGCTCAACCTAGCTTCAAGGGATAAAGCCTCGAACATGAGCAGTGCTTTAACCTCAGGATCCTATTTGCCTACTCGAGCTTTAAGCTCGACTTCCCGAATGAAAGACTCGAGATCAACCCAATTAAACACTGACAAGTTAAGCATAGAGTACAAAACATGATGGAGTACAATAATAATAATAATAATAATGATAAACCACTCAAACAAAAAAAAACGCACGTAAAATTACAGGAATTTACAGGTGCAAACACCAGTAATCCTGGCAGGTTCACCAATGACAAATTTTACCACAAGAGGGGATCAATAAATAAGGTGAATTATCTTATTTCTTAAAATTAAAAAAGCAAAAATAATTTAAACCACAGAATATTAAAATATAATATCGAGAGACTATTCAAGGTGTTCTGTTCTTTTTTCCCACGCGCGGCGCGAGACTTATAAATAAACTAAAATGGAAGCTCCCTTGAAGGATTGCACCACGCTTGAACAACGTGCAGTTATTCGTTTCTTGAATGCAGAAGGTATTCAAACATCTCAAATATGCCAAAGAATGAAAAATATCTATGGTGAGTCTTGTTTGTCTCAAAAAAAAATTATAAATGGGTTACCGAGTTCAAAAATGGACAAATTACATGTTCCGATATTGAGCGACCTGGACGACCAAGTGTTACAGGGACGCCAAGCACGATAAATGCGGTTGAAAACTTAATTTTGGAGGATAGAAAAATATCCATTTTTACCATAGCCGACAATTTGAATATAAGCTATGGGACTGTGCACACCATTATTAATGAACAATAGCAATTTAGATAAATATGCTGCAGATGGATTCCACATTTCCTTAATTTGGACCAAAAACTTAACCGTATTCGGGTTTCAAAGGCTCTGTTAAAGCGGTATGAAGAGGAAGGTGATCATTTCCATGACCAAATTGTAACTGGAGATGAGAGTTGGTGTTATCATTATGATCCTTCGACAAAACGTGCATCTATGGAATGGAAACGAGGCGACTCTCCAAGACCAAAAAAAAATCAGGTCTCAACGTTCGGCCGGTAAAGTTTTGTTAACAATTTTTTGGGATGTTGATGGATCAATGTGTCTTGATTTTTTATCCTCAAGGCAACGTATGAATAGCGACCTTTATTGTGACATTCTTGTAAATAAGCTAAAGCCCGGTATAAGAAACAAAAGAAGAGGGAAGCTTTGTAAAGGTGTTCTCTTCCTTCATGATAATGCAAGGCCGCATACATCATGTAAAACTGTATCTACAATCATTAAATTAGGTTTTGAAGTTTTAGAACATCCTGCATATAGTCCAGACTTAGCCCCCTCTGACTATTTCCTTTTTGGACTACTAAAGAAGGAGTTAAAGGGAAAGCGATTTGACTCGGATGAAGATGTCCAGAAAGTGGTGCAAGATTTTTTTCACACGCTTCCTAAGAGTGCCTATAAAGAGGGTATTTACAAGTTTCCAGAACGATGGAGACGATGTATAAAAAGCCAAGGTGATTATTCTGAATAAATCAAGTTTTAATTTTTAATATCGTTCTTATTTTTTTAATAAATTATAATTCACCTTATTTATTGATCCCACCTTGTATTTACGGGTTGACACACAAAGTTGCAAATTACTAGGGTCTAGAGTAATAGTAACTAACCACACAAAAATCTTACACTCAAGAGTACAACACCCCCCCCCCCCCCCAAAAAAAGTAAATAATAACTCACAACTTGTTAAATAAAATTTAAAAACGCACACACACACAGTACTTATCTTTATTGTTGCGTTGGTAGGGATCGGACCGAGGTTACACAGGTATGCGAGGAGATATCCAGACACGGATAAATCACGCAGAGAACACTTTAAGCGTCTCCACACGAAATTCCACCACACTCCCCCCTCGCAAACCATAGCCCCCTTATATATTGTTGCACCAGGTTGCGGCTTGGCAGACTCTTCAGCCTGGATTCTCTCCTGTGCTGGGTCCTGCATCTTACCAGAGCGTGTTTCAACCATCCTAGAAATTTATAAAAGGGAATAACGAGATAAGTCTTCTTTAAGTAGCCACCAGAATCCCTCCTTTATTTTCTCACATCAAAGAGAGCAGTGAAGTCACAGTGTACCTAAATACAAATGATGATAAATTAATAATCTGTTTTAAATAAATATCATAGAATATTTTATATAAAAATAAATAAATATATAATTTAAATTTCAAATATATTAAAACTAATATAAGAAATACGCCATTAATCATGATGTAACACTTCCCCCTCTCCAGAGGTCGTCACGTCCTCGTGATTGACCTCATCAATTCTTTCAAAATAGGGTTTGATTCTTGAGACATGGACAATCAATGGGTCTTGGCCAGGATTATCTTTTGGTTCAATTAAGTAATTTACGTTGGACAGCTTCTTTAATATTCTATATGGGCCAAAATATTTTCTCAGTAGTTTCTCACACTTTCCTATTTTCCTAATTGGTGTCCAAACTGCTACTAATTCTCCTGGTTCGTAGCTTCTTTCAATGTGTTTCTTGTCATAGTTCTTTTTCATTCTTTCTTGAGTCTTTATTGTGTTGTTAATAACTAATTTTCTTGTTCTGTTTATTTTGTCTAAGTGATGTTTTATGTATTCATCATAATCATCTTTGTCAATGTCCACCGAGATATTCCTGTCGTCCAAAAGAGACGTGGGTTCTCTTCCAAACATCAGGAAAAAGGGAGAATATCCTGTGGTTTCCTGAATTGTAGTATTGTAAGCGTGAGTGATGAATGGGAGTATTTCGTCCCAATTTTTCTGATCAGTGTTCACATACATACTGAGCATATTGATCAATGTTCTATTTAACCGCTCTGTCAATCCATTAGTCTGGGGATGATAGCTCGTTGTGAAGCAATGTTTAATCTTGCACGTTTTCATCACCTCTTTCATTAAATTACTGGTAAATTGAGAGCCTCTGTCACTAATAAGATATTGTGGGGCTCCGTGCCGAAGAAAAATATCCTCTACTAGAAATTTAGAAACTTCTTTCACTGTTGCTTCCGAGACTGCTCTTGTTTCTGCATATCTAGTGTAGTAGTCCGACAGCACGATTATCCATTTTTTCCTGTTTTTCGTAGATGGTAGTGGACCAACAAAGTCAATTCCAATTCTTTCGAAAGGAAAGTTGGCTGGGGGGATGGGCTGTAGTAGTCCAGAAGGTAATTGGTTTGAGCCTTTCCTACTTTGGCAAAGGTGACACGTCTTAACGAATTCTGAGACATCCTTTAGCATGGATGGCCAAAAGTATTTACTCTTTATTCGGTACATGGTTCTGGCGACGCCCAGATGGCCATTCGACATATGATTGTGATATTCTTTCATAATTTCTCTCTTTTTATTCTCTGGAACCACAAGCAACCACGCCCTGCCTTCAGGGTTCGGGTTTTTCTTAAAGAGGCATCCATCTTCTTCTTTAAAGTTTTGCGCAATTGATCGCCTGCTTCCATTAAGGTTTTTCTTAACACTTTCGATAAATTTATCCTCTTCGTCTGTTATTTGATTTAAAAATAGCCTTTCAAAATCCTCATCCCAATCAGTTTCTGGTAAGGGCCCCCTAGATAAGCCATCGGCGTCCAGATGCTTCTTTCCCGATTTATGTATTATATCGAAGTCATATTCTTGAATTTTCAATGCCCATCTTGCCAATCGACCTGTTGGATCCTTCAAGTTTTTGAGCCAGCATAAGGCGTGATGGTCTGTTACTATTTTAAAGTGTCTTCCATAAAGGTAGGGTCGTAATTTTGACATTGACCAGACAACGGCCAGACATTCTTTTTCAGTGGTTGAATAATTTTGCTCCGCTTTACTTAGGGTACGACTCAAATATGAGATCACCTTCTCTTCACCACCGATGTCTTGGACAAGTGTTGCACCTATGCCGATGTTGGACGCATCAGTATGAACATAAGTAGGTGCATTTGGATTGAAGTGACCTAAAATTGGTGGACTTAATAGTGCTGTTTTTAGGGTTTGAAACGCTTCCTCTTGTCTTTCTGTCCAGGTAAATGATACACTTTTTTTTATAAGGTTGGTCAAAGGGTCAGCAATTTTTGAAAAGTCTTTGATAAATTTTCTATAATATGAACACATTCCCAAAAAGGATTGTACTTCTTTGACCTTTTTGGGCCGAGGAAAATTTCTGACAGCTTTGATGTTATGTTCCGCGGGTTTTATACCATGTTTGCTCGTTATATAGCCGAGAATCTCCAATTCTTCAAAAGCAAATCGGCATTTTTTGTCGTTTAACCTTAAATTAGATTCACGAAAACATCTAAAAACAGCTTCAAGTCTTTTGAGGTGCGTTGGAAAATCCGGGCTATATATGATAACATCATCCAGATAACACAAACAAATTTGCCATCTCAGATTTCCAAGCATATTCTCCATATTTCTCTCAAAGGTAGCAGGCGCGTTACAAAGTCCAAAAGGCATCACGTTGAATTCATATAATCCATGCGCTGTAGTGAAAGCTGTTTTCTCTTTGTCTCTTTCTTCGACTTCAACTTGCCAATATCCAGATCTGAGGTCTATTGCTGAGAAGTGTGTAGATCCTTGGAGAGTATCCATAACTTCGTCTATTCTAGGGATCGGATAGACATCTTTTACCGTCACATTATTCAGTTTTCTGTAGTCCACACAAAATCTGTATTTACCATCTCGCTTCTTGACCAATATTACTGGAAAAGACCAGGGGCTAGAAGATGGCCTAATTATGCCTTCTGTAAGCATCTCGTCAATTTGCTCTTTTATAATATCTCGTTCTTTAGCACTTACCCGGTAAGGCTTGTGTTTAATTGGCTTCGCGTCTTCTGTGTCTATCCGATGTTTTGCCAAATTGGTTCTCCCTAATCTCGATGAAAAAAGATCTCCATACCTTTCTAAAACTTGTTTTAACTCCTTCTGTTCCCTTGGTGAAAGATTTTCGTTTATTTGGAATCTAGGTTCTTCGTTCTTTTCTACCTCTCTTTCTCGACTCACATTTATTTTCGCTGGACTACTTCCAAAAGCCAATGTTTGGTTTTTCATTATTTTTAACGGTCGAGGATACGGATTAGTTATCCAGATGTGTGTTTCCCTATTTATAACATTGATCAAGCTTCTTGCTAGACGAAGTCCATTTGTTTGAAACATTTTGCTGCTCTCTTCGATAATATATTCTCCATCCTCTGTTTCTACCAATGCCTTGATCAATTTCATGGAACATTCCGGTACAATGGAATCCTTGGCACTCTTTATTTTCAACATTTCAAAATTGATTTCGTCATGATTATTCGTCAAATCATATTTTATAGTTTCTTGCTTACAATCTATTTTTGCGTTCATTTTCTTAAGGAAATCTCTCCCAAGAATTAATGTCCGTAAATGCGTTTTCAATATCACAAAGTTGTGTGATAATGTTTCGTCATCAATTTTTATATTTAAAAATATACTTCCTACCATGTCCAATTTTTTTCCATCGGGTCCTGCACAAATTTTTGCGAGTTTACTTATACCATGGCCTGTATCGAGGGCCGTTCTGAGGTCGACCACTGAGAGGTCAGCACCTGTATCAACCAAAGCTTCAAAAGTCCCTATCTTGTCCACATTAATTTTTAATTTGTATTTAGGGTCCAACTTCTTGATTCCGTTTATGGTCGACTTGCTTTGATTGACAGATTCAGGCGCGACGCTTAGTTTAAATCTTCCAACACGGAATATCTATTCCGGGTAGGAATATTTGTCTGTGTGCTATGACATACATCAGCATAAAGCCGAGGTCCTGATTTCTCTGATGTTTCATTCATTTGGCATTTTTCTTCGACCTTCTCTTGGGTATCTGCTGAATCCTCTTCTAGGATTCTTATAAACTTGACCCTACAATAACGGGCCACGTGCCCTGGCTTGTTACATTTAAAGCAGATTGGTCTTCCATCTTCCGTCCTATTTTTGCTCACTTCTTGGCTTTTATTGTAAGTGTTTCTCTGAAGGTTTGGTTTCGGCACAAAGTTAGGATTATAAGGACGTCTAGGGGTAGAGGGCTGGGGAAAGTTGTTTCGATACTGTCGGGGGGTAGGAGGGGAGTCGTTCTTGTAATTATTGGAAACAGGGGCTTGGGGCCTGGAAGTGGTCTGGTAGTTTCGTGCGGCAGTCGGCGGCACGTACCTCGATTGTTGTTGGGGTTTAGAATCGCGTGGACCGTTATATAGGTTTCTGGATTTCTCCACACGTTCCCGATACTTCTTTTCAAAATAATCCATTTTCTTGCACACGACAAGAAGGTCATCGGTCGTTTTAGGAGGGTTCAGGTAGAGCGCGAATGAGTACTCTTTTTTCAGTCCTCCAATAACATGTTCAATTTTTGTTTCTTCTTCCATTGCGGGGTCAACCTTGTTGCACAACACTAGAATGTCTTCCGCGAACCTGATTGCTGGTTCATTCCAGTGTTGCATTCTGTTGAGCTTCATTCTAAGTTCTTCTTTATTCGCGTCCAAAGAAAAATCCTGAATGAGGCGGATTTTAATATTTTCCCAGCTCGTGAAACTAGCTTTGTGTAAATTCAACCAGGTTTTAGCGCTTCCCGTCATGTTCATGGCGGCATAACGAGAGATAATGTAGTCTGCCCAATGGTACAAGAAGCCAATTTCTTCAAGAGATTCAATCCATGGGCGAGGGTCTTCCGTTCCATCATACTTGGGGATGTCGATGTTGGGATTCAGGACAACTGGGTCGGAACTAGCATCTCTACCAATTGTTGCACCAGGTTGCGGCTTGGCAGACTCTTCAGCCTGGATTCTCTCCTGTGCTGGGTCCTGCATCTTACCAGAGCGTGTTTCAACCATCCTAGAAATTTATAAAAGGGAATAACGAGATAAGTCTTCTTTAAGTAGCCACCAGAATCCCTCCTTTATTTTCTCACATCAAAGAGAGCAGTGAAGTCACAGTGTACCTAAATACAAATGATGATAAATTAATAATCTGTTTTAAATAAATATCATAGAATATTTTATATAAAAATAAATAAATATATAATTTAAATTTCAAATATATTAAAACTAATATAAGAAATACGCCATTAATCATGATGTAACAATATGCAGACATGGCCACATTAGTCCAATGAGAAGGCGGGAGAGATTGGTTCACTATCAAACGAAAACAAAATTCTTTCCACTAAAACCTGAGATAAGATTAAAAAAGTGCAAATATTTGTCAATATAATTTGACACTTCTACAGGCGAAAACATGCTATAATGATTAACGACTTAATATGATTGGATACTATTTTACGTAATTTTAGGCTGCAGATATAAAAAAAACATATTTAACTATCATACAAATGGAGACAAAATATTTTAAAATATATGTAATATTGTTGCAAATGATCCTATCGACGTATGGGTAAACTGGCAGTCTTGTACGTGAGGCGAGTGTTGATGTTCTTCCCACACGCGGACAACAAGAAGCAGAGGCAGGGCTAGATATTAGCACCGAGAGTGATCGGGGACAGCCCACGGGACAGAGGTTGAGGCCATGATACAAACTTGGGTGCCTATCACCGAGACATGGAGAGAAAGACAGAAGCGGTCTGCCGATGAACACACTCTAGAACATACTGCCGCTGACCCCCTGCTAAAAACCTGTCCTGTTTACCGGGGTCGTCTATAAAAAGCCCCTGGAGGGGGCCCCATCTGGACGTTTCCTCCCCTCTGGCCCGCAGCTGTCCCCAGCTGACCGCTCCTTTTGCCTTTTTATTTTGACGTCACCATTTTTAGTTTAAATACAAATAAGGGTGTACAGTTTATATTAATAAAGATATAGCATATATACAAAATATGGGGGTGGTAGCAAATAGGAACAGTGTACATTTTAATAGAAGGTTATGATCGGAAGTATCGGCTCTAACTAATTGGAAGATATGTGACATATACTAAAAGTGTCATTATTATACAGTTTAAAATATACTATATATATACAACAACAACAACAAAGCCTTTATTTAGGGCCTTTCGCCCTATACAGGATTCGCCAGTTCACAAGGGATGGGGAGAACACTGTGTGGCCTTTTTCCGGGATATAATCCTGTGGAATCCAAATATCGCCACCGATATATGCCTATTCTTTGATATTTCATTAATTAGTGCCGGAAATGAAGGACAAAGTTGCCCCGTATTATCATTTAGTTTTCGTCTTTCCTCAGACAGAGCAGCACAATCAAATAAGTAGTGCAACATCTCCATTGTTATTCCTGATCCACAGAAAGTACATTTCAGGTCTTCGCCCCTCATTAAAATCAGATGGTGTTCTCTGAAAAAAATTGAAAGAGTTCTAAATTGCGCGATTAATCTGATGACAGGAAAAGGGAGTTCACTTAATAAATATTCTTCGTTGGTAAAAATTGTATATATGTCTCTATAGTAAGAATATAACTTGATTGGGTTATTCTTGTTAAGTCATTTTGTATTGTTTGCTCTATCGCAGTTCTTATCGTCAGATCTGAGTTGTCATACATTTTAATCAGGTCCGTCATGAATAATATAAAAAGTAATGGCGATACTGGCTCTCCTTGTAAAACGCCCGAATGTATCTTGATATTTTCTGTAATTGATCCCCTCCATCTGACTGCCACAGTCGCCTGTTCGTAGTAATTTCTAATTGCGTGTATAAATTGATATCTTACGCTCAGATTGGTTAATTTCTTCCAAAGTAATGAGTGAGGAACTGTATCAAATGCTTTTCTCAAATCAATAAAAAATACATATAATTTTCCTCTCTTTTTCCTCAATGAAAGTTGTATTAGAGTGGTCAATGTGAATATCAGGTCCACACATGATCGACCCCTTCGGAAACCCACCTGATTTTCTGGAATGACATTTCTTTTTTCTACTCATTCGTTCAGTCTTGATCTTCGTATTGTCGTAAAAAGTTTCGATAAATTGCTTATCAGTGCTATACCACGAAGGGTCGTCTTTGTCACCGCTTTTAAAGATTGGATGTATGATCGATTTAGTCCATATTGTAGGATAGTGTCCCATTATCAGAGCTCTATTGTAAAATTGTTCTAATAAACCCATGTATGAGTCTGGGAGTACTTTTATTATTTCATTGGGGATGTCATCAGGTCCACTTGCCTTGTTATTTTTAAATCTCTGATTGCCCTGCCTATCTCTTCAGAAGTTATCTCTGGATCAAGTATTGCATCACTCGGCGAAATCCTCACTTCTATATTACAAATCTTCTCTTTTTACTCAATACTCATTAATTCGCAATAAAAATCGTGCCATTACTGTACAGTAATTTCTCCTTGAATTTTTGTTGCTCTTTTAAATAGCGCAATGGTCTTCCAAAAGGACTTTGAATATTTTATATATCTCAATATTTCTTGTTTTTCCTGAATATATTTCTTCCTTTTATCATCTAATAAACCGAGATATTTCTTTCTATGGAGAGCATAGCTTTCAAGGTCTTCCTTTTTGTTGGTTCTACGGTATTCCTTCAGATTTTCTTTTGTTAACTTTTTCATCTCGTAACAGTTTTTGTCAAACCATGGTTTAGATTCACCGGGGGCACCCTTAGTTAAGTAGATTATTCCTGATGTTGACATTGCTTCAGTAATTCTTTGAGTGAAAGTATTTACGGAGCTATCGAGATTTGATATTTTTACTACTTGCAATTCCTTTAATTCCTGTTTAAATGTCTTAATTCCCTCAACTGTCCATCTGTATCTCGTTACACCTTATTTTTCTACCTTGGATTTATTTTCATGGGTGTTTTGGACTGTTATCTTCAGGGTAAGAGGAAGGTGATCTGAATACATCTGAGTTTCTATCCTGAAGTCTGATATTTTTTCCAATATTCCTTGTGAAACTATGCAATAATCAATAGTTGATGAGCCTCTCTCCGAAACATATGTAAAGTCTCCCTCTGTCTCCTGTTGATATTCCGTTGATTATTGTCAGCGAATTGTCCTCGAGAAACTCGAGAAGTCCTTCAGCCAGTGGTGAAATTATTAGATCTCTTGCTTTTCTTTCGGAAACTAAAGAGAGTTGAAGATCAGTTGGATTATACAGTCCCCCGAACTTTCCAGTTCTAATATTTAAATCCCCAATTAGAATTAGTTCTTTCCCGCCAGTTATCTGTTTTTCCATATATTTAGTTAATCTAATTAAGTTATTCTGGTACAGTTCGTTTGAAGGAAGATATACAAATATCAAGCAGGTGATAGGTTTGCCGGTTCCTATGTTTTGTGATAAGAAAATCGATATCCAGATGCTATCCTTTTCTGTACTGCGCAACCTGTAATGTCCCCCCTTTTTGACACCCACAATTATTCCTCCTGATCCCCATCCCCTTTCTGTGGTCTTAGTTGCCGGATGTTCAAAAATTTGGAAATCCTTTAATGTTATGTTTGTGAAATTTATACACCATGTTTCAAGTAAAGCGAAGATCTCGTAGTTTTTAATGTACTCGAGAAGTGGAAAAACAGAGAGCATCCTAAAAAGTCCATTTATATTCCAGCTTATTATTGTGTTTACCGTAACTTTTGGTTTTTTAAAGGTAATAATTTTAAAACTTTTTGTGAATATTTATTTGTATGTATTTTATTTTGTAGTGTCTGTAAAGTTTCTGAGTTGTCAACATCAATTCGGGGCTGCGTCAACTGCTATAATGTAGAGCCTTTTTCACCAAACACTTTATCGTCAACGACTTCGTATTTTTGTCCATTTGCAAGTAGCTTATTGTCTCTTAATTTTGAGAGTATTCCTTTTTCAGGTAGTTCTCTCTTCTTAGAAATCAGGATGCGGCGTTGTTCTCGGGTCTTCAAAGTGTAATCTTTGTTTACAAAATTTTATCATCTCTAAATTTGTAGGAATCCCTAAGTAGTGCAATTCTTGTGATTTGTTTCGGTATTTCAACCAAAATTGGCGCGTTAGCTTTCCTTGAAAGTCGATGACAACGCGTTATTTCCGATTCGACTTGTATTTGCATCTTTTCATTTATCGCCTTAACTAATTTGCATAAAGTTTCATATGAGTTTTCGGCTTCGAGCCCATTTATACCGTTAAATATAAGGTTATTTTCCGTTATTTTCCTCTCCAACATATCATCATGATCCTCTAGACTTTTTATTCTTAAATCGTTTTTTGTGGCTAATTCCAAACATGTTTTCTGTGAAGTTTCGATAACGGTTAATCTTTGATCCCATTCCTCGAACTTTTGTTCAATGGTTTTTAATCTAGTTTCTAGTCTTGCTCCTAAAGTCCTTAGCTCTGTATGGATTTGTTTAACAAGAGATTTGAGATCATCTTCAATAACTTCCTTTGTCTCAGTAGTTTGTACAGTCGACAGAGTTGTTTGCTTTTTTGTAGGGGGCCCGGGGTTGAGTTCCACACCACCAATGATCAGTAGAATGGCAATCACTCTTATCAAGTAGGCAGAAGAATACTTTTGGGTTAGCGTAAGATAGCAGGATGGGTACATTTTGTTATTTTAAGATAGTTTTATAAATTCAACGTACTTCTTCTCAACGAGAAATTTAGGCTCTTTAATGCAAACGATAAAAAAAAAACAATGCAAGTACTATGAGTTTTAAAAATTGTAAAAAAAAATGCATCGGCCGGGAATCGAACCCGGGCCGCCCGCGTGGCAGGCGAGCATTCTACCACTGAACCACCGATGCTTATTAAAAAAATGGCCATATTTGGGTATTCATTCCATTCCGGATTACTCCGTGTAAAAAAAGTTCTTCAAATGAAAAAAAAGAAATAGCCAAAAATACTAATCAAAATGTAGCCGAAAAATTTCCTCAGGTTTATAAAAAGCGACATGCAAAATTTGGTACCAATTGGTTCAGTAGTTTTTGAGTTTATCGCGAAACAAACAGACAGACATTGACTTTTATATATATAGAGATATATATAAAAATGAATGTTTGTATGTTTGTTTGTTTGTATGTCCGGTATACAAATTCGCAGTAGTTCACTAATTCAAACCAATATTTCCATACATAGGTAAAAAAAATACGGGGAAGACGATAGGCTATTTTAAAAAATATATAAATCAATTATTAAAACTATATATTCAAATTATTCTACTTAGCTCACGAACAGCGCCCTCTATCAAAGATTAGATTAAATTTTGCTGATGCAAACAAATAGATAATGCTAATAACAAACAATTATAAAAAAAATCTTATCTAAATATATATCACTCTGGTAGATATGCACACGGGTCAATCCCGGGGCGAAACCCGGCTCACCCGTCTAGTGTTATATAAAAATAATGAGATTTCTGTTTGATTTTGGATTATCTTGTGGATTATGCTATGGTAATGCAGTCGTGGTTAAATCTTGAAAGTATGATAATAAATAATAGTTTTGATCAGGAATTTAATTGAACTTAAGGAATATATCAGAAACATAATTTGATAAGAGTAATGCCTGGCTTAAGGCGTAAGAATAAAAAAATGAAAAACTTATTTACATAATATACAAAAGATTTGAGCCGGCCAGCGGGAAAGAGAAAATATGGTTTTACGGGCTACTAACCAAAGTTATGATTTTAGAGCCCAAGCGCGATGTCAGATGGCAAGGGATCCTAGGATCTGGCGGCAGGAGATGTCTCGCAGGGGTGGTGGAAGCGTTGGGCAAGCAGGGGAACAGCGCCAGGATGCAGTGAGGCAGGAGCCTTGAATAGGCCAGGAATCCAGAAGAAGTGGCAGATGGAGTTGGAGGCAGAAGGTCCTTGAAGCCTAGAACTTGAGGGCTCTAGACTTCAGGATGGGGCAGCTTGAGGCTCTCGCCTCGTGCTTGTCAGGAAGGCCCTTGGAGCAGCAGTTGGCACACTTGGAGGTGTGCTGGTCAGCAATGGATGGGCAGGCGCGGCCTTCATGGCCGTCTTCACCTCAGTGGAAGCACTTAGGAGCTCTGGTGCATTGGGCAGAGTTGTGGCCGAAGCCACAACAGCGGAAGCAGACGCGGGCGCGGATGGACTCCTCGAAGTTGAGGATTACTCCATCCACCACGATTCTCTCGCGAACGCCCGGGGCTCTAAAGGTCTTGAGGTCCACCTCGATGAAGGCGGTGCAGGTCCCGTTTCTGAGTGCAGAACGGTGCGCCACGCGCACCACCTTGTCCCCAGGGTGTTTTCTAACAGCAGCGGTTTCCAGGAAGGTCTCCTCAATTGTGGAGTTGGATGTCTCCCTCATCCACTTTGAAGAGGCAGATCCGTGGCAGGATCTCCTTCTGCTGGCGGACCTTCATTCCATCCAACTTGCTGGCCAGGGAGGTTGTCACCTCAGGGATGGTGTCAGGATTGCTGGAGTGGAGGACCAGCTTCCCCTTGGTGTGCAGGGAGGCCCAAACGCCTTGGGGGAGAGTGTAGGCAACGCGGACAGCTTTGAGCATCTCCCTTGGGTCAGCCTGTGGGTCATCTGAGATGACCACTGTGTGGGCCGCCGATTTTTCTCCATGGAGGATCACTTGGGCGGCCGCAGGCTTGGAGACGAGGGAAGGCACGGGTTTTGAAGGACCTTTCAGGTTAATCCTCTTTGCAGGCGGGTTGGGAGCCTCAGGCTGCTTCCTTTTGGTTGGAGCAGGAGCAGGCAAGGTGGATGCAGGTTTCTTGGCAGGGAGAGCAGCAGGGGCAGGAGTGGCGGGTTTGATTGGGTCGGTTTGGGAGCTGGTTTCCTTGCAGGAAGAAGCTGGGCTGGTTTGGGTGCTGTGGCTGGCAGTCTTGGGCTGGTTTGCCTCCATAACTTGGTCCAGCTCCGCGAAGGCTTCGAGGGTGCCAGAGAGGTTCTCTACTTCAGCAAGGAGGGCCTTGACCAGCTCAGTTCGCATGGCGATGAAGTGGTGAGGTCCTCATGCAGGGTCTTCAGGGCGGGATGGCCAATGGTGCGCAGGTGTCATGGTTGCGTGAGATCACCATTTCATCCTCCTTCTCCAGGTCGGCGACCTTCACGATGGGCTTGTAGGCCTTCTTTTTCTGTTTGGTAGGATTCATGTCAAGAGCAGGAAAGCAAAGATGTGACCGGTCAGGCCAGCGGGAAACAACAACAATGAGTTTTTAAGGGTAAGCATGACCTCTGGCGGTCGATTTAACAGAGTATTTGTATCTATGAAATATAATTTTATATAAATAAAATAATATTTTAATATATAATATATATGAAAAAACAACAGAAAAAATAAAAGATAAGTGGGTCAGGTGTTGATATTAAAAATAAAGAAGGCATCTCCTGACCACGAGCACATGTGCTTTTTAGATGGCAGAGCGCCATCTAGTGTGCTCGTGGTCAGGAGATGCCTTCTTTATTTTTAATATATATATGTCGAATTGCTATCGACTTACTGAATGAATTCTGTTCGACTCTCTGTAGTGATCCGTGTCGACTCTTATGTGATGTGCTGCTGTCGTGGTGTAAGATGGTGATGCGCAGTCGTGATGTGGTTGTGCGGTCGTGATGGTGATGTGTAGTCGTGATGGTGATTGTGCAGTCGTGATGGTGATGTTTTACCACACAGAGATGATTCAAAGGGGTATCCGAGGCATCGGGGAGAGAACGTAACAACCTTGCGGCCAATGGCCGCTTACTAACGGACTATCTTCTGCTGTCTGCAATCTGGCCACACTCAACTGACTAACTAACGAACTTTCTAACGACCGTCTGCTATGTCGCAACACTCAACCGTCTACTCTGGCCTTGACTCTGATAGGCTGCTGGCCAAGCCCTTTGTTAGCTCAGGCGTAACGGCGCGCCTCTGTGTCTAGCGTTTGATCTTAGGTTTTGGTTTCTATAGTCTGACTTCGGCTGCTACGTTCTCTAGATGCCTTTATATTTATTGAACACACCAAATCGAAACATACAAAGTTAATGGATTAACAGATGATTGGGTACAATGATTGAAAGTCAACATAGAGTAGGGGGTGTAAGAAGGGGTGGGAGTATATACACAGGTGTTTTCATTCTTAAATTACCACAGATGGGCCCCCTGCGTTGAAGAATTTAAAAAGGGGCATTTGTGGATGCATTCAAACTAAACTTGAAATCAAAAGCACTGCCTGAACATTAAACAAACAAAACAACTATTCAAAAACTAAATTCAGGGAGATAAGCACAAGTGCTCTATACCAAAGAAAATCTAGTCATGGTCCACCTCCATAAACTCACAAAAGAAAATAAACTTGTACTAATTACCACAATTTGGTCATTCGGTACCCAAAATAGTAATCTAACATTTAAAAAAAAAAGTGTGCAAGGTTCATAAAAAAAAATAGAAATCCTATCTTCAAATATTCATCTAATCCTATCTATTTAACCTAAAAAATATTATCATTTACTGTAAAAGCTATCTAGAGGGCCTGTATCCCATTCGTCCTGTGTTTACAATAAGCGACAAAGAGAAAACAACAAAAAAAGGAAAAATCCTCAAATTAGACCATATTATAAATCCTAGAATCCTATTAAAAAAACTACTACACTGACTATCCAACTAATTCAACATTGCTTCATAAAGATTGCTCACAGTGATGGATACCAAGAGAGCCTAAATCTCGTCTTTCAGGTGCTTCACTGTCCGAGACACAAAATCTTAACTCCTAGTTGAAGAAATGGATATCTCTTTAATCATAAAAGTAGGTCTTAAATCTATACTAAAATAAAAGTTTATAAAAATTACTAAAAAAACAAAGGCTGAGTTTAAAAAAAAAAAGGATGCACAAATGCTCTTACATTTTGATGAATTTACACACAAAAAAAAAGTTTAAAAAATCTAGAAATTACCCTAAAAAAATTAAATATAAAAACCTTTTACTCTGAAATTAACTTGTTCATACCATGTAAATATCTCCTTCATACTATGAAAAGCTTCATCATGTAGGTCAGCATGTACCCCTAGGGCAGACCATTGGCATGCTAACACTTCTATAAGTGAAAATCATTAACCAAAAAGAATGTCAAGAAATGTATCTTTTTTTTTTTCATACACTCATATGCAATATTCCTGAAATACCTTATATTATGATAATAATAATTATAGTTTTTTTTGTTGTTTCACAAACACTTAAAAAGAAAACATGCCTTTTTATTCAATAAATTGCCTTAGAAAATTGTTTCAACCAATAAAGATGAAAAAAAAGACATTTAGGCCTAAAAATAAATGAGCTTCTAATTGGTTTAAACTATCAACTGGTTTATAAATAAAGGTAAACTTAATGAAATGTATTTCATGAATTAAATTATTAGATCTGGGTATATGTAACCATATAATAGGAAAACCTCCTTGCCAATTTCTTACATAATGGTAAATCATTTGAAATTGACATTTGTTATATGTTTATTATGACACTGTGTCATAGTTTCCATATTAAAGTAAATTAAAAATTATTAACAAACAGAAAAGAATTTAAATAAAATATTGTATATAATAAATGTATGAAACAGGTTTATTATTAGTGTATTTTCAATAATATTTGAAGATATAAACGTGTATTTTCTGTTAAAAAAAGATAGAAATGGTAATTAAATTTATTTTCACTATTGTTAACAACTTGGAATTCTGACGTCAGTGTTTCCCATTTCTAGCGCCAAAATTTATATTTGGTCCCAGCACATCTGGTGACTCCAGATGTTGTTTTTCTGCACTAAGTCCTAAATTTAAACTGAGCCGCCAATCATGGCTCAAATTTCGTCTAGGCCTAGCGTTGTTCTGTCTAATTGTACGTTACATTCTTTAAAATACAGCATTAAATATACCAATCGACGAAGCTATAACATTGTAAATTAAAAATAACGGTTGTTATATTTACCAAACTCCCACTTATCATAATACCGTAAATCAAAGTATAAAGTATTAAAAATAAATGTTTATTAAAACATACAAAAATTAAACTTAAACTCACCAAAACAAGTTTTAGAAGAAGCATTAGATTTGTTTACTTACTACAGAGTGGATATTGGATAATTTTTATCACTTTAAATAATTCAAAACACAAACTTGCTTGTAAAAATAAAATTACAAGTTATATATATAAATATCTACCTAAAAATAATTATTCTGTGTACATTGAAAAATATTATATTAGTCTCATTTCCCTGGGTATTGATTCTTATCTCAGAGGCCGCATTCTACTTGACCCTAATGGCGTTTCACTATGTATATATTTTTAAATATAATAGAAGAAAATTATATACATAATTCGAGCCCCGCGGCGGGCGACATTGTAAAATGAATCGAGAGCATTTCATATATTTTTTAGGTATAATGGAAGAAGCAAATTATAAACATAATTATGCCCTGCTTTGGGCGTCATTGTTTAAATCGTGATGATTTTATACTCTTACTAACTATTTCCAGATCTCTACATGCCCAAATATTAGGGCGCCAGTGGCTGCAGAAAAGCAGACCACAAATTTATTCATCTATGGCACATGTAGAGACCTAAAGCTGTGCCGGCTAGCAATAAATGTTAAAAGGGAAATAAACCAATCAATTTTTTTGGTTAGACAAATTTTTATTTAGACTAATAAAATCTTTCAATGTACAACATTTTTTATTATATTAATTAATGAAATCACACACATATATAAGATTAAATATATATATATATATATATATATATATATATATATAACTGCAGATAAGGTTAAAAGGGAGGAGTTTTAAACTTTATATATACTTTTTACAAAAGGCCTAACATGCCAAAGTCCCATTATCCCCAACCTACCTAGTCATCCAGCCACCCAGTGTCCATCATTCGAAAAAATGGGCAGCCAAGGCCGCAGCCAGCGGCCTCCGCTCTCCGCAACTCCAAGTCTTTTTTTTTTCTCAGAAAAAAAAATCAAATTCTTGTTTTAAAAAATGTCAATATCTCAAAATGTCCAATCCAAGGATGTAAATATCCCGCTTCCTTGTCCCAGTGTTGCTGAACTCACCCCCCAAGGCTATCATCCCTCTTCTCTCTATGAAAATAAAAAAATAAAAAAGGCATCTTAAAAAAATGATAAAAATAAATTAAATATAAAAATTATTAAAGAAATATTCACAAAAAAAAATAAAATAAAAATACAAAAATATTGAATTAAAAAAATAATTAATATTGTAGGATCTGGGCATCTTGGGGTCAGCTTGGGAAAGGTTCAGGGCTCGTGGTGGAGCTGGTGCTCTGCATGAAGATGGTGGAGTCAGGTCAAGCACCATAGGTCGGTGGCTTGACTACAGGGAAGGGGTGTCTGAGTCCATCTTGGACTGGCTTGTGGTCAAGACAGCCACCATCTGACATGTGGCTCGACCACCAGGAAGGGGTGTCTGAGTCCATCTCAGACTAGCTTGATGTTGGTGGGGCCAGGTCATCCACCACAGGTCAGGTGACTTGACCACCAGGAAGGGGTGTCTTAGTCCATCTCAGACTATCCTGGTGTTGGTGGGGCCAGGTCATCCACCACAGGTCAGGTGGCTTGACTACAGGAAGGGGATCTCGGTCTCTGGCTCGGTGCTGCCAAGGCCAAAGGTGGTTTTAGGCTCCATCTCGACACCTCGCAATCACCAGAGGTTTGTGGCTTAGATGGACATAGGTGGGATATGGTAAGGTTAGGTGGGGTTCTGGGTTACTTTGGCATATTATGGTCACGAGGTGTCCCAACATATATTATATTTAGAAATTGTATAAGTCAAAATCTGTATATTAACATTTGTATCAATTGAATATTTTTTTAAATTTTGATTTCAATCATTATTTAGCGCTTATTACATAAAGTTACCTAAGTGGGTTGAATCAACCCAACCCGTCCAGCTATTGTTCTTTGTTATGGGGTTTCTCTTAGTAGCAAACTTAAACTGGGCGAGTGTTGCAGAAGAAGGTTTTAATTCCGATTTTTTTTCAGATGACAGGCTATTGATATGGATACTGGAAAATAGGGGATGCTGCAAATAGATTTGTAAACTGGGGGCTTTTGTATTTCAGAGGGGCTATGGAAATGCCTTAAAATAAATTATAAAGGATATTGACATGTTTTTCGATTTCTTAAGATATTCTGGGTCTCTTCTGTTTTAAAGGTTTGAAGTGAGCAGTGGCTATCGACACATTTAGTAAGGGTCTTTACTGTATTGATTTTATGGCTGAGAGGGCAGTAGGAGGAAAAACGGATATAGTCGGGGTTGAAGGATGGTTTATAGTAAACATTTGTTTGGAATTGATGCTGTATGCGCATGATTTTTATATTGTCGCGAGTATCGGCCTGAAAACACCTACAACCTCCTCCAATAGGTGGCGCTTTAGCCTATTTCTAGTCTGGGATTAGTTTGAGAGTCGCTTGATCAATCTTATTTTCGATCAATAATTCTTCAGTGCTGTTCAGTATCAGCTGGTGTGGGAGACTGGGGTATAGGGATTCAACATCAAATGAGACCATGATCTGGTCTGGTGGGGCTTGGCACTTGAGTAATTCTTCTATAAAGATGGTGGTGTTGAAAATGTAGTATAGGAAGCTTTGTTGCTTTATTATGGGCTTTATTATATTTTCCTTAGTATTTACAAATCCATCCAAATGTTTATATTAATTAACTTCATTCCTTTGTATATTTAAAAAATTAGGCACTTCGACAGCGGAGGTCTTGAATCTTGTGTTTATTGATTGCATTAACAACCCAGATCTTCCTCTGCTTCGAATCAAGTCAAGGAGATTATATTGGTCCAAAATATGGAACATAGAACCTTCATGCCTAAATAAAAAAAATAAAAAAACAGGCTTGCTAAATCTGAGATAAGTAAAATAAAAAAGTTTAACTAAGAGAGTTACTTCTCAACAAGGCTTTTAATCTAGTGGCAGTATATTAGATTTTTAAAATTGAACAAAAATCATAGTAAAATGCTTCTTTATTAATTGAATTAGGATTTTTATATTATCTTAAACCAAAGCGCGCATGAAATGGAGAAACAACTTTTAAAAATATTAAATATTCAATATTTTAAAATATATATAAGAGAAAATTGGAAATTTATAACTCACCTTATTTTTAAAAATACCTATCAGGATTCTTTGACATGTTGGTAACCTAGGATTTTTAGAATACCAAGTTAAAGTAACTTTACTATCGATTTCTATTTAAATGAATTGCGCATTAAAATAAATTTAAATTTGACCAAAACGTAATTAAATATGACTTGTAAACATTGGTATTTAAAAACAATTTATTAATTTTTAATAGCTTAAAAAATAAAGTATGTTAAAGTATTTGCAAAAATGAAACCAGAACTCCACCCTAGGTATTATTCATTTTACGTTAAAAATATATATATTCTGGTAAATTTTAATACCTTTATATTGACAGAAGGCATAACTAAAAATAAAAAATAAAAACTATTTTAAAATCTAAGGTTTTCCAACCACTTTTAATTTGATACAAACATTCCAAATTTTAACGTAATAACATACTACTAATTACTTATTGAACTTTAATATGTTATTTTGGAGATTTAAAATACAGCGATGTGTATAATGTTATAATAGCTAAAGATTAAATTAAAATATTTTCCCGATATTATAATGCTAAACATATTTAATATTTTAAATAATATTTATCACCCGAAATTCAAATTTTAAATGGGTTGGATGCCCGAAGTTGCCCTAGTTTATTTACTTTTGATTTTGTTAAGTTAAGGTGTAGAATTTTACATAGGCCACCCAATCCTATGATGTTATCAAAAGTAAACAAGGTAATCTGGATATTAGCATTTGACCAACACTTGCCATGCTACTTAACTAAAGTCTTTCAATATTAAAACTTGGGGAGGAAGAAAACATGGCTACCATTACACCTTTTTAACTGACAAATGATCCAGCCAATAAGAGAATAAGCCTTTCCTATTGGTTTAGATGTGGGAGGGTGTTGTTAAACACAGTTATGCCATTTATTGGCAATACTTTTAAATTTCAAGGGGTTTTGTGATCTTTCCATTGACTTAACTGAGCCTGTAGGACATAACTCTCAATATAATAAGTTGTTGAAGTGATGCACCAATAGATGAAGTGGGATAATCCCATTAATATACAGTAGAACCTCCCTGTAAAGGACAACACCAAATTACAGAGCCAAAGTGTCCATTAGGGAGATGTGTCCTATTACCGGAGAGTTGCTAAATAGTAAAAATGATAATTTTACAAATGAAAACTGTCCTTTGTGGAGAGATGTCCGCTAAAGGGAGGTTCTACTGTATATATTTTTTTAAATAGCAAAAAATGTATTTATTTTTATATTCTTAATAAAACTTACCCTTGTATGGGAGGGAATGCCATGTTTACTTGTGGAGTATTCTACAAATGGAAATAATTCCTCCTAGAATAAAGTTATAACTACATGGCTTCAAACAGATTAACTAATTAAATGCAATAGTAAAGCAATTTTGTATATACAGCAGAACCTTTATGAGAGAAGACACCTCTCTACAAAGGACAGTTTCCATCGCTGTATTTACCATTTTTTAATAATTAACAAACCTTTGGTAAGAGAAAATCTCTCCCTAAAGGATACTTTGGCTCTGCAATTAAATGTTCCTTTACAGAGAGGTTATATTGTGTATATATATATAGATGGAATATTTGCCGGAAGGAAATTGATCCATAGAAGCATAGGGTGCCTCTCCCGTCAAAATAAACGTCAAAACCTGACGCCATCTATTGACCGTCGCCGCAAACTAGCAACACCAGAGAAGTGCCCTATGCTTCTATATACATATATGTTTAATTGAAAAGGCATATGTTGAATCAAAATATCATTTATTTTACCAATATTTAAGTTGGCTGAACGCCAACCTTTATCAAGGTATTATAACACCTTGTACTGTGAGAACATTGTATTAACTGAAGACTTGTATTTCCAAGTTAGAACTAACCTGGGCTCTAGGCTGACCCATTCAGAGAGACCTAGCATCCTGCCCCAACTTTGATTTTATATTTTGCAATATATATAAAATAAGTAGATTTAATCA
The DNA here is from genome assembly GCA_030710605.1 of Cordylochernes scorpioides. Lineage (NCBI taxonomy): Eukaryota > Metazoa > Arthropoda > Arachnida > Pseudoscorpiones > Chernetidae > Cordylochernes > Cordylochernes scorpioides. Next base: position 83,544,713 of record CP092868.1, read on the forward strand.
CGAATGTTTCTTTTATACATATTCTATATACATATATGTTTAATTAAAAAGGAATATATTGGATCAAAATATCATTTATTTTACCAATATTTCAGTTGGCATTCAGCCAAGTAAAAGTCAAGTAAAATGATATTTTGATCCAATATATGCCTTTTTAATAAAAGATTTATTTATGGATTGCTCTATTTTCAAAATACAGTAAAACCCCTCTATAGTGAACCCCATTGGGACAGAGCTTTTGGTTCACTATAGCCACGGTTTGGCCATTTTTTTTAATTTTCTAAATTTTTTGACCGTATAATTAAAAAACAGCCATACAAACAGGAAAAAGCAGCCACTTAATAATGGTCACTTTGTTTTAATTCCCTAAATTGACCTATTTCTTCACAGTAATGATGAATATCAAAAGAAGTCATTTGTTAATAGGTTCTTCTTATCATTAGCATACATGTTTATATATAAACCTATGTATCATTTAAAAATTAAGCCAAATCCCCTAGGCAAAACCTTTTAAATTATATATTTAAAAGATATAAGAGTATTTTAGAACATCTTTCTCAAATAATATAATACTACAGTATAACCTCGTTAATTTGACACACGCAAATTCGACACTCTACCTTAATTCGACCATATTCTGATGTCCCGACCTCCGGCTTATCAAATAACAAACCGTAATTCGACAGTATCGATAATACGATAGTTCCGATAGTTCGACCATTTTAAAATTCGAATTTCGACAGATTAATGTTTTTTTACATACAACTTTAGCGCTAAAAAGGTATTAAGGCGGCGACGATCGGCGGGCGCCGATAGGATCGCGCCTGCGTACTTTTGGTCTCTGTTAGTTTAAGTTTCACTTTGCAATGCCATTGCGCAATGTCGCGAGTGTTATTGTTTTGTTTTTTACGCAGGAATTTAGGCTTCGTGCTCTAATTAATAATATTATTTTCATTTTAATTTTCAGCATTGAAATATTCGAGTTATTTTAAAATTACAAATTTCCGTGTTATTATAAAATATTTAAACACAAAATCAATAACACCTGCAGCAGAAGTGGATGCCTTTAATACGAGGGTGAGTAGAAAAGTAAGGTCTCCTATTTTTTTCATAGAAAAACACATTTAATCACAACTTTTTATACATCATTTTGTTTGCTCCTGACGAGGACAAAAGATTTTTGTCGAAACGTCGAGGTAATAAAAAGATTCACTGGCCGAAGTATCTTCATTTTCAAGAGATCATTGGAAAGGTTGGACACTTTGCTATTTTTCTACATAGTCGCCTTGATGCTCAATCACTTTTTTCATCCTGTCAACCAACTTTGTAATTCCGGTGTTGTACCACTCTCCCGCTGCCTCTTTGAGCCACTTGTCGACCCACCTGGCGGACACCCTTCTGTAGCCGAGGGTCTCAGACACAATCTTGTGCACGGAGAAGTGGCTGCAATCTTCATTCAGGCCATCCTCGATCTCTTCAAGGGTTATCCGCCGGTTTGCGCGCACCATTTCGTCGATTCGAGCCACGGTTGATTCCGGCAAACTCGGCCGCCCAGACCGCTGTTCATTGTGGACGTTTATCCGCCCCTCGTTAAACTCCCGGCACCATTTCCGCACATTTGGAAGTGTATGGTGAGAAGTGCATGGACATCAAAAATGTGCGGAAATGGTGCCGGGAGTTTAACGAGGGGCGGATAAACGTCCACGATGAACAGCGGTCTGGGCGGCTGAGTTTGCCGGAATCAACCATGGCTCGAATCGACGAAATGATGCAAGCAAACCGGCGGATAACCCTTGAAGAGATCGAGGATGGCCTGAATGAAGATTGCAGCCACTTTTCCGTGCACAAGATTGTGTCTGAGACCCTCGGCTACAGAAGGGTGTCCGCCAGGTGGGTCGACAAGTGGCTCAAAGAGGCGGCGGGAGAGTGGTACAACACCGGAATTACAAAGTTGGTTGACAGGATGAAAAAAGTGATTGAGCATCAAGGCGACTATGTAGAAAAATAGCAAAGTGTCCAACCTTTCCAATGATGTATAAAAAGTTGTGATTAAATGTGTTTTTTCTATGAAAAAAAAAAAATAGGAGACCTTACTTTTCTACTCACCCTCGTACATTAAAATATATTTATTAAAAGACATTTCAGAAGAAGAAAGACATGTTTTTTTTTTTTTTTAATAGACCATCTGGAATACATCCTGAATAGGATTTCTGTGCAAAAACAGGCATCTATAAAGGAATTTTTAAAAAGATCTTCATGAATATTTTTAAATATTATTTTAAAATTTTCTTTTTGTTTTCCATATTTCCTTTCAACTGCTATATTCTTCAATTAGAATAAAATATTATTTGTAATTATTTATGTTTCAAAAATATGTACTATTGCCATTTTGTCCCTGATACAAAAAGTTAATCATGAGAATAAAAAAATAAATACAAAAAAAGTACATACAATGGTTTCAATTAATATCATTAATTTTATTACAAAGCAATTTCAAAAAAATATTATTTCAGTTAGTTAGATGATTAGCTAATAATCTAACCTTTTAATTCAACACTTCCTTTAATTCAACCGAAAGCTCCGATCCCTTGGAGTGTTGAATTAAAGAGGTTCGACTGTATATTTATTTGAAAAAAGCCTCTAATACCTTGTTGTTTGAAAGTGAAATTTGAAAATCAGAATTGTCTTAAAATATTGTTATTTCTATCAAAGAAAAAGAGCTCTGTGTATTCTGAATCAATTGAGGATGAATCAAAAGTATCCAATTCAGAAAAATCGGATGCGAAACATGTTGATACGATAGCGCGATCGGTAAAATTGCGAATAAAAAATGCCAATTTGCAAACACAAAATCGGTGGTAAAACGGCCGGCCAGGGGCAATATCCGCGAACCCTGAATGAGTCATATACCTAACAAGAATTCCATTCTAAAAATAGAACTGTAGTGGTAGTTTTTGAGAATTTATAAGTAGATTTGTTTGTGGGTCATGAGACACGGGGAACTGTTTTTTTTTTTTTTTTCTCTTCTTCTTCCTCCAATTCCAGTTTTCACATATTCTTCTGAAGTGTATATTAAATTTTGTTTTAGCCTAGGTTAAACTTGATATAGAACGCTTCTAAAAGGGCAGGCTGCCACTGTTTTTTTTTTTTTTAGAACACCACTCTTTGTTTCTTTTCTTTATTTTGGAAGCCATTTGTAGTTTTCTTCTATTTCAAAATTGTTGAATGCAAAGATATTTTATTAAATAAAAGTATAATGTGTAAAAATTTATACAACATACAGCAAAAATAGGATGGAAATGAAAACAAACAATGACGCTAATTTTTTGTTTTGAAATCGCGATCCGTGAGCTGATATATGCTCAAAATTTTGTTGTTTTAAAATTTTTTTAAATCACAATTTTAAGTTCGTTATAAGCATAGTATTTTTAATAGATTTTATCATTTTGGGACCTAAAATAGGTTCGTTATAGGGGTGGTTCGTTATTTGAAAAATCGCAAAGTTCATTATAACGATGGTATTTTCAATGGAATGGAATTGGGAATCGCCGTGGGTTCGTTATAAGGGAAGGTTCGCTATATCCGGGGTTCGTATTAGCGGGGTTTTACTGTATATATATTTATGTTGTAAAATAGGATGAAATGATTGACAAATTCAGTCATATTATCTCTGACAGAGTACAAAGTCCAACCCACACAGGTAGAAGGGGAGCGTCCAAGCAGGGAAGGTTGTAATATCTGTGAGAACATTGTATTAACTGAAGACTTTTATTTCCAAGTTAGAACTAACCTGGGCTCTAGGCTGACCCATTCAGAGAGACATAACATCCTGCCCCAACTTTGATTTTATATTTTTAAATATATATAAAATGAGAGGATTTAATCACGAATGTTTCTTTTATACACAATACAAACTTCTACTGTCCTTACTGCAGTGAAAAAAATATATTGGGAGGGCTTGGCTAATCAGTGGTGAACCCTCCCAGCAATTTCGCCAATTTAATCCACCAGTCCGCTTCTTAGAGCTCTAATACTGTATTGGATGATTCTGCTTATATATGCGCAGCACTGAATATATTTTTTCATCGCAGTAAGGACAGTAGAAGTTTGTATTGTGTATAAAAGAAACATTCATGCTTAAATTCTCTCATTTTATATATATAGATGGTACGTTATTGCCTTGTGTTAATATTTGGCAATCTTAATATAACTTCATAATGAAAGATCTTGATTGTATAGTGAAATTTTACTGAGGGCAGAGCTTCATCTTCCAAAAAATATCAGGTTTTTCTATTTCTGATATATTCAACTAATACCCTTTCTTCAATCGACAAGTAGAGCCACCAGGTATATGTTTTGGTCGGTTGACCTTCATCAGAAGGTGCAGGCAAGATCATCAAATGTACAGCCTGCACCATGTTGATGACAGCCAACAGCATGGAACACATACATGGATGGTTTGTCATGTTTAGTTCAAGAAAGGGTTCCAGAGAGAGAGAAATTGAAGAAAAAAATCACAGTTTAGTTGGACATTTTTTTCCAACAAAAGGTGCTCTGCAACATTTAGTTAAACAACCTGGAGATTATCTTATCATCATGTTTCCACCCTATCATCAATTTTAACCTCTTTTTAGGCTTATATACATGTATATGTCATTAAATATAGAATATATATTTACATATTTTATATTTTGTAACCTAAAGCCATTGATTTTGCATCATCTCTCTCAGTACATATGAAACTATGCATAGTGTTTTATGAACACTTTAGGTTTGTGACGTCCAGTTTCTTGTGACTGGTGGTTACTTCTTTGATCTTCCTTCCTTATCTTCTTGCATGCCTCATCAAATGTAAACTTGGGGGTTTATGTAAATGTGGCAGTTTCCCTATTGCCATCATGACATACTATTCTGGTGAGGAGACATTCCTTTACTTGCTACCACCACGGGTAGTTACTGTGCTGATCTCAAAAATCCATCTTCAATGGATACCTTCACATGTTGGCATTGACAACAATGAAGCTGCTGATGTGCTAGCAAAAAAAAAAAAAAAAAGGCACAAGAGAACCCTTGCCAAGGAAAAATAAGCTTACTTTTAAAGAAATAGAGACAGTAGCCAAAATAAATAAGAACTAGAGGATCCCATCTCAAGCACGGCTGGTACATTGAAGTGGACCTAGGAGAAAGCTCTGGACCTCAGAAATAGACAGCATCAAACAACAATAACAAGATTTAGAACAGGCTATCTCACAAGCCATTAAAGATAGAAAATAATAAAATCTACCCACTTTCCCAAATGTAGCTTAGCACATGCAGCTCCAGAACACATTTTGGCTTACATTAGATGCACTAAACAGGACCTTTGGGAGAGGCTTCTGCTTATCATCAAACAGCTTGAGGAGTGGTGGGCAGAAAGTTTCTTTTGTTAATATAAGGTTTAAATAATAACTATAATGTGTTTTAAAATATGAAAATTGTGAGGTAACAAGTACCATTCAAATTATGTAAAATATTTTATGTGGCATTAGTATTGCCATAAGTTTGTAGCAAATGTTGCCCACACAAATATATTTTTTTAGTAATGCATTGCTAACAGCTGTGGTGCAGACACCGTCTGATGGATGGGCGGTACAGCACCACACGTCTGATCCAGCACCGACAGATCCAGGTAATGACCCTAGTTGCATATCTCATTTCTATTTACATATTGGCCCTAGTTGCATATCACTTCTATTTACATATTAGCCCCAGTTGCATATCACTTCTATTTACATATTGATTCTAGTTGCATATCACCTCTATTTACATATTATCCCAGTACAATATCACATTTGTACTATTTTTTCACATTTTATATATAACCTATAAATATATATATATTTCTTTTTTTTTTTTTTTTTTAAAGTTACAATTTGGTTTGCAGATTTTAAAATAGCAAGCCCAAATCTGTATTTTTATCTTAACCTAGTTTGCATAATTTTATTGTGAATTTCTTACATCTACAGTTGTTCTATACAAGAGACTCTAGCTAAATGTTGTAGTAATCATACCACCCTCATTTCTGTTCCATTATCCCATCTGCCTGAGTGATAATGCAGAATTGATATATGTGATACTGAAGACAAGGGAGGTAAAGATACTGAAAATTGGAACTGAAAAATTGCTACAAAGGCTGATTCTCCACAAAATCTTAAACTGATAGCATAAAGGGTAATCATAACAGTTCCAGACTACTTCAGCTTCGCTTGTGTGTTAGATTTGGAGTAAGAGTTGTAATATATATGTTACTATAATGAACAATGTATGAGCATTGAATGTTTAAATGGTTTAATTTGAATGGTTGAGTATCAGAGTGGATGATGTGGCACTTTCTTGACAGGTGGATGTAAAGTAAATGTAGATGTGGAGGCCTAGAAGAACTGGGAAGAGTCAAGATAGATTTGAATGAAGACATGGCAGAGTTGTGGTTGAGGATGTGACGGAACTAGTTAGAGAAGAACTGTTGTTGGAACCAAGTTGGGTGAAAGTATAGAGAATTTTGATTTAAACACAGCAATCATCAAAGTTGAAAATATTTGAACATTCTTTAAGAGACCTTTCCTTACAGAAAGATCATTGAAAAGAGTACACACAAGGAGATCACTCCTCCATTATTTTAAAACTATAGTCCAGTGTTGGGCATTAAAAAATTATTTTTCAATTAAATTGAAGTGCAATTAACAATTAATTAATTGTTAATTGTGAAAATTACAATTAACAATTAATCAATTGTTAATCTTTAATAAATCATTTTAATTAATATTTGCCCAACACTGCCTGAGATAAAAAGTGTTTTTATTAAATACAATACACCTTTACCATCGTCAGCTGCAGTTGAACGCCTTTTTTCTTTTGCGACAATGACAAATCTGCCAAAGAGTCACAAATTGTCGGACAGCATGTTCGAGAAGAGAGTGGTACTGAAATGCAGTGTTGGGCATTAAAAAAATATTTTTCAATTAAATTGAAGTGCAATTAACAATTAATTAATTGTTAATTAGAAAAGTGCAATTAACAATTAATTAATTGTTAATTGTAAAAATACAATTAACAATAGTCACATTGTGTGATCAACTGAGTCAAGACTTATGCAAGAGCCATGGAAAACTGCCAGACAAAATGGTATCAGCAAAAACATCAAAAGCCAAACAATTATAAGGCCATATTGGCAAAGTATTTTGCCGAAAAACTTGAGATTCTGGTCAGAAAGGACTACCAAAAATGCCTTGAACATCGCCCAGTCAAGGTCAGGATCAACAAGGAGTTGCAGAGCTCAGAAGCCCCAGCTGCCTTGTCATTGCAGCCATGGAACAAGATGACGGAGGACACCCTTTTTGTCAAGGGAAGGAACTACAACACATCCCTGGTTGTCCTCCCCCTACTCCCAAGAACTATAGGCAGGTGAAGACACCCCACACAATTAGAAAACTACTAGAGGCTGTGGTGAAGGAGTTAGAACACCATCAGCTCATGGAGGCCCACAAGAAGGCTGCCTCTGAGGCAAGAAAGGCCCAAAGGAGAAAGCTGCACCAGGAGAAGAGGCATGCTCTGCTCTTGAACTTCAGGAGCTTGTGGTTTAGGTCAGGTGGCAATGAAGTAAGTTAGAGGGTAGTTCAGTTAAAACCACCTCACCTACTGTGTACAAGAGCAATCCATCCAGGAGTATCACTGGTAGGCCACCACCCTGCCAGGGGTACAATGGCAGTCCACCTGACCTGTCTCCACCATTCCGCCATCCTACTAAAATCCCAGAAGTTTGAAATAAACCTCAAGCCCACATCATCTTATATTTAGAACACCTCAAATTTACTTCCTCAAGATCAGCAAACTATTGGCTGCTGTAGCCAGTCAGCCATGTTAGAACTTGTTAAAAATCCTTATTGAGATTGTCTGAGAAGTGATGGTGTTCTTAGGAAAACTCTAGAATTCTGTCTACTTTCTTTATCGTCTAACGAGGGGGCCTGGAGTCTGATCTCCCCGCCGTCTTCCAGTTGGAGATTCTTTTTTTTTTTAGGGTGGGGGTTTTCTGGTGGGCAGCAAGAGTGTGCTGTACGACCCAGGCACCAAAAAATATGAAAACTCTCTTTATCAGCCTTTAGAACAAAATATAATCTCAAGTCCCTTCAAAATTACATCAAACAAATTGTAGATTCCAATTTTTCAACTTCCTTTCACAATGTCAAAATATTGTTCTTTTTTTTTTTCCAATAAAATATAAACTATTTTTATTATATAAACAATAATTTTTCCATTAGCAATTGTTTATTTATTGAAAGTATTGAACTATCAAGCAACTAATTCATAATTTTGTCTCCATGTTTATTTCTTTTACAGTACTTTTTATAAAATCAATTTTTAATTTTTAATTAGCATTAAAATTTTTTTGCAAAATAATAATTAAAAAATCAAAATATATTCACCTCAGCTGAAAAGCAAAATACAGTCGAACCTCTTTAATTCAACACCCCAAGGGATCAGAGCTTTCGGTTGAATTAAAGGAAGTGTTGAATTAAGGTTATATGGTTATATGATTAGGTAATCATCTAACTCGCTAAAATATATATTTTTTAATAGCTTTGTAATATAAATTAATGATATTAATTGAAACCATTGTGTGTTTTTATATTATTTTCATGATTAACTTTTAGTATCAGTGACAAAATGGCATTAATACATATTTTAGAAACATAAATAATTGTAACAAATAAATTTATTGGCAATGTGTTTCTTTTCAGTAATATAATCAAATATTAACTCTACAGACATTAAAATATTAAATATAATATATTAAATAATATTTTATTCTAATTGAAAAATATAGCAGTTGAAAGGAAATAAATATGGTAAATAAAAAGAAAATTTTAAAATATTATTTTAAAATAATCATGAAGATCTTTTAAAAAATTCCTTTATAGATATCTGTTTTTGCACTGAAATCCTATTCAGGATGTATTCCAGATGGCATTTTGAAAAAACATGCATGCCTTTCTTCCTCTGAAATGTCTTTTAATAAATAAATTTTAATGTATTAAAGGCATCCACTGCTGCTGCAGGTGTTATTGATTTTGTGTTTAAATCTTTTATAATAACACAGAAATGGAATATTGAAATAAAATGTTATCATAATCATTGTTGGATCATTTTATAAAGATTTATTTATTTAAAAAGAAATTATTTATAAATTTAAAAATAGCTAAAATATTTCAATGTTAAAAATAAAAAAATAAAAATTATTATTAGTTAGCGCATGATGCCGAAATTCCCGCGTAAAAAAAAACAACAATAACATCCGCGAAATTGCGCAACGGCACTGCAAAGTGAAACTTAAACTAACCAGAAACCAAAAGTGCGCAGGCGCGATCGTATCGACGCCCGCTGTTGCCGATCGTCGCCGCCCGCCGATGCCGATCGTCGCCGCCGTAATACCGTTTAGCGGTAAAGTTGCATGTAAAATAACATTCAACTGTCGAAATTCGAATTTTAAAATGGTCGAACTATCGGAACTGTCGTATTATCGATACTGTCGAATTACGGTTTGTTATTTGATAGGCCGGAGGTCGGGACATCGGAACATGGTCGAATTATCGCCGAGTGTCGAATTGGGGTGTGTCGAATTAACGAGGTTATACTGTATATATATAATAACACAAAGTAATAACGCGTCATCTATACATATAAAACAAAATGATTTAAAAGCGCGAATGTTTCTTTTATACATAAAACGAACCTCCACTGTCCTTACTGCGATGAAAAAAAATATATTGGGAGGGCTTGGCTCATCAGTGGTGAACCCTCCCAGCGGTTTCGCCAATTTAATCCACCAGACCGCTTCTCAGAGCTCCAACACTGTATTGGATCATTCTGCTTTTATATGCTACACTGAAGGATGGAATCTTAGAAATGGTTTTCAAGCAAACTATGGACATAAGCTTATAGGACAGTAGAACTACATTCAAATATTTGCTTCGAGCAATGCTCTTCAGCAAACTATAAAGACAAGGCCAGTTAGGAATATAATAACACAAAGTAATAACGCGCCATCTATACATATAAAACAAAATGATTTAAAAGCGCGAATGTTTCTTTTATACATAAAACGAACCTCCACTGTCCTTACTGCGATGAAAAAATATATTGGGAAGGCTTGGCTCATCAGTGGTGAACCCTCCCAGCGGGAGGTTATTAGAGAAATAGAAAGTGGCCAATATCAAAACACAGTTTCTAAAGAATAAAAGATCCCAAGACCAAAAATTGACCAAAATATAGGAATAAAATCTACAAAATGGTAGAACCAATTGCAAAAGAAGTTGAAAATATCCTCAATCTGAGGAAGGTCTAAACGTCTGGCTTAAAATAAGCAAGACAACAATTATAAGTGGTCACCTGTTGAAAAGCTACACTTTGTGTCCTAGAATTGGGAATGGACATTAATCTAAATGAGAAAGGTGGTATAAAATTAAAAAGAATTTTAAAAATAATATTTGCTAAAATTCTATTTCTGGTGAAATTGGAACTAAAAAAATAATAGCATTTATATAATGATAAGTAACAATTTGGATTATAGATTATAAACACAAGGTAATAAGATCAAATCCAAATAAATAAATGGTGATGTTTCGGTAACAGCATTGTTACCATCTTCAGAACTTTTGTCTGAAGCTGGTAACAAAGGTGTTACCAAAACGTCAAACACTACTTATTTATTTTGATTTGGTCTTATTACCTTGTGTTTATATATATGTAGAAATTTATTCAGCGAGGGAGGCTTCCCCATCTTGAGAGAGTCTTCCTCCCAACAAGGTCTTCTTGGACCCTCCTCAGTTCCAGAGAAAGTACTTGTAAATGCGTGTCTTGGCAGACAGCAGGATGGCCAAGGTTAGAATTATTTGGGAAGAAGATACAAGAGATCTCTGATGCACAAGATTCTGTGTGTATATTGATAAAGACAACATCATTAAAATTGTGACCAAGAAGAAGATCTGAATAATGAAAAAACTTTTATTTTTTAAGTCTTCATCTCAAAAGCTCAATTATATTTTATAAAAATTCCTATTTGTATAGAATGACACAATTAGAGAAAGACTTTTAAAAAGTCTCAACCATATGTTGTTTCTTATTCCCATTGTGTAAAGATTACACAAATTCTCCACGAGTTCCTTCTTTTTGAGCTATTTTATGATAATCAGAAGCCTCTCCCAAAGGTTCGTTCTTTTCAGTGCCAAAATGTGTTCTGGAGCTGCAGGTGCCAAGCTACATTTTGGGCAAGTGGGGTAGATTTTGTTGTTATTTTCTATCTTCAATGGCTTGAGATAGCCTGTTCTAAATCTTGTTAGCGTTGTTTGGTGCTGTCTATTTTTTAGGTTCAGAGCTCATCCCCTGGGTTCACTCCACTGTACCAGCTGTGCTTAGGTGGGATCCTCCAGTTTTTTTTTTTTTTTTTTTGGATACTGTTTCTATTTCTCTATCTCTCTGGTCCCAACCATGTAAATAGGATATTGACTTCACACATTTTAAAATAACATATTGTTCTATATCAGATTTTTTTCAATATGATTGACTGACAAGGTACACACAATTTGGATTATCCATCAGAAACAAAGTAACAAGACTAAATAAATAGTATCTGAAATTTTGGTAACGAAGATCTTACACAAGTTGATTTCATTTTGGTCTTTTTATCTATGTTAATAAAATGATTGTTTTGATCCAAATTACAACAGGAGGAATCGCCGGATATTATTGCTAAGAAGATATAAAAATCTAATGCTGACAAGTTTCTTTATTGAAAAGGTATAAGCTTGGCAAGCTTGTGGACAATAATGTCCTTCAACAAGCTGCAATAGGAATATAAGTGGAGTTTTTCTCCTACATACTTGCTTTATAAAGGACATCAGATAAATTGTCTGGAGGGTTAAGAGAGTAGACTTAATCAACTAACTCTCTGTATGTTCAAATAATCACTGTGCGTATTTAATATTTCCTTATGGGGGTCGGTGGAAGGATGGTCTAAGCCGTTGGTTTTTGACCGCTACGACCTGGGTTCAATTCCCGCATTGGACATTTTTTTCTGATTTAAAAAAAAAAAAATGCTTCAATGGACCTCGATTCTTGCAAAAGCCCAATCCCACCAGCGAGTGCAAGTAACCAAACGGGGCTCTGGCACATTTGTAAGAGCAAAGTCGAACTGCTTTTTACATGTGTAGACATGTGGTGCACTTACAGTGAAAAGCAGTCGCCTACTTCTACCCACCATGATTATCATGGCCTGTACCATGTGTACTAGAGACAAGCAAAAAAATTATATATATATTTCCTTAATCACCCCAAATATCAAAGATATACATTAAACCTTTGGTTACTCAGGGTTGCTGATAGAAGTGGGATTCAGATTCACTTTCCCAGCAAGTTTCTGTTAATGGTAGTGGGAGGGAAACTCCTCTTTCTATGGCTGTAACTCTGGATCTTAACTAGATCACTGCAGAATTCAATGACAAAAAAAGAAACATATATGCATTTAACTATCCTAATCCAGCAATACAGGATGAGCAGCATTTGTTGTACTCCATGTTAGGAGCAGCTGCACATGGCATCTGTTCCTCATATCAGAGGAGGCCATTTCTTTTGGAGCTAAGTCGGCCTGCCACTGAGCAGTGCTCCCAGTCTTAATGACAAAGGCAGACGCATTCTACTTCACCCAGTCATGATGGTTGTCAAATAGACACCATCAAGGGTCACAACTTGATACCCTAATATGATTGAGTGGAGATAAGAAAGAAGAAGAAGACTATCCTAAAGAAAGATACAATAATACTGTACATATTTGTAATTTTTTAATGCTCATTTTGGATCAAATATATTTATTTTATCCAATATTTCATAAGACTACATGTCAAACTTCCTCAGGGAACAAGATTGCCTTGAGACTTGCTTACACTTCATGTGCTTTTACAACTGCTATAAAGCTTCAATCTCAACCAAGACAGCGCTTCAGGGTTGTGGAATCCACTATGGAACCTGGAATACAAGACCTTTGTGCAAATGTATGTTGTCCCATTGGTACCATCTTCTCTGGTCTGTTTTAAATCTTCTAGACCTCCTGAGCTACCCAGCAGTCTCATCTTATTTGTATAATTATCAACAAATGATATTTCTGGGATTATATTTATGTTAGAAACCCAGGGGTTTTCTCAGGTTCCTCCTGGGTACTGTGGAAAGATCTGTAAAATTGCAATATTACTATGCTGATGTACCACTACCCAAAATACTGGCACTCCTATTTAAAAGTTGAGTTCCTTGTTCCCATCTCTGATGTTGGTCTTTCACATCTCTCTCTTCTGTGTTATCAGGTGCTCTCTCTAGTTCTGTTCCTACACCAGAAGTATGGAATGGACAACCACCATGGCCTCAATAGCAAATCACCTATAGACTACATAATTATAATGTTGAGATGGTTGGTGTTTTAATGTCCATCCATACAAAGTTCAAAACAACAACTACTCACCCGTGCAGGCCCGGTCACGCTCCACCGCGGCACGTGGGAAAGCATACAATGTTCTCAGCACATCCCCCATTTTAAGATTTGAAATATATATACTGTACATTACAAACTTTAAATGCATAATATAATTAATAATGAAGGCGATCCACGGGTTTAACAATTCGTCCACTCCGGGTTCTTATCTGGCCGTCTTCTGAGTCGTTAGAGGGATAATCCACAACTGGGGTCTTTTCATTTTCAACCAGTACCTCCCCCGAAAAGGTTGGCGTCGATGGGTCGGCTGGATATTGCACTGTATCTCCTTTTCGTAGATGGAACCTGTTTCGACGTACAGTCCCAACTGGAGTATCAACCATATATGACCTGGGTGTCGATGCTTTCTGCTTTACAATCCCCCAGATTCGCATATCTGTAATCCAAACCGTGTCACCTTCGGATAGCTCCTCCATGTCCGTAGCTCCGCAGCGTCGATCATATCTGGATTTCATATCCTTTCTCCTTCTCCCCTCCTTCCTTTTCAGGGTCTGAGAGTCCACCAACCTTGGATTAAGATTCTCTGGTGCAATTGGCAAGGTCGTTCGGAGTTTACGTCCCATGAGAAGCTCAGCAGGGCTGTAACCGTTCTCCAAAGGGGTCGATCGATACTCCAGGAGTCCAAATGATGGGTCTTGATTTTTCTTGAGGATCAACTTAGCAATTTTCACACCTGCTTCTGCCATCCCATTGCTCTGGGGGATTCGAGGACTTGAAGTGACATGTGTGAATCCGTACTGCCTTGCGAAATTTGCAAATTCACGAGCAGCTCCAAATTGCATCCCATTATCGCTTACAACAGTTTCTGGTATTCCATGTCGGGCAAATATGGATTTGCAACTGCACACCACCACATTGGCTGTGATCCGATCCAGCTGAATCATTTCAAGAAAGCGAGAATAATAGTCAATGACAACTAGATACCACTTATTCTCGAACTTGAACAAATCCATTCCAATCTTTTGCCACGGTCGTGTAGGAAAGTTGGTTGGTATCAAAGGTTCATGTTTTGAGATGGCTTCCTGGATACAGACACTGCACTTTCTGACCGTTTCCTCGATCTGTTCCGAAATTCCAGGCCACCATACCGTCTCCCGTGCGGAAGTCTTGTTTTTGTAATCCCGAAGTGCCCAGCGCGTGCAACTTATCTAGGATCTCCAGTTTCATACTTGCTGGAATAACAAGACGACAGCTACGCATCAGTAGTCCATTTTGAACGCCGAGTTCATCCTTGACATGGCAATAAGAGAGCAGAGCCCATGACATCTTCTTCTTATCTGGCCAGCCTTGCTCAAGGTAGTTGACTACTGCTTTCAGGGTCGTATCATCTTGTTGAGCTTCAAAAATCTTCGTTAACATCTCGTCTTTGTCGGTTATACACGAGAGAACTGCATTTATATGCGCTGAGGTTGGCCGTTCGTTTTCACCTCCCTCGGTTGTAAGAAGTGGCTGTCTGGATAATGCATCGGCGTCGAGCAGCTCCTTTCCAGGGATATGCACTATTTCGAATCGAAACCTCATCATACGCATTCAGAAACGTTGCAGTCTTGGGGTCAGCGAACTCAATTCTTTCGTCGAAAATAGAGGAATGAGAGGCTTATGGTCGGTCTCAATTCGGAAACGCTTTCCAAGCAGGAAATCTTGAAAACGTTCGCAAGCCTATGTAATTGAGAGAGCCTCTTTCTCTATCTGAGCATATCGTTTTTCAGTAGGTGTCATAGTTCTAGAAGAATAAGCAACAGGTCGCCGCCAGATTCCATTCTTACCTTCTTGCTTCAGTACCGCTTCCAAGCCGTATGAAGATGCGTCGGATGACACCATAGTTGGTTTCCTGACGTCGTATGCTGCCAAGATGGGTTGAGTCGTGAGCAATTCTTTCAACTTTCGGAATGCTCGCTCCTGGCTGCAATCCCAAACGAAGTCTTGACCTTTCACCAACAACTGGTTCAGTAGAGCCACAATTTCAGATAAATTTTCCACAAAGCGTCCCAGATGGTTCACCATGCCAAGAAATCTTCTTACGCCATGAACATTGGTCGGAGCAGGCATCTTCGCCACTGCTTTGATTTTCGCTGGATCTGGTCGAATACCGTCTTCATCCACTTCAATCCGCCTCGCCAGGTTCAAGAGCTCACATGCCCAGCGACTCAGAAGAGGTTCACTCAAACGACGAATGACATAAATCTTCTCCTTGATTTCATAATTGCCATTTTGCAGCGTTGATATAAACATACCCACAGTCTGAAGTTCGGAAAATTCAGCAGCTCTAATGTTGATATCACTTTCCACTAGTCGTTGCTATCCCATTATCTTCTTGAAGAGACACAGAGGAACACATGTAACATCCGCCTGGGAGTCGAGCTTGAACTTCACCTGTTTCCCGTTCACTTGGATTTCTGCTGTCCATCGCCTCCTGCACTCGCCTTCATCATTATCAAGATTAGATGAATCCTCCACAGCTGCGACCTCCAGGAGAAAACCAATTTCATCAAGTTCAGAAACAGCTTTGACTTCCACAGTTTTCGCCTGCTTATATGGGCAGCAATTTGCAAAATGGCCATTTTGAACATAGGTTACATCTTTGTCCTTCAGCACGGCAAGCCTGTCCTTCCCTGTGGGTGAAACCTCCGCATTTTGGACATCGTGATCTTGTTTTGGCTGACTTCTCCTTCTTCCTCGAAGGCTGCTGTTGTTGTTTCGGTGATTGTTTCTTCGAGTTGAACATCACCTGATTGACCTTTTGGCTTATTGAGGGACGCTGCAGGTCGACTTGCTGCTGTCGAACGGCTTCCTGCTGTCGAACCATTTTCACCGCCTTTTCCAAAGTCTGTTCGCTGTCCAACTGCATTCTTTCAGATAAAGCTTTGTCCCTCACTCCAACCACTATTCGGTCACGGATCAACTGCTCATGAAGACCCTCAAATTCGCAACTATCAGCCAATTTGTACAATGAAGTGATGAATTTGTCCACTGGCTCTCGATCCTCTTGGATTCTTGAATTAAATTTCGCACGTTCGTAGATAATATTCTTTCTGACACAGAAGTGGCTGTCGAACGCCTTGAGGACGGAGTCAATTTTCGTTGCCTCTTCCTCCTTTTCGAACTTGAAGGTCCTGAATATATCATCCGCACGGTCACCCATCAAGTACATGAACAAATCGATTTTGTCCGCCTCCTCTTTCTTCTTCATTCCACTGACCACGAGGTATCGTTCGAATCTCTTCCTCCATTTGGGCCATTTGTTGGGAGTCGAGAAGTCGAACGTTTCTGGAGGTTGAATCTGAGCCATGTTGAATTTTCTTCCAAGGTACACAAAAATCGATATTTTGCAATATATGGGTTCGTATTTTATCCAGTTATCGCTGCCACCATGTTTTAATGTCCATCCATACAAAGTTCAAAACAACAACTACTCACCCGTGCAGACCTGGTCACGCTCCGCCGCGGCACGTGGGAAAACATACAATGTTCCCAGCACAGTTGGTGACTGGTTTTGAAGGATGACGTTTTGATTATAGTGGGAAGTACTTGGAAATATTGCAAAAAAAAATAAAGTTCCGTTGTAAAACTTTCCTAACATCCTTTGTAGAAACTGGCAAGACTGATGTTAAGTCAGCCAGGCCCTTTTAATATGTTCCTCATTTGTTTAGTGTATGTTAATATTTTATAATAATAATAAAATATATAGAGGAGGACTGTAGTGCTCTCTTTTCTCAACTATCTTCTTAGCCACTTTTTAAATACAATATAACCTCTATATATAACAAATGAAGACATTAAGACGCGAATGTTTCTTTTCACTAATAAACCAAATAAAAATATTAGGAGGGCTTGGCTCACCAGTGGTGAACCCCTACCAGTGGTAGATTAAATTGGCGAAACCACTGGGAGGGTTCACCACTGATGAGCCAAGCCCTCTAAATATTTTTTCATCGCAGTAAGGACAGTAGAAGTTTGATTTATTTGTGAAAAGAAACATTCACGTTAATGTCTTAATTCATTATATATAGATTGTGCGTTATTGCTTTTTATTAATATAACTTCTATTAAGGTCTTCAAGGGGGGGGGGGGGGGGGGCTAGGCTCAACAGTGAGGTAATTTTAATGGAGTTATTTTTCAATGGATAAGAAGAGTTGGATCTCTCTGAAGCTTGATCTTGACAAAGGGGAAATTGCATTATCTCAGCAGTCTAGTAGGGGGTTAAATTGAAGCCCTGCTGGGAGAGTTCACCACTGATGAACCCTTCCAATATACCACAGCAAGGACAGTAGAAAGAGGGGTTTTTTTTATATAAATGGAAAAAAAAAAAATTGTGTTAAAAATGGTGTCATTTCTTGTAAATATCTAGATGATGTGTTAATGCCTTAGGTTAAAAAAAAGGAAATGCTGTAATAAACCTCAAATACTCTAACAGAGTATTTTGAACTCATTATTTTTTAAAATGGAATCTTCACAAGTTCATCATATAAGTCTATATATTCTCTAATTTCTTCATTTTTATAAAAATATTCAAAAAACCTTACACAATATGTTTCTATATTACAAACATACTGCAAGATTTCGAGCTCTCGCTCTTCAACAGGCAAAATTACAATCTCACAGTGTTTTTGTAATAAAGAAATATATAGCGTAAGGTTTTCCGAATACAGTGGTACCTCGACATACGAGTTTAATTCGTTCCGCAACCTTGCTCGTATCTTGAATTACTCGTATCTCGAAGCAAATTTCCCCATACAAAACAATTGAACTACCATTAATCCGTTCCAACCTCCAAAATGTCACCCAAGTTATTTTTGTTACGTGGTTTTAAATAATAAAAACGTATTTATAAATATCAAATATTTATTGCACAAAACAAAAAAAGAGAATGTAAAGAAATAAATTAGATATCCTCACTGGTCTTTGCCTTTTTCGCTACATTTTTCTCGCTTTCACCTGTAGGCCGTTTAGAAAAAAACATGTCCAAGGAGGTTTGTTTCTTCCTCCCTCTCAGTTAATTCAATACTCATCATCTTTTTCTTAGCACTTGACTTTTTACAAACTTCTTTCCGATTCATGGTTATAAAAATAAATGAACTAAAACTGTAAATGTAAACGCAACACAAAACACAACTTATCACAGCGGAAGCACGCTGCTAACTGATCGTGATGGCGCGACTGCGTGTCACTACCTGTTGTGTTTTAACTTTAAAAGCACACAAAAATTTAATAAACTTGAATTTGTTTATTCAAGTCTCAAAAAACAAAGCTTTGTATATAGAACAAATAATAATGAAGAAGAAGAAAGAAACATTTTAGGAAAAGCAAAAACAAAACAAAAGTACTGGTCAAAAAGAAACATTTAAAATCACAGATTAATATCTTCAACACTACTGGAACCGAACCGTATCTCGAATTTCGCTCGTAACTCAAAGCAAAAAAATCACTTGCTCGTCGGCTCGTATCTCGAAAAACTCGTATGTTGGGGCGCTCGTATGTCGAGGTACCACTGTATTTTTATAAAAGTAAATCGCCAATTTCTTATATTATCTAATTTCTCCGTTGCATGTTTTGTAACAAAATATTAGAGCTGTCTTTACATTCATCATCCTGTGCCCACTTTCTCGTTGATAAATTGGGATGGAATATTATAAAATCTTTTTACTTGCAATAGCTACTGTAGTACTAAATACAGTAAAACCCCTCTATAGTGAACCCCAATGGGACAGAGCTTTTGGTTCACTATAGCCACGGTTCACTATAGCCACGGTTTGGCCATTTTTTTTAACTTTTCTAAATTTTCAGACTGTATAATTAAAAAACAGCCATACAAACAGGAAAAGGCAGCCACTTAATAATGGTCACTTTGTTTTAATTCCCTAAATTGACCTATTTCTTTACATTAATGCTGAATATCAAAAGAAGTCATTTGTTAATGTTGGATAACTGAATGCTACGACAGCTAGCGCCACACTGGACCTATCATCATCACAACTGGTTTGTTTACCTTCTTCTCTATATTACAATTACTGTTCGCTACCATAACTTTGTCTTTCTTGCTAAATGGATAATAAAGGTTATTATCATATAATCATCAACGTCCTCATGCCTTCCTACAAGCTGTAAGTACCTAAATCTTACAACAATTAGATTATGAGACTGAGTATTGCATGAAATTCAACTAACGAGTTAAGACAAAGAAAAAAGGCTTAGCAAAAATGGCGTCACTCCCGAGCCACGATGTAACCCTAGATAAGCTCGACGGCTATAACTACTCACTATGGTCTTTCAAAATTGAAATGCTCTTGCAAAAGGAAGATCTTTGGGAAGTTGTCACCGAAAATATTCCAGATGAACCTAAAATCGAATGGAAAAAGAAAGACTCAAAAGCTAGAGCTATCATTAATCTAAGCATCGCCGACTCACAAATAGTGCATGTCAAAAACCTACTAACAGCCAAAGCTACCTGGGACACTCTTAAAAATATCTATGAAAGAAAAACACTCTCAGGAAAAATTTATTTGCTAAGGAAACTATACAGCTTAAAACTCGAAGAAGACAAAGACATGCAACAGCACATCACTACCATGATGGAACTTGTTGACAAACTGCGAACCATTGGCGAAACACTAAAGGACTCTCACATCACGGCTATACTGCTTTGCTCGCTTCCAAAGAGCTACTCCAATCTCATCACGATGTTGGAATCAAGGCCTGATGACGAGCTAACGCTTGAATTCACCAAGAACAAACTCCTTGATGAACACACACGCAGAGTAGAAAGCTCGAAAGACGAAAGCACCGGATCAAAAGCCTTAAAAAGCCTCTACGGAGCTTCAAGCCAAAGAAGAGAAAAAGAGAAGAAATTCTGTTCTTTCTGCCACAAACCAAACCACTCCAAAGAAGAATGTTGGCACTATCAAAAGCGAAACAACAGCAACAAAGAGTACAAATATGCAAACTTCAGAAGAGGAAACGTACCAAAGTACACAAATCAGTCGAGTGTCACCCAAGAACAATCAACAAATCAGAGAACAACAAAAGGACCTAACCCAAAAGCTCTCAATTGCACTCAACGAGAAGCAAGTGTACACAACTGGTTCGTCGACTCTGGAGCCACATCTCATATGGTGTACGATGAAAGCTTCTTCACTGAACTTAACAGAGAACAAACACAAAATGTTGTGGTTTCTAATGGCAATAAGCTGCAGGTCAAAGGGATAGGACAAGGAGAAATCAAAGTCATCACACCCCAAGGAAAGACTGACACCTTGCTTCTCACAAAAGTTCTCTACATCCCGGAACTAACAGACAACCTTCTGTCAGTGAGTGCGGCCACCTCCAACGGATGTAAAGTGACGTTCCAAAGAGATTGGTGTACCATCGAAAGAGACAACACAGCCCTCGCGAACGGTATACTTGACAATGGAATGTACCGACTCCACCTGGATGACAACCCCCAAACTCGCACATTCAAAGCAAATGTTGCAAAACAAAACCACTGCAAGAACAAAAATTGCCTCATGCTCTGGCACGACAGACTAGGACACAGAAATATAGAATCAATTAAGAGGATTCGAAATGAGAACCTAGCAAGAGGACTAAGTCTAAATAACTGTTCGCACAGCACAGACTGCGTTCAGTGCATTCAAGGAAAACTCACCGAAACCCCATTTCCAAAGAAGACAGAGTACAGAGCAACTGAAACGCTTCAACTTGTCCACAGTGATATCTGCGGTCCATTACCAACTAACTCTCTCAGCGGTAAGAGATACTTCATCACCTTCACTGATGACTACAGCAGATACACGAAGACCTACCTCCTGAAAGGAAAAGACGAAGCCTATGAAAAAATAAAAGACTACGTCATCTCAGCACACACGGAATTTGGAAAAAATATCCAAACCATACGGACAGACAACGGTCGTGAGTACGTAAACCGACAAGTCGAAGATTTCCTGAACCAAAGTGGAATCAAACATCAGCTAACAGTCCCCTACTCACCAGCCCAGAACGGAGTAGCAGAAAGGAAAAATCGATCACTAATGGAGATGACAAGATGCATGCTGTTTGACTCAGGACTCCCACAGTCTCTATGGGCGGAAGCGGTTAACACAGCTAATTACCTACACAACCGTATACCCTCGAAAGCTACAGACAAGACTCCTTTTAAACTATGGACCAACAGGAAGCCCAGTCTGAAGCATCTAAAAAGATTCGGATGTAAAGCCTTCGCCTATATTCCCAAGATAAAAAGAAACAAGTTGGATAGCAAAGTTATCGAAGGGATTTTTCTTGGATACGATGATCGAAGCAAAGGATACAGAATCCTGCATGACACAGACGACATCACAATCAGCAGATCCGTAAAATTTATAGAAAATGAAAATGGGTTTCACCACGCTTCCACAAAAACAACTTCACCACAAGTACTAAGTACAGATCTAACTTCCTCCAATCACATTGGTAATGCAGAGGAAAGTCAGGAACCAGGAACACAATCCGAAAACCTTGAGGACTCAGAAACCGAGGATTACCTTCAACCCGGTACAAGCACAGGAACACAAGTGGTCACACAAAGAAGATCCACGAGACTAACAAAGGGAATACCTCCCATAAGAAATGACTACATGCTGTACAAAACTGAAGCTCAAGACATTCCGACACCCACCAGCTACTCGGAAGTCCTACAATTACCAAAAATAGAAAGAGATAAATGGCTACAAGCAATGAACGAAGAACTAAATTCTCTTGAGAAGAACAATGTTTGGGAACTAACCCCTCTACCTAAGGACAAAAAAATCATAGGATGTAAATGGACCTATAAACAAAAACTCAATTCCAAAGGAGAAATAGATCGGTACAAAGCCAGACTCGTAGCAAAAGGGTTAAATCAGAAATTTGGCCGAGACTACGAAGAAACCTTTGCACCAATTGTGAAGCATTCTACAATTAGAGCCTTCCTAGCTGCATCAGTCTACAAAGGGATGAAAGTGAACCACCTCGATGTCAAGACAGCGTTCCTACACGGCGACCTAGATAAAGAACTCTACATGGAACTCCCAGAAGGACTCCATACAAAACAAACAAACAAAGTCTGCAAACTAAAGAAGGCAATTTACGGTCTAAAACAAGCTGGAAGATCTTGGAACACAAAAATTGCAAGCACTCTAATTAAAAATAACTTCAAACAGAGCATTGTAGACCCATGCCTATTCACCAAGAATGAAGAAAACCATTCCATCTACTTGATTCTATATGTAGATGACATGCTCCTCGCAAGCGATTCCGAAATAATCATCCAAAACACTGTAAAAACTCTCGAAAAAGAATTCGAAATAAAGAACCTTGGAGACCCCACTCAATTCATTGGTATAGAAATCTCAAGGAACAGAGAAGGTGAACTCCTACTGAGCCAAAAGAGTAAAATCCAAGAATTAGTTGAAAGGTACAATCTCCAAGAAGCGAAACCTACTTTCACTCCCATGGAAAGCGGATATCCCGGTATATCTGATGTAAAACTTCTACCAAACAACGTCCAATACCAACAACTGATAGGCTCACTATTGTACCTAAGCGTAGTATCCAGACCAGATATCGCAGCTCCAGTCTGCATACTCAGCAGCAGAAACCAGAATCCTAGAAATTGTGACTGGAATGCAGCAAAAAGAATCGTAAGATATCTAAAAACTACTAAAGAACTCGAGCTACGCATATCTAACCAAAAACCTCCCACGCTGGAAGCATACAGTGATGCCACATGGGCAAGCGACAACACCGACAGAAAATCACTAAGCGGAAACTTGTTCCTACTGGGTTCAAGCCCCATCTCATGGATGACTGGGAAACAAGGTTGCGTATCTCTCTCATCCACCGAAGCGGAACTAATCTCCGCAGCTGAAGCCTCACAAGAACTGTTATGGCTTCTCGACTTGCTAAAGGATCTCGAACTGGAACAGAAAGCTCCAATCTACTTCCACCAAGACAATCAATCATGTCTCAAGATATGTTCATCCGAAAAAGTGTCTTCTAGAACCAAGCACATCGCGACCAAGATCCATCACCTGAAGGATCTTCAGAAGAAGACAGTGATAAAAATGATCTACTGCCCAACTGGCGACATGAAGGCGGACATCCTGACCAAGCCGCTACCAAGGCCGACATTTGAGAAGTTACGCTACAACCTCGTGATGTCTCCACATTCATGCCGGGGATTTGTTGGATAACTGAATGCTACGACAGCTAGCGCCACACTGGACCTATCATCATCACAACTGGTTTGTTTACCTTCTTCTCTATATTACAATTACTGTTCGCTACCATAACTTTGTCTTTCTTGCTAAATGGATAATAAAGGTTATTATCATATAATCATCAACGTCCTCATGCCTTCCTACAAGCTGTAAGTACCTAAATCTTACAACAGTTAATAGGTTCTTCTTATCATTAGCATACATGTTTATATATAAACCTATGTATATATCCCCTAGGCAAAACATTATTAATTATATATTTAAAAGGTATAAGAGTATTTTAGAACATCTTTCTCAAATAATATAATACTAAATTTATTTGAAAAAATGCCTCTAATACCTTGTTGTTTGAAAGTGAAAAGTAAAATTAGAAAATCAGAATTGTCTTAAAATATCGTTATTTCCATCAAAGGAATAAAGCTCCTTGTATTCTGAATCAATTGAGAATGAATCAAAAGTATCCAATTCAGAAAAATCGGACGCGAAACATGTTGCACGATAGCGCGATCGGTAAAATTGCGAATAAAAAACGCCAGTTTACAAACACCAAATCGGTAGGGAAACGGCCCGGCCAGGAAAAATATCCGCGAACTCTGAATGAGTCATATACCTAACAAGAATTCCATTCTAAAAATAGAACTGTAGTGGTAGTTTTTGAGAATTTATAAGTCGATTTGTTTGTGGCCCATGAGACACGGGTTGGGGGAACTGTTTTTTTTTTTTCTTCTTCTTCTTCCAATTCCAGTTTCCACATATTCTTCTGAAGGGTATATTAAATTTTGTTTTTAACCTGTTATTCAAACCATTTCTGGCTTTAAAATTATTTGGAATTATTTTTTAGCCTAGGTTAAACTTGATATAGAACGCTTCTAAAAGGGCATGCTGCCACTGTTTTTTTGTTTTTTTTTTTAGAACGCCATTCTTTATTTCTTTTCTTTATTTTGGAAGCCATTTGTATTTTTCTTCGATTTCAAAATTGTTGAATGCAAAGATATTCTATTAAATAAAAGTATAATGTGTAAAAATTTACACAACATACAGCAAAAATAGAATAGAAATGAAAACAAACAATGCCGCTATTTTTTTGTTTTGAAATCGCGATCCGTGAGCTGAAACATTCCCAAAATTTTGTTGTTTTAATTTTTTTTAATCACAATTTTAAGTTCGTTATAAGCATAGTATTTTTAATAGATTTTATCATTTTGGGACCGAAAATAGGTTCGTTATAGGGGTAGTTCGTTTTTTTAAAAATCGCAAAGTTCGTTATAACGATGGTATTTTCAATGGAATGGAATCGGGAATCGCCGTGGGTTCGTTATAAGGGAAGGTTCGCTATATCCAGGGTTCGTATTAGCGGGGTTTTACTGTAATTCATTTTTAAAATATAATTTAAAAAATACTTAATATATTTTTAAAAAGTTATTTCTTCTTCTTCTTTCTTATCTCCACTCAATCATTTTAGGGTATCAAGTTGTGACCCTTGATGGTGTCTGTTTGACAACTATCATGACTGGGTGAAGTAGAATGTGTCTGCCTTTGTCATTAAGACTGGGAGCACTACTCAGTGGCAGGCCAACTTAGCTCCAAAAGAAATGGCCGCCTCTGACATGAGGAACAGACGCAATGTACAGCCGCTCCTAACATTGAGTACAAACGCTGCTCATCCTGTATCCCCGTATTAGGAGCCCTTGCAGGGTACTATCAGCCAGGCCAGCTGAACCCAGGTTTTTTTAGCTAGCTTGTTACTGCTCCCCCTCCTCCTTTTTCATCCGGGCTTGGGACCGGCAAAGGCGGAGTTATTAAAAAGTTATTTAATAACACAAAGTGGTGGTGGTGTATTGTTCATAAAAAAATGTTGCTCCATGGAAAGGGGGAGTTGCCCCGTTAGTCAGCCACATTTCAGAGTTCCCCGTTCACGGTTACCATAGCGGCTCAGGGCTCACGACACCGTACTACAGGGCAATTTACTTTTGCTTGTGCTGCTTCTCCCGCCCGCCACGTAGAGGAGGATTTCTGGACAGGAATAACACAAGGTTATATAAGATCTAATCTAAATAAATAGTGTGGACGTTTCTGTAACAGCGTTGTTACCATCACCATTACCTTGTGTTTCTAATCTATTATCCAAACTGTACCTTACCAAATTTGTTTAATAAAAATGTCACAATTTTCAATGATGGAAGGTGTCATGATGATAGATACCAGGTAATAAGATCTAATCTGGATAAATTAATAGTGTGTGATGTTTCGGTAACAGCGTTGTTACCATCATCAGACAAAAGAATGTATTGAAAATGTAAAAGAATTTGGTAACAATGCTGTTACTGAAACTTCACACACTATTAATTTATTTGGATTAGGTTTTATTTTCTTGTATCTATAATCAAATTGTGCTTTATTGTGCCATGATATTTTAAATGGTGCCAACAAGCCTATTTGATGATTAACTTGTAAAAGAGCATGGCTTGAAACCTTTGCTTGTGTGTTTATTCCTGCAGTACTAAATGTACCACACATTCATGTAGACTAAATAGGTGATTTATCTTCTTCTTTCATATCCACTCAATCATATTAGGGTATCAAGCTTGTAGAGCTTGAGACTTTTGATGGTGTCTGCTGGGGATGAGTAGAGCTCATTAATGGGTGAGTCAATACAGTCAAAAATATGTCTTGGGGGTTGCAGGTTGAGAATTGCACTTGGTACATAGTGGGGAAACCTTGCAACCATTCTGGAAAGTCATTGTCCGTAGATGACCAGACTCAAGTCTGGAAATCAAAGATTGTTGTTCTCTTGGGAAGTGATTTATAAAACTCTGCAGTTACTAAAGCCTCCTTTCTATGTTACTCAGCCTCGTTGTCTCTCTCACTTGGGGAAGCCAGTTCCCATTTATCACCTGAGTATTTAAACATGCCAGTTATAGAAGAGAGAGAGTTGATGGTATTATTACTGCTCTTAAAAAATGTTGGACACAGGTAATTGTCGCCCTTGGCTTTTATTTTCTCAGTTTTCAATGATAATCATTTTTATGACTTCTATGTTGGGTGTACTCCGGAAGAGTACTATATATAATGTACCAAAAAGAAGTATATTTCCTTTAAACATGCATTTTGTTTATCTCCAGTTCAAAACATAATGGTGATGATAAAAAATATATCACAACAACTAGTTCGGAAAATTCAGATAAAGACCAATCTGGGAACCATGGTTTAGGGCTTTGGCCCTCATCATGCCGAGAAACAATGGTACACAGGTTGGTCTTTGCCTGAATTTGCCACAACTGGTTTTGAGGCACATACTTTATCACCATCATTATCTTCTGTACTGGAGTGATAAACCTAATGGATTTTTAAAGGAAGAGGTACCTCTTTTGTTAATGAATATGTATCATCCTTCTGCAACTCTATGTTGACATATATATATACATCTAAAGAGACAAGGGTCGCCTCTCCCGTCAAAATAGACATCTAAAACCAGATGCCATCTATTGACCGTCGCTGCAACTAGCGGCCTTGGGTCGGTGACAAAGCCACAACATCAGCTTTGGCAAACTGAAAAGCGTCCACCTACAGACCATGGTTTCGGGCTAATGGGTCTCGTCAGTCTAGGGCGGACTTTATTCCATGAGATCCACACGGGATCTAATGGAATCTTGACAATCTGCCAAAGAGGTGTTTAGCTGGCAAAGTGGCTGGGCCATATCTATGGCTAAAATTTAGATTAATTTTCTCCCTGCAAAATTTCCATATATACAGTAAAACCCCGCTAATACGAACCTTGGATATAGCGAACCTTTCCTTATAATGAACCCACGGCGATTCCCGATTCCATTCCATTGAAAATACCATCGTTATAACGAACTTTGCTATTTTTAAAATAACGAACTACCCCTATAACGAACCTATTTTCGGTCCCAAAATGATAAAATCTATTAAAAATACTATGCTTATAACGAACTTAAAATTGTGATTTAAAAATTTTTTAAAACAACAAAATTTTGAGCATGTTTCAGCTCACGGATTGCGATTTCAAAACAAAAAAATTAACGGCATTGTTTGTTTTCATTTCCATTCTATTTTTGCTGTATGTTGTGTAAATTTTTACACATTATACTTTTATTTAATAGAATATCTTTGCATTCGACAATTTTGAAATAGAAGAAAAATACAAATGGCTTCCAAAATAAAGAAAAGAAACAAAGAATGGCGTTCTAAAAAAAAAAAACAGTGGCAGCATGCCCTTTTAGAAGCGTTCTATATCAAGTTTAACCTAGGCTAAAAAATAATTCCAAATGATTTTAAAGCCAGAAATGGTTTGAATAACAAGTTAAAAACAAAATTTAATATACATTTCAGAAGAATATGTGGAAACTAGAATTGGAAGAAGAAGAAGAAGAAGAAAAAAAAAAAACAGTTCCCCCAACCCGTGTCTCATGGGCCACAGACAAATCGACTTATAAAGTCTCAAAAACTACCACTACAGTTCTATTTTTAGAATGGAATTCTTGTTAGGTATATGACTCATTCAGGGTTCGCGGATATTCCCACTGGCCGGCCATTTCCCTACCGATTTGGTGTTTGCAAATTGGCGTTTTTATTCGCAATTTTACCGATCGCGCTATCGTATCAACATGTTTCGCGTCCGATTTTTCTGAATTGGATACTTTTGATTCATCCTCAATTGATTCAGAATACACGGAGCTTTATTCCTTTGATGGAAATAACGATATTTTAAGACAATTCTGTTTTTCAAATTTTAATTTTCACTTTCAAACAACAAGGTATTAGAGGGCTTTTTTTTTTCTTCAAATAAATATAGTATTATATTATTTGAGAAAGATGTTCTAAAATACTCTTATACCTTTCAAATATATAATTAATAATGTTTTGCATAGGGGATTTGGCTTAATTTTTAAATAATACATAGGTTTATATATAAACATGTATGCTAATGATAAGAAGAACCTATTAACAAATGACTTCTTTTGATATTCATCATTACTGTGAAGAAATAGGTCAATTTAGGGAATTAAAACAAAGTGACCATTATTAAGTGGCTGCTTTTTCCTGTTTGTATGGCTGTTTTTTAATTATACGGTCTAAAAATTTTTAAAAGTGAAAAAAAAAAAATGGCCAAACCGTGGCTATAGTGAACCAAAAGCTCTGTCCCATTGGGGTTCACTATAGAGGGGTTTTACTGTATATACATATATGGAAAAAAAACTTATTCTGACTGCTCAAAATATTATTTTAGACAGCAGAGCATCTAACGGAATAAATATCAGCTGAACGTTAATTTACGTTTCATTCAGTTCTTTTGTCTGAAGATGGTAACAACGCTTCTTGATAAATCAAGAAAAGCCAACCATATAGGCATTTCGTGTTGTTGAACTTTATCAGTGTGGTTCAGGCTGTACCTCAATGTCCTACAAAATCTGGTCAAAGAAGCTTTCTGAGAAACCAAGAAATAAGTAGTTACGGCTAAATTTGCCTAAAAACGCTAAAGCATGTGAAAAAAAAAAGAAAAAAAAAAGAGATCCGATAGTGATAGGAAAAATAGGCATATCTTGACTGCTCAAATGATAATTTTATACAACACAGCACCATCTACCGGATGACCCATGAAAAGCCATGGCCTGAAAACTTGGCTACCTCAGATCTCTCCTGGAATGAGTTTCTCATTGGACGGAGTTAGGTCTTAAATAGTCTTTTAGGTCTCTTAAGGAGGTTGGTCACTCAAGGAGGTTTTCCGTACTCAATCTCTGGTGGTGTGGTGGCAGGAGAACTTCAGTCGGCATTACCAGAATGTCCTCCATGCCACAGACAACTGGATCCAGCGGCTGGGGCTGGAGTATGAACTGGAGGTAACTGCCATTGGCTTTACCCTTCTAAATATTCCATAGGGACCAAGACACGCTGAGATTGTAACTAATTGAAATCATTATAACAAAAGAAATACATAGTTTTGGTAATAAATGTTTATGTATAAATCTTTAAAGGCAAACATTAATTTTAAAAAAATACTCAAAACACTTGCAAAAATCAACCTGACTAAAATAATCATAAAGTTTCTCAATACTTTCCTCTTAATTCAAATTCAGATAGTTCTTTAGAATTATCAACAAAGAAAATATATACACAACCAGAAATATTTTATGAAGATGTTAGAAAGACCCCAAGTATGTTGCTTGAAAATTGTGAATAGATTTTTGATAGCAAATTTAAAACATCCATAAGAGTTGCAACAATTCATCTCATTATTTACTTGTGATTCCTAGCAAATCATGACATTTATTAGCAGGGATATTTGGGTGTCTGTGCAGGTGACTGTGCTGCCTGTCAGATTAAAATAGGAAATCAAAAGTTGATTCACAGAGTTAAATATTTCTTCCCCGGCAGACACCTTCAAGTCTCAAGCTTTACAAGCTTGATACTCTAATATTATTGAGTGGAGATAAGAAAGAAGAAGAAGATGTTGACAATTTATACAGTGACCTTCTGGTTTATGCCAACTTAGAGTTATGCGGTTCTTGATTTTTCTTTTATTCAAGTGTTTCTCTTGTAGTTATATCTTTTGTAAACATTTTACAGAACTCTTATTTGCATATTACAATTAAGTGGTGACAATGGTGATGATTCCAATCAATGGATATTACATGTTTACATCAGAGCCCGGCCATTCCACAGTCATTACTTCCTTTTCCTATAAGGATAATGGTCACCTCTCCCATCAAAGCCAGACGCCATCTATTGACCGTTGCCGCAAACTAGCGGCCTCTGGTCGGCGACAAAGCCACAACAGATTTGGCCTAGCCACTTTGCCAGCTAAACACCTCTTTGGCAGATTGTGAGGATTCCATTGTATCCCTTGGGATCTCATGGAATAAAATCCGCCCTAGGCTGACAAGGGCCATTAGCTCGAAACCATGGTCTCTAGGTGGACGCTTCTCAGTTTGCCAAAGCTGGTGTTGTGGCTTTGTCACCAACCCGAAGCCGCTAGTTTGCGGCAACAGTCAATACATGGCGTCTATTTTGCTGGGAGAAGTGACCTTTATCTTTATAGATGAATATCCTCACTGCAAAATTTCCATATCTCCCTTTTTCTAAGTACATTATTGTTTTTTTCTACCCATATGTAAAATTGAATTGCCCTTTTCATACCATTTCTTTACAACTTTTGTTCCTTTTTCTTTCATTCACTTATCCTTATAAATATTGAGCCATCTAAACTCTCCATTTTATCTTATCAAACATTGGCTAAGGCATTGTTTAGACTTAGGTTTAAAGTAGGTAACAGTGTGATGTCAGTTGATAACCAGCAGTTTCACCTTAAAGAACACGGCTGCTTCATGGATTAATTAACTACCCAGTCTCTGTTACATTTGACCCAATTCCTCCTTGCACCCTCTCATCTCTGTAGTGTTTATCAAACCTTTCCACCCTTGGAGATCTTCTTCCAAACACTTTTAAAATTATCTTTATTTCTTCTTCTTATGATAGAAAATGCCACAATTCTCTGTATTTTGTTCAGCTCTTGGCCAGCTGTCTAATTTAGTGTGTGGCCGACTCTTCTTGACCATGTCAATTATTCTTCCACAGAACCCCGTTTTATTAAGACATTAGGTAGCAAGTTGTTCCTTATTATAATGTGACCTTGTCTCTTTTATTTAATTAATTATTTCTTTTCCCTCCAACTTTTCTAAGAAAGTCTTTAATATAGGAATATTCTATCTGTCCATTCAACTTTCTCTATTCTTCTCCAAATACACATATTTCTCTTGACACCAATATTTTACTTTAGCTAAGTTTGACACTAAGGAATGGACCTACATTCTACTGATGATGGGCAGAGAACCGGTATAGGGTTGTTGGCTGAACTAGGTTAGAAATACCTGGGTATTTTCAGAAGTTATTAGCACCTCTGATTATGTATATATATATATATATATATATGTGAAAAAATAGTACAAATGTAATATTGTACTGGGATAAGGTGCATAAATTAAGAAAAAGGCATATATATATATATTAAAAATAAAGAAGGCATCTCCTGACCACGAGCACATGTGCTTTTTAGATGGCAGAGCGCCATCTAGTGGAGCAAGAATAAACTAAACGTTTATTTAGCTTGCTCCGTGATATTTGGCCAACCCAATTTCTTGATAAATCAAGAAAAGCCATCCATCTTGATTTATCAAGAAATTGGGTTGGCCAAATATCACGGAGCAAGCTAAATAAATGTTTAGTTTATTCTTGCTCCACTAGATGGCGCTCTGCCATCTAAAAAGCACATGTGCTCGTGGTCAGGAGATGCCTTCTTTATTTTTAATATCAACACCTGACCCACTTATCTTTTCTTTTTTTCTATTGTTTTCTCATATATATATATATATATATATTAGATAATAAAAAGGCATATATTGGATTTAATAAAAGATTTATTTTGCCAATATTTCGGCTGGCTGAACGCCAACCTTTATCTAGGCATTACATCTTTGTATACACAAACTCAGCGCCACATAGTGTTATAATATCACAGTTGAAATCATTTAAAATACAAAGTAGGTGGGGGGAATTTGTGCATTAAAAAATATTCAAAAATTACAATCAGAATAAGTTAAATATCTTAAAATATTAAAGGAAAAATAATGAGGTCTATCTTATAATTTAAAATATTTGTAATAAGTACATAAAATATAATTCATTAAGAGATAAATGTAAAAATATATGTATCTATTAAAACATTTGAAAATAATTTTAAATGATTTATAAACAAAAAACTGTAAGAAATTTAAAAAAAAAAGTTTAACAATAAAATGTGTAAAATGAATGTTTCTTTTATACAAAATACAAACTTCTACTGTCCTTACTGCAAGGAAAAAATATATTGGGTGGGCTTGGCTCATCAGTGGTGAACCCTCCCAGCGGTTTCGCCAATTTAATCCACCAGACCGCTTCTAAGAGTTCTAATACTGTAATGGACGATTCTGCTTATATACGCAGCACTGAAGGATGGAATCTCAGAAATGGTTTTCAAGAAAATTATGGACATAAGCTTATAGGACAGTAGAAGTTTGTATTTTGTATAAAAGAAACATTCGTGCTTTTAAATTCTTTCATTTTATATGTATAGATGGCGCATTATTGCTTTGTATAAATAAAATGTGTTTTGAAAAAAATAAAATGTGTGTATTTAAAAATTCATTTCAAAATTCTATCGAGATCGATTCATCTATAAGTAAACATTTTTTATAAAAATGCATTAAAATGGAAGTTAAAATAATTGATAAATATATGAGGAAAAAAAATTTTTTTTTAAGTGGAAACTAAAAATGTTTAATGTATTGCATGTAATATGTTTTATGTATAATGTATCAATACTTTTGTGTTTTGAACCGATAAATGTAAAAAATTAAACAAATGGTGTGTATAATTTACAGATTATTACTAATGTGTGACAATAGAATTTAAGAAATCGCGGGTATTACAATATTTAAAAATTCATTAAAGCAAAAAAAATTAAATAAAAACAATGTCATGTAATTAAACGGCACCTCTCCCTTTAGAGTAGTATAATATAAGTCAATTTAAAAAATTAACAAATTGAAATTTAAAAAATTAAGAAGATCTAAATGGTGTGTAAATGTCTGGTAAATCAATTTTCCTATTTATGCTTTCTTTGTCTTCTGCAGAGGCCCAGCTTTCTAAGAACAATCGGCTGTGTTTTTCTTAGAAAGTTGGGCCTCTGCAGAAGACAAAGAAAGCATAAATAGGAAAATTGATTTACCAGACATTTACACACCATTTAGATCTTCTTAATTTTTTAAATTTCAATTTGTTAATTTTTTAAATTGACTTATATTATACTACTCAAAAGGGAGAGGTGCCGTTTAATTACATGCCATTGTTTTTATTTAAATTTTTTTTTGCTTTAATGAATTTTAAATATTGTAATACCCGCGATTTCTTAAATTCTATTGTCACACATTAGTAATAACCTGTAAATTATACACACCATTTGTTTAATTTTTTACATTTATCGCTTCAAAACACAAAAGTATTGATACATTATACATATAACATATTACATGCAATACATTAAACATTTTTAGTTTCTACTTAAAAAAATTTTTTTTTTCCTCATATATTTATCCTAAATTATTTTAACTTCCATTTTAATGCATTTTATAAAAAAGTTTTACTTATAGATGAATCGATCTCGATAAAATTTGGAAATGAATTTTCAAATACACACATTTTATTTTTTTCAAAACACATTTTATTGTTAAACTTTTTTAAAAATTTCTTACAGTTTTTTGTTTAAATCATTTTAAATTATTTTCAAATGTTTTAATAGATACATATATTTTTACATTTATCTCTTAATGAATTATTAATGAATTATATTTTATGTACTTATTACAAATATTTTAAATTATAAGATAGACCTCATTATTTTTCCTTTAATATTTTAAGATATTTAACTTATTCTGATTGTAATTTTTGAATATTTTTTCATGCACAAATTCCCCCCACCTACTTTGTATTTTAAATGATTTCAACTGTGATATTATAACACTATGTGGCGCTGAGTTTGTGTATACAAAGATGTAATGCCTCGATAAAGGTTGGCGTTCAGCCAGCCGAAATATTGGCAAAATAAATCTTTTATTAAATCCAATGAATGCCTTTTTATTATCTAATGAATTAAATTTGGATTGCTCTATTTTCAATATATATATATATAGCATTTTAAAATAATATATATATATATATATATGTGAAAAAAAAAAAG
The DNA here is from genome assembly GCA_030710605.1 of Cordylochernes scorpioides. Classification (NCBI taxonomy): domain Eukaryota; kingdom Metazoa; phylum Arthropoda; class Arachnida; order Pseudoscorpiones; family Chernetidae; genus Cordylochernes; species Cordylochernes scorpioides. Next base: position 83,579,307 of record CP092868.1, read on the forward strand.
AAAAATAAAAAGGTCAGGTGTTGATATTAAAGACAAAGAAGGCATATCCTGACCATGAGCACATGTGCTTTTTAGAAGGCAGAGAGCGCCATCTAGTGGAAAAGAAATCAACTAAACCTTGATTTAACCAGTTCCCTGATATTTGACCAACCCATTTTCTTGATAAATCAAGAAAAGCCATCCACAAACACGTTTCTCAGGAAGCCTCTGGGACCAAAACATTTTTGGTCGCAGTAATACAGCCTGCTCCACGCTGACGAGGGCTAATGGCCCGAAACATGTTCGTGGTTGACTTTTCTTGATTTATCAAGAAATTGGGTTGGCCAAATATCAGGGAACAAGCTAAATCAACGTATAGTTGATTTCTGTTTCACTAGATGGCGCTCTGCCTTCTAAAAAGCACATGTGCTTGTGGTCAGGATATGCCTTCTTTATTTTTAATATATATATAGTGTCAAAGTGAGGTAATATTGGCCTAAAGCTCAATTCCTCCATTCTGATCTCTCTGATGATGGTACTGCTCATGAAACATCACACCTCCTGCCTTTCTATTCTTGTTCTACTTTAAGGCCTAGCTTTAAAATGTGGCCACTGGAAGGCAGTTTTATCTTCTTGTCATAAAGCAACACCAAATCCTGACTTTAGTGCACTGAAATCACTGCTAGAAAGTACAATTACCTCTATTTACATATCCCTAGCATATGTCAATTTTTAGATGAAATGTGTGGGTTTCAGGGCCACATGGGCTGTGTGAACTGTATCGAGTGGAACCAGCGGGGAGAGTGAGTATCCATCTGTTTATACCACATCTCTCTGTTTATGCTGAAAACCTATCTACATATCTTCTTCTTTGTTGATAAGGCATAATTTGGATTATATATTTTATACACAAGGTAATAAGACCAAATCCAAATAAATAAATGGTGTGTGACATTTCGGCAACAACGTCACACACTATTTATTTATTTATTTGGATTTGGTCTTATTACCTTGTGTTTCTTCATTTGTTGTTGTTGGGTCTCTTGATGTGTCATGTTTATTTGTATGCTGGAAACCTATCTACATATCTTCCTCATTGTTGTTGTTGGGTCTCTTGGGTATAAGGTTTATTTGCATACTGTAAACCTCTCTACATATCTTATTCCCCAATGTTGATGAGGCACAAATTTGGATTGTAGATTAAAAACACAAGGTAATAAGACCAAATCCAAATAAATAAATAGTGTGTGACGTTTCGGTAACAGCGTTGTTACCATCTTCAGACAAAAGTACTGAATGAGAGAATTTTACCACAGCATGCTTTTAAATAGTTCCTGTTATCAAGTGTGTAAACAAGATAACAGATAAGAAGATATTTATCTGATAAACAGATGGGATAAACACCTGCTGATTAATATTCTTAGAATTAAAAGTTTTTTCAAATATAATTAAAAGCATATCTATAAATATCATTTATATTTCCTCTTTCTTCCATTCTGTTAATTGTAGCACATTTCTTTTGAATGAAAAATGCTTCTTTAAATTGTCTCTTAAAATAATTTTTCTCATAATCTAGTATCTTTGTTTCTAGATTATGAGAAAAATTATTTTAAGAGACAATTTAAAGAAGCATTTTTCATTCAAAAGAAATGTGCTACAATTAACAGAATGGAAGAAAGAGGAAATATAAATGATATTTATAGATATGCTTTTAATTATATTTGAAAAAACTTTTAATTCTAAGAATATTAATCAGCAGGTGTTTATCCCATCTGTTTATCAGATAAATATCTTCTTATCTGTTATCTTGTTTACACACACTTGATAACAGAAACTATTTAAAAGCATGCTGTGGTAAAATTCTCTCATTCAGTACTTTTGTCTGAAGATGGTAACAATGTTGTTACCGAAACGTCACACACTATTTATTTATTTGGATTTGGTCTTATTACCTTGTGTTTATTCCCCAATGTTGTTGTTGTTGGGTCCCTTGATGTGTCAAGTTTATTTGTATATTGTAAACCTATCTACATATTGTTGTGTGGGAGCCTGGAAGTCACAGGGCCGTACTAAGGGATATAACTTTTTATTGGTGCCAGGGTTGGGGCTGGTCCGGGGATGCATCTTGTCTGTAGCTTCTTGGCACTCGGGTCGGTCCTCTGTGGGGTCGGTCGGTGCAGGTAGGGCCGTCTTCATTTTGCGTTGATCCCAAAAATGGAACTTAAGTAAAAAAATAATAATAATAATAAAAATAAAGAGAGCAAGCAAGAAATTTGGTCCCAGGTCAAAGTGCAATTTCTCGCCGAACTCTGTTGTTCGATGACTCACAGAGAGAGTTTAAAATTAATTAAAATTGAAAAAAAAAATTCAAAATCGTGAGCCTTGCTAGTTAAGATAGCGGGCGTGTGTTAGTCACGCCCACATGTCCGGCGTTCAGTGTCGCGCCGTGGTTACACAACACCTCCCCCCCCCCTTAAGGGATGTCCCGGTCCTCTGGGATACCACCGTCTCTCGAAACAAACTCCTTTAGGCGAGACACGTGTGCCAATGTATTTCTTTGGCGTGTATTAACATTACGTTCGCTATTGGCGGGTTGGAGTTTATACATCGTTTCCTTGATTCGATCCGTTATTATACGGTCCTACGTATTTCTGCAGGAATTTTTCCATTTTCCCTGGTTTCCTGCGAGACGACTCCAGTAGTACCAGATCGCCCACTTCAAACTTCCGGAAGCGGTTACGGTTCTCAATGTCATGCTGACATTTTGTCATCATTGTCCGGTCTCTGTAGTTTTCATCGCGATTTTTTTTAGTCTCTCGTTTTCCAAGATGCGGTTGGTAACGTATTCGTCGTATATTTTTACTGGCTCGTCGACAGTTGGTAGTCCTACGTCTAGGGTCGTCCTCGGTTCTACGCCAAATACCAACTTATGCAGTGTCACCTGTGTC
>CP092868.1:83582333-83718900 GCA_030710605.1 Cordylochernes scorpioides
GCGCCATCTGTCTCAATAAATATGACCTAATCGTCGAATTTTAATTATTGGGGAATTGGCAACAAATTTCTTTTCTTTATTAATGAAGAAAAGGTATTTGGTTTTTACTTAATTTATTCACCCGATCCTAGTACAATTTCAATTTTACACGATTTTTTCACAGAGATAAAGAGATTAAAATAATTCTGTAGTATCCGCTTCTTCTCTAACTCAGGGTTATATAAAAAATAACCTATTAACTTCAATAAATCAGCTAGAAAATAACTTATTTTCATAAGCATCGGTGTCTCTTAAATATACTATTTTTAACTATTTGTACTTGGTTCTACGGTTTGTAGATGTCCAGGAACTATGTATACTCCAAGACCACAATAATATTGTACATCTTATAAATCTTCATTTGCACAATGGTACATCTTGAAAAATAGATACATGGCGAATAAAGTGTCAAGTATAAATTGATAATAGCCATCAACAGCTCAGATATCTCCTCGGATAAACTGAGCTTTCTACTATTTAATGGTTACTTCTTGGTATCATAATAGATCGAATTTCAATTTGCATATTTTAACATAACTGGAAAATTGAACCGGTTCAATTACTCCGCAAAATTTCACAAAAATTCATTAACTTCAATACTTCACAAAAATCAATAAAATTTCACAGCTTCAGAAACTCCAAAACTTCACAAAAATCAAGAAATCTTCATAAATATTTTACATTTCTTGGTTTATTCATAGCGCTTTGCACTGAAATATAGCGTTGCTTAATAAACCGAATAAAAATCCAAATTTATCATTCGAGGCTAGACATTTTCTTTAATTGTTGTATTGAAGAAAAATATTATGAAAGTTTAATTTTATAGTAAATATTTATGTGTAATACATATAGGCTTGACAAGAAATATATATAAGAAAGCCCCATACGCAGCTCATCTAATATCGATTCCCTTCCTGATAAATGTCCACCTTTGTTGAATCAAGGGTGACATGATCCAACCTCCAATGAGAGACCACCTTCGGGAGAGACCAGGACTATCTGTTCTGTGTGTTCTTCTGTTGTTTACATATTTATACATCCTCTCGATATTGAAAGAACTATGCACATAGCATTTTAATTCACTACATATAAATATAAAATGTAATAATTAATTTCCTGATGATTCCTTGGTGAATATCAAGAAGGGATATTAGGCCAATATTCGTAAATAAAATTAAATCATCGTTTAGTTGATATTTATTCCAATGTGGAATGTTATCTTTAAATGGTCATTTGAGAGGTCAGGAAATACATTTTTCAATCATATTAGATGCTTTATATTTTCTTCTCTAGTTTCACATCTTTTTTGCACATATATATATATATTAATAGTATTTTTTTTATTTTTGGAAAAAAGAGAGGAAAAGTAAAATATTAAGAACTAAAGATTTTGAATTAGTTTTGAGTCAGAACAGCAAGCTAATTCTGTATCAAATAGTATCGTTATGAGAATTTCAAGATTTATAAAATTTGTTGTATAGTTTAAACAAGTGAGGTTTGATTTTTTAATTTTTTGTAATAAATAATTAGTTAGAATATAGTAGTATAAAAAATAAAAGAAAAAAATTAACACCAGTAAAGCATCGGCGGTTAAGCGTCATAGGCTGGGTAAAAAAAAAGGAATAAGTGAAGAGAAAGTTTTATAGAAAAGAGCAAAGACAGAACCATTTGAGGTTTTCATCCTTCCTAATTGGTACATTAAATTAATATACTATCTTATATCGTGTCCTCCAGTTGTACACTAGATTGTTTTTAAAATAAGCTTATAAAAAAATTCACAAAAAAAAAGAATTCACAAAAATCTATCTTCTTTCATCAAGAGAGAAAATAGAGCAAAAAAATACTTCTCTTTCTCTAATTATCTTAATTTTATATTTGGAAAATTATTATCATGGTTCTGTCTTTGCTCTTTTCTATAAAACTTTCTCTTTCAAGACCACATACCAAATTTTGACTCAACTGAAATAGTATATCAAAATATCAAGGACAAACATTCAAGACTTTTTCTAGAAAGCTGGACCTCAATAGAAGATAAAAACAGTATCAACCGAAAAATAGACATTCCTCAATTATACTTTCAATTTAAAACCATATAGCCCACCATACATATCTATATAACAAATTACTGATTTTCAATTCTTATATTTTAAATGTATATATTTATTTATTCTCTGTATATTAATATTTTATATATTATTTTATTATTAATAATTATATTTATAAACATGCATATTGTAGATTTTAGATATTTTAAATTTTATAGCAGTTGTACATACCCGTGAATTGATACGCGAGCTTCTCAAAACAATCTTGTTCCCCGAAGAAGTTTGGCGAGATGCCGCACGAAATATTGGAAATAAAACTTTATGATCCAAAATAGGTTTTTTAAATAATATAATATATGGATTACTCTATTTTCAAACACAATATATATATATATATATATGTTGTCAATAATTTTTGGTAATATTATATACTACATAACTTGTATATTTTTATTAATATTTTATTATTTATTTTCATAGATGAACTCTGTGACGCCGAGAACACCAGACGGCGCGGATGTAAATATAAATAGTGAGTTAGATTTTTTTTTTTTTTTTGGGGTTGGCCAGTGTGTAAATATTATTATCGTTTTTTTTATTAAGTTTTTTTTTGTCTCTCTTTCAATTTTTTGAGGTACTCTACCTATCAAGAGGCCTCAAGATTACTATTAATATTGATTTTTCAAAAACTTGGACGATTTTTGGTTCATTAATAAACCAGTCAATAGTGAAAGTGTTTGATCTCTTTTCAACGGAAGGCCTCGACTGCACAAACTCAGCTCAGTACAATTTTCTTTTAGAATACCAATTTATTAAAATATAATATATATATATATAAATATATATGTGGCACTATAGTGGTAAATGTGGTGAGGAGAGAAATAATCACACGTCGAGTTGTTAGAGCAATCATCCAGGCAGCCAGCCGAGAGAGAGCGAGCGAGACGTTATCAGCTGAACGACTGTTTTTCCCTGTGTACACAACCGGGGGGCTAACCAGGAAAGTCGCCAGGTGGTGACGGCCCCCCCCCCTCAGGAATGTGGTCAAAATGGTCGTGAGTTAGTTGTCTAAAGTGTCTCGCTTTAGCTGCTCATCTCTCTCGTTGGCGGTTGGTTTGTTTTATTAATCCTGGAAGAGCATATATTATGACATATGGCCCCCCGTTGAAGAAGGCTGAACATGGTTTAAGTATATTTAAAGCTGGAGAAGCCAGGAATAGAGAAAATAATTTTACAGTTAAAATTAGTTAAGGTAATGGTGACATAGTTTTATGTAAATAAAATATTGTATAGTACACAAGTAAATATTATTTACAAGCAGTTTTACAACACCGGGGAGTTTGACATTTAAGGAAATCTTTGAAAATATCAAGGTTATAAAAGGCTATATACAACAAAATCTAATGTACTATAAGGGAAGTGATATGGAGGAGTGTGAACAACGAGAAGAAGAGTCACATACATATGGTGAAATTCTGAAGATCATTAAGACTGGGGAACTCTACACTTTGAGATATTTTTCAGGCGGACATGGCAAGGGGAAACTTGTCATGGGCTTTCTATGCTATAAGTGTAGAGTACGAGAAATGAGATTGAGGTTGGCAATTGTGTGAGCTCAGTACTGAGGTAAATATAAAACTACATACAATGTTAGAACCTCGGCGAACAGAGCGAGGGGAGACTTGCCCTGGGCCAATCTAACTTATCTATGTACGAGTAGTTACTTGTGTAGCGAGTCCGAGGGGAAAAGTCCCGTGTGTAGGTGAGGAAGTCGAATGGACTTATATTTAATTTTCGAAGATAAAATAGTTCTAGATGCAAAGGTAGAATATAGGCGGACAGAGCGAGGGGAAACTTGCTTTGAGCCACTCTACCTTAATTATTTAGATACTACTGGGTTCGTAAAGTCTTGTTGTCAGGTTAGTAATTGGTGAAGATTTCAGGGGATAAGTGGTTCAAATATCTTTGATCATCTTGATTGTAAGTGTAGTCATGTTGCTTTCGTGAGTTAATAGCCGTTTTAGTATGGATTAGAGTGTGATTTAAGTGTTTATATGGGAAATTGAAGGTATTTTTGGGTTGGTCTCGATCATTTACGGGCGGTGAAATAAATTGTTCGTTTTCCGTATAGTGTTTTAATTTGTTGACATGAATTGTATCTGTCTCACGACTTAGAGGTCGGTTGGGGCGGTTGATCCGTACGATTTAAGGTGAAATTATCTCCAATATTTCATAAGGTCCTGAGAAGAAAGGTGCTAGTTTACCAGTGTCTGGATGGTGGTGTGTTTTTGCCAATACGAGATCGCCTACTTCAAAATCGGAAGCTCTATGTGTTTGGTCGAATCTCGCTTTGTCGCGTAAGTGTCGTTCGTGTGTCCTTTGATAGGCCAATTCTCTGGCGTCGTCGATTTTTGGGTAGTTTTGTACATGCTCGGATAGTTGTAGCGGGAAACTACCTAACAAAAGGTATGACGGTGGAAACCCGGTCACAGAATGTGGGGTATGGTTATAAGCCTGAAGGACCTGAGGTAGTAGTTTGGTCCAGGCCGTCTTAGGTTGTTGGAGGCGCAACAGTTAAAGTTTGCCAGTAATCGTGGCGTTTAGTCGTTCACTTAATCCGTTGGCCTGAGGATTGTTGCTTGTCGTGAGAAGTTGGCCAATGTTATGTCTAATCAAAAATCTACGAAATTTCGGAGAGGTGAAGGCAGGAGCTCTATCCGTCAAAAGTCGTTTAGGAAAACCAAACTGCATCACCTTTTTAATCACTTGGGTATAGGTGAGAATGCTGGTGGACCGCGATGGAAATGCCCACGCGTACCGTGTGGCATGGTCCACTACGACATGTAAGCAGGTCTGAGAATTTCCATATTTCGCGAATCCAGAAATAGTATCTAGTGACACTAGTTCGTACGGCAGGACCGCTGGGGGGAGTTGTCCCAATTCTCCGTAGATAGGTCCTTTTGGTGGTTTGACCAATTGGCATACTGAACAGGTTCTTACATGTGTCCTGATGTCATTTGTCATGCCGTCCCAATAGTATTGGGCTGCGATCAGTCTGGTCATCTGCGAAATGCCGGGGTGATTGAAATCGCGATGGGCTCGTTGTAGTAGGGTGCCACGGAGTGATGGTGGAACAATTATTTTAGTGACACCCCGTCGTATGATGGTCATAAGGTCCTTGTCATTGAGGATATACCTTGTGTCCCTCCGTAATTCTCCCTGATGATCTTTTATTCGACCTGTGGATAGGAATCCGCAGAAAGGGTTACGGGAGAGTAGGTCCGCCTCGTACTGACGCGAGCCCTTGAGGTATTTGACCTCATAGTCGTAAGCTGAGAGTCGAAGGCTCCAACGAAAGAGGCGTCCGGTGGGGTCTTTTATGGTCTTTAGCCATTGTAAGGCGTGATGATCCGAGTAGATGACAAACCTTGTACCCAGGAGGTACACTCGGAATTTGTCAACGCACTCTACAATGGCTAAGCACTCCAGTTCAGATATAGTGTAATTACGCTCATAGGAACGCAACGCGCGACTGTAATATTGTACAGGGTAGATGTTACCGTCAGGATGTACTTGTTTGAGTACACCTGCGATGCCCTGCGTGGAAGCGTCGCAATAGACCTGGCATGGGAGCCCTTCTTGAAATAGATGTAACACAGGTTGTGTTGCGAGGTGTTGCTTCAATTTATCAAAGGCTTGTTGACAATTCGGGCTCCAAAGCCATTTGGCGTTCTTTTTTAGTAATTGATTTAAGGGGTGGCGAAGTCTAGCATATTCTGGGATGAATTTATGATATACGTTGACGGCTCCTAAAAATGATTTAGGGTTTTAACGTTGATAGGAGTTCTAATAGCGTTGATGATTTCGGTATTTTTAATATTAGGTGTGTAAGTCCCTGCGGTGATGTGGTAGACGAGAAAATCTATTTCATTTTGATAAAAATTACATTTTTTAAGGTTAAGTTGGAGATTTTCCTCTAAACAGAATTTAAAGAAAGGTCGAAGGTGCGTAAGGTGTTCTGAGGAGTCAGAAAAAATAACGAAGTCGTCATAATAATGGGCTATGAAAGAGAGGTGGTGTTTGTGGATCAACTGGGTAATCACACGTTCGAAAATTTGGGGGTGCTGATTTGAACCCAAAGGGTAAGCGTTTGAAATTATATTGCCCTTGTTGAGTAACGAAAGAGAGTAGTTGTTGACTCTCCTCCGCGATGGGGATTTGATAGTATGCATTGCTTATGTCAACGGTGCTAAATACTCTGGCTTTCGACAGGTTATCCAGTACCGTTTCTATCAATGGCAAAGGATGCAAATCCGAGGGTACTAGTTCGTTCACGCGACGGAAGTCAATGCAGAGACGCATGGTGTTATCGCGTTTGCGAACGAGTGTCACAGGAGAGGAATATGGGCTAGAGGAGGGGGTGATTATGTCATGTTTTAGAAGTTGAGATATCTGGTCCTGAATTTCCTTCTGGTAGGCATAGGGAGTTCGGTATGGTCGGAGGGAAATAACCTTATTGGAAATAATTTTGAGTTTTACAGGGGTTATGTTGAGTGGTAATACATTGAATTTATTGATAGGGAAAATATCTTTAAAAGAATACAATTATTGCTGATAAGGGATAGTCAGTTCTGGGCGTTGTTCGATAAATTCTTTAATCGTTAATTCTCTAGAGGCGCATGGGCTGGTAGGAATGCTATTAAGGTTGTAAGGGTGAGAGGGGCATTCAGGGGAAGGTTGATAAATATTACTAAGGGTTGTTTGTAAGTAAGGCTCACGTGGAGGTTGAAAATCGTCAACGCCTAAGTTAACCGAGTGAATTATGGGTCGTTTAGGGTTAGGAGTTATTATTCGCGAGCCGTGCTTACAAGTGGGAAGGTCACATACAAAATGGTACAAATGTTTAGGTACTGGAACACTATTTTGAAGTATCAATTGATTATGAAAATCTATTGTTAATCTTAAGAATTGCATAACATGAATAGATAGGATACCATGTTCAAGGGGTGAATTTAAAATATAAAATGTTTCATTAAAATTAAAATTATTAAATTGTATTGGTAAGGTAACTAATCCGATTGGTTTGGCATGACTAGATATAGTACGGATAATAACATCATTGTTAATAGGGGTGGAACAAATGAAACTATTAACATTTTTAATATATTCAAATTGGTTTAAACTAATTATGGAAACATTGGCTCCAGAGTCAATTAGGAATGGCATCTTTAAAGAATGAATGATAGGGGTTAAAATAATTGCACTTACAGGCGTATGCTGGTTTAGGGTGCAGGTAGGTTCATTGAGCTTCGGAGGAGTTCTGCTGCCGAAGCTGGCATTACTTGATTTCTCCCGAGCTCGTCGTTGCTGCGGTCTCGTAGACACCTGCAGGCCCAGTCGATCTTTGGGGTTGCTCGACGCTGTGGACCGCAGGTGTAAAGGTCCGAAAAGTCCGCTGGTAGAGCCCTCGCTGCTGACACTGTGCGTGCCAGTGTTGTCCGCCACAGTAACGGCAAGGATATGGTGGGGTCTTGTCCACGGTGGTGAAAGGTGTTCTGCTATGGCGCGGTGATCGTTGTTGGGCAGCTTTGGTGCTGGTGTTATCCCCTTCGTAGGTCAGCTGTTGGGCTAAGCACAACCATTCTTCTGGTCCCGAGGGTTGTGCCATCTTTAAAAGGTTGCCATAGTTACGTGGCACACCGTTGGATAGTGCTTGCACGATGGCACTCTTAGGGAGGCTGATCGCCAATCCTATTCGGACCTTGTTCTTGTAGTAGGTCTCGATCTCGGCCATCGACGTGCATTCAAGTTCATAGAACTCTTGAAGGGTGAAGCTAGGGCGTCGGGGATAGACGGCGCAGAGTGACTCTTTGACCTCTTCATAAGTCTTATTGAGTAGCGCTAAGTCTTGTGCAATTTTGCGAGGTTCGCCTCTGAGTGATGATAGAGCCTTTCGAGCTTGGCGTGCTGGCTCTAAGTTGTGGAAGTTCGGCTGAGACTCAAGTTGTGAGAAGAAGTGTGCGGCAGGTTCATCTCCGTCGTAGGTGATTGTTTCTTCAGACTCACGGTTTAAAAGTTGGTCGAGACAGAGGGTGAGAGTTCGAAGGGAAGCGGCTACAGTAGAGTCGGTCGTTGGTTCTTGTGGAACTTGGTTGTGGGTTTGTTCGATCATCGTGGTATTGCTTTTTGTTTTCTTCATACTCTGGTATATGAGGGATTTGTTTCCCGGTCAGGTCTTATCCTGTCGACTTTCAATGTGGCACTATAGTGGTAAATGTGGTGAGGAGAGAAATAATCACAGGTCGAGTTGTTAGAGCAATCATCCAGGCAGCCAGCCGAGAGAGAGCGAGCGAGACGTTATCAGCTGAACGACTGTTTTTCCCTGTGTACACAACCGGGGGGCTAACCAGGAAAGTCGCCAGGTGGTGACGGCCCCCCCCTCAGGAATGTGGTCAAAATGGTCGTGAGTTAGTTGTCTAAAGTTTCTCGCTTTAGCTGCTCATCTCTCTCTCGTTGGCTGTTGGTTTGTTTTATTAATCCTGGAAGAGCATATATTATGACATATATATATATATATCTATAAATATAAAAATGAATGTATGTGTGTCTATTTGTTTGTTTGTTTGTCCTTTATGCCTGACCAAACCACTCATTGGATCGCCATGAAACTTTGGGAAGTTATTTAGTATAGTACTGGGAAGGTTTCTAGCAAATAAAATTTTTGAAATAACTTTTCGCCTAGAAATAATCAAGATAAATATTCTAATTTATCTGTTATAATTCAACAATCTGCTCTAAATATTATCATGATGATACGATGATTTTGTAATGTAGAAAATTAGGAAAGACAAAATTCAGGATGACACGGCAATTTATTTGAGACAAGAATAATGATACAATTCAAAGGCAAGATACTATTCCTTTAACTTCCAATTACCGAGGGAACCAATTAATATTGATTTTATTCAACTTATCGAGTATTTTTCAAGGGACCGGGAAAAAATGTTCACTTTATCGAGAGATTCGTTAAACAAACCTTTACTCGGGTAAAACCCGGGCGAAGCCGGGTACATCCATACAAGAATAATGATACAATTCCAAGGCAAGATACTATTCCTTTAACTTCCAATTACCGAGGGAACCAATTAATATTGATTTTATTCAACTTATCGAGTATTTTTCAAAGGACCGGGAAAAAAATGTTCACTTTATCGAGAGATTCGTTAGACAAACTTTTACTCGGGTAAAACCCGGGCGAAGCCGGGTACGTCCGCTAGTTAAAAATAAAGAAGGCATCTCCTGACCACGAGTACATGTGCTTTTTTAGATGGCAGAGCGCCATCTAGTGGAGCAAAAATAAACTAAACGTTTATTTAGCTTGCTCCGTGATATTTGGCCAACCAAATTTCTTGATAAATCAAGAAAAGCCATCCACGAACGCGTTTCGCGCTGTTGGCGCTCGTCAGCGTGGAGAAGGCTGTAACCACTGCGACCAAAAAGATGTTTTGGTCCTAATGGCTTCCCGAAAAATCAAGAAATGGGTATTTAAGGCCAAATTTGCGTAAAGACGCTTAACACATGAAAAAAAAATAGAAAAAATAAAAGATAAGTAGGTCAGGTGTTGATATTAAAAATAAAGAAGGCATCTTATATATATATATATATATATATATATATATATATATATATATATATATATATATATATATGTAGTATATTATTCGAACTAGTTAGATCACAACCTTCTTATAATATTTATAATAACCCCATACCTATATGAAAATGTGTATCGAACTTGTAACAAAATGACAAATAAAATAAAGAGGTAAAGGTAGACCAGACGACGACCAAGACCAGACGAACAGGTGTTTATGATAATGAGTTCAATTACCCCGTCAACAGGTGGCCAGACGTAATAAACAACCCGGCGCCTGACAGGTGGCGTGATTTTATGGGAGCCAATCAGAACTCGCCGCCATCTGCGAGCGTCTCATATAAAAGCACCCCAAGATTGGGACAAAGTAGTGGTAGAGTTGTTTTCAGAGCGACGCCGTTATACGGTAGGTGGGATCTCTCACCCCCCCTTCTATCCGCGATGTAGGCTTTGGGCATCTGTGGCCTCCGTGGTCCGCTGCCTTCGTCCGTGGCTACCTCTTCCTCTTGGAGTTACCATCTAGACCTGCCTCTGTCTCTTGCTGTCCCAGTGCGGGAATCCCATCACGCACCCACTACCACGACTGCCCAGTACATTCCACATCGGGATTACTACAGAACCCGTTAAAGTCGACAGGATAACTGAGGACAGCAACATGCAGAGGATGATGGAGGTCGAAGACGAACACGTCGCGGATGCCCTCACCAACATGCAGCCCCACTACGAAGACCTAGTAAGCCGCCTAAAAGACGCCATGCGAGGACTAGCTGCACCTCGCATCGAGAAGGTCATCATCGCCCCCATCGACATCTCCTGTGCCGCGAACATCTTCCCCCATCGGCTCGAACAGGCAGACAAGATTCATCGAGAAATCCTGGCATTGCCCCGCCAACCAGCATCGACGATGTCCCATGGCAACCATCGCAAAAAGTGACCACCAGGCACCATCAGCGGGACAACAACTAAAGACCAAGTCTCCTGACTGAACAATCCTCAAAACTGTGAGTTTTTAAAACAACTTGATTATCCATAAATTTAATGTTTATTTTCACTGTAATCATTTTAAATCAAATTTTGCAATTTTTATAACATTTCAATTCAAATTTTAAATCTTGTACACACTCATTTATTAATTTTCACTTTATTTTAAGCAACTTTTAAATTTTAATTCATTAAAATCAATTTTACATAAAAATCATATTATATTTTAATTACTCGAATCATATTTTCTAAACTTATTTGTGTGTGTTTTTTTAATACCTTATTTTTGGCCGTAATATTAATAATTAAATTTATTACACTCTTTATATTACTTGACCTATTACTATTCAAATTGATATTTCTCAATATTTAAAAGTTTTAAAAACTAGTCCTAGATTTGTATTTTTATAAATATCAATTTTAAATTATCTCGTCTCAAAATGTGCCTCCCATTTTTCCCACAATTGCAAATACAACTATAAATGTAATATGCGAAAACTAATGTCATACCATAAAAATTCCATATCCCATTGCATTTCATTCCTGCCTGTGTTAAATTGTTATTTACGTATTAAATACATTTTTATTTCGCACTTCTACATTGTTCACATCAATTTTAATTCCTCTCGCATATCCCATATCCCATTAACACATTTCGCATGATCATAACACATTTATTTATACACTAGTTAATTAATTAATTCTTTTATAGCCTATATTTTCCCAATTATTCACACCCACGATTTCAATATTACAGATTAAAGTTTATATCCTTCTAACAGAGGAACCTGCCAGATTAAAACGGATAGGAAAATTATATAAAAATCCTTTTATACCAAATCTTAAATTTATAATGTTATAGGATAGTTTATATTTTTGTCAACCCGTTTAAAAATTAGGTCCCCACCATCTCTAAAAATCGATCCTGTACATGACACCATGTGAGACGCCATCTTGGCCTCCGTAAATGGACAATTAAATCCCCAAAACGGCGTCCATCGCCACGACAATTTTCCAATCTTCATCCCAACGACAAACAAATCAAGGACGCACTGATCTCCCCCTAATTGTTTTTTTCTACTTCGTCTTTTCCCTCCCTACTTCTAAAGGGGTGGAATTACTTTGTTCCATCATTAGCATCCATCATTAGCAGAGATAGTCCTTCCTACTGCAACACTCTTACCTGTCAATCAATCAATTATAGGCCTTCCATGCTTCTCTCGTCTCTTGATCATTTTCCATTGGCCTTCTATGCCTTCGTTCTAACCACCCCTCGTCCATTGCAGAGTTCCTGTTTGCCGACTTTTTTTATTTACACCCAGGTCGCTGTCCCAGCATTCTTTATTTCATTCTTTTTTCCTCAAACCCGGGTTCAATCAATCAATGGCAACAGTCGAGCCCTGTTTTCACAATCTACCTCCATCCTCTAATCTCTTCAACGGTTCCTGAGACTCCTGCTCGTCAACCTTTTTTAAATTTTTATTTTTTTAATGATTCATCGACCTGGTACACTCTTCCTCCCCATGTTAACTCCACACGTAGAGCTTGGGTAACCAGCGAGACTTTTTTTTTCTCTAACGCTCGACCCAGGCCATCATCAGCACGATGCGCCCACTCATTTTTCGTTTAATTTTATTTTTCATCTGGTCGAGCTCAATCACCGACAGCAGCGCAGCTCTTGAGCCCCACCTCTTTTTAACCTCTCTCAGAAAAGTTTTCTTTCCCATATTCTCCCATTAACTACCTCTCCTTCGATCTTCACGCCTTTTGCCTATCTGATCTAATGCTACTTACAGAGCATCTTGAGATTGCTGAACCCTGAAAACAATACTTCGCTTCTAAGCTCGTATTGCAGGGCAGGACTCCTGAGATGTCCTTTGCAGAAACCAATTCAGACCTTCTTCCTTTATTCCTCACTGCGTCACTACCTATCGCAAACCTTTTGCTTAAGTCAATTTTCTTTTATATTTTAATTTTACTTTTATTACCTCTACTTCTCCTCCTTCCTGTATTACATCCCTGAAACTATGTTGTAAATATTCAAGGCACCTTAAGTAACAAAAAACTGTAACTAGTATACCAACTTTCCCAAATATTTATTTTCGCTATTGTGTGTGTTTACTTTAAATTTATCCTTCCTATGTACTCCTCTTATATATTTTTTGTAGTTTTATAATATTATATCAGTGTGTCACCACTACTCGCTTTTATCTTTATTTTTATTCTAGTAACTTATTTTTGTGCCCCAAATTATTTCCCATTTAATAGATTTTTTAACTTTTCTCTCATTTATTGTAAATAGACTTATAGTTTTACTAGTTTTGTGGTGTGGACTTTGTTTTTTAACTTACAGATGTAGATAAAACATTTCAATATTAATCGATAATATCATTTTGTTTATTAACCATCAAAATTAATGCCATCAATTACCAATCAACCCTTTATATATTATTACCTTTAATATTTTATTTTCTTTTTCATCATGTTTAGGTTTAGAATGTTACAACTTCAACTATTTTAGGCACTATTTTAAAAAACCTACGCCTAACAATATTTATAATATTTCTTAAACAGATAAAACATTTATCATTTTATTTTTCTTAATAGATTTTCAAAATGTTATTTTTGACGCTTCCCTTACAACCTCTAACTCTATCCCATGAACCTTTCCTCCCAACTTTTTACACCCATCAAGAGATTATTGTTCGTCAGCCATTTTCTTTTTTTTTTATTGATTAAACTAACTAGAAGACCCTTCCTCGCTGTACATTTCCCAACAGTGAGCTCAGGAGACCCAGTTAGGTTTTATTTTTTTTTCTCTCATCGTCCGGCTCATCATTTTTTCATCTTTCAACTTTTTTTCACCACACAAGCCGGACACAATCAAAATTGACAGCAATGAATCTCTTACATTCACCTCTCCTTTTCCACATCCTTCAAACCTCCTACTACCTTCCAAGGGATTCCAGTTCGCCGGACATTTTTATTTTTTTTCATTGATTAATCCGTCTGGAACAATCCTTCCTCGTTATACCCATTCCCAATAATGAGTTCAGGATATCCAGCGCGATCTTTTTATTTTTTTTTTCTCATCGCCCGACTCATCATTTCAATTCACCATTTTTTCAACTTTTCACTTTTTTTCTCATAATTCAACCGGGCACAATCATTATGGACAACAGGGATCCCTCTTACCTCCACCTCCCCCTTTTACCTCAATCAATCTTCCCACCTCTTTTCACTGTCTGAGCTAATGATGCAGACGGAATATCTTAGGCCTTCTGTTAATGAAAACAATGCCTCACTTAAACAAGTTCGCATTGCATTGCAGAATGCTTGGGATACTACTTTGCAGAAACATGCTCAGATAACCCCTTTCCCCTTTTCAACCTTAGCGTCACATTATACGTTCAGTTAATAAACTAACTTAATTTTTTTTTCCTCTCATCTTTTATGCAATAAGATATTATTTTCCTTGTACGATTCATTTTAACATATTTAACATTTTGTATTATATACTTTCCCTTAATCTTTTATCATTCATTTTGTACGTTTTTATTTTTATAACCTTGATTTTTATTTCATTGATACACCACCATTATAACCTCTTTCTCTGTTTAACTTGTAGCTTAATAATAATTTTAACTAATTTGTATACAAATTATTTCTTTTATTTTTTTATAATAGGTTTGTTAGGTTATCATTCATTACATGTCATTCCCCCAACCAAACCTTCATCACCGGGGACACATTCTGTAGTTTATTTTGAACTAGTTAGATCACAACCTTCTTATAATATTTATAATAACCCCATACCTATATGAAAATGTGTATCGAACTTGTAACAAAATGACAAATAAAATAAAGAGGTAAAGGTAGACCAGACGACGACCAAGACCAGACGAACAGGTGTTTATGATAATGAGTTCAATTACCCCGTCAACAGGTGGCCAGACGTAATAAACAACCCGGCGCCTGACAGGTGGCGTGATTTTATGGGAGCCAATCAGAACTCGCCGCCATCTGCGAGCGTCTCATATAAAAGCCCCCCAAGATTGGGACAAAGTAGTGGTAGAGTTGTTTTCAGAGCGACGCTGTTATACGGTAGGTGGGATCTCTCACCCCCCCTTCTATCCGCGATGTAGGCTTTGGGCATCCGTGGCGCCCGTGGTCCGCTGCCTTCGTCCGTGGTCTACCTCTTCCTCTTGGAGTTACCATCTAGACCTGCCTCTGTCTCTTGCTGTCCCAGTGCGGGAATCCCATCACGCACCCACTACCACGACTGCCCAGTACATTCCACATCGGGATTACTACATATATATATGTCATAATTTGCATAATATTCAAGAGGTATGATTTATTTTCGCAAAAATAAGTATGTTAAACTGTAAATATTTTAAGATTGTGTTAAAAGGTAAATATGCAAATTCATCCATCTATAAAAACTGTACAAAAATAAACGTGGCAGACATCGCGGGCGAATGCTACGGTACGTCGTGGATGCGCTGCTCAATTGGCTGGAACTAATTCTTGGGGATTGCATGCATAACGGTTGCACCCTCCATTCGATCATGACATATATACATATATGCATATACGTATACGTATATATATTCATTTATTTATATTAAAATATATATGTGAACTGCATATATTAAATAAATTCTCTTTCTCTTATTATAGTCTTCATGCAACATCACAAAATACTCAAAATGAAGAAGTACTTCTCAAAACCAAACAGAAGTTCCTCCTCTGAGGCCTACTTCTCTATTTCTCTCCGCAAGTACTTTCCTTCTACAGCCCCCAAAAAGAAATTTCCTTTAAAACAACTCCAGGAATCCATCAGCTATGCTCTCTCCACTGCAGACGCTATATAATACAAGAAGTATGTAGCAACTGTTTATCTTATTCATTTCAATAACTACACTACGTAATAACACGCCCCTCTCTCTCCATTTTATTTCTGAAATCACCAAAAGTAGTGAAAAGCAAACCCAATGCATTAGCTTTTCACAAATTCTGGAAAACAGCACAGACAATAGGTACAACACAGATAATAGATCCAACTTGAAAAACGGTCGATCTTAATCTCCACTTTCTGTAGATAACTGTTATTTCACTTCTGTTTACCCATCTGGGTAATCCTGTATGTATCCTGAATCCTGTATGGGGCGAGTGTCCTTAATAAAGACTTTGGGGTGTTGTTGTTTCTGACTTTACAAGCTTTCGGGGGATTCTCTTTATCAAGTAATCTGGTCTTTCCTGGAAGTGGTCTCTCATTGGAGGTTTGAATGATTCAGATCAAGTCATTTAAAAAATTTTCACAACATGGTCGTTCATGGGAAGTTTTACTGTAGTTTATAATGGTAGAAGGAGAGAGGAATTCATGTGGAATATATGCGGAGGCCGCTGTGAAAATTGGTATTAAGAAAAAAAGACATCTTCTGATCATACAACTGAAAGTTGATGATGACTTGCGCCAACGGTTGGAATAAATATCAACTAATCGTTGATATCTAATAATTCCAGAATTGGCCAAATGCACTTTCTTGATTAATCAATAAAAGCTAACCATCTACGCGTTTCGGGCTGTTGGCCCTCATCAGCGTGATGCAAGCATTACTTCAACGACCAAAAATTCTTAACATTGTGGCATCCTGAAAAATCATGAAACAGATATTTACCCCAAAGCTTTCACGCTGTTAAGGGCAACAGCCCGAAACGCGTAGGTGGTTATATTTTCTTGATCGACCAAGAAAGGGTATTTTTGGCCAATTCTGGAATAATTTTTAAAAATCAATGATTAGTTGATATTTATTCCGACAGATGGCGCAAGCCATCAGAAACTTTTAGTTGCACGATCAGGAGATGTCTTTTTTCTTAATTTATCTACCTGAATCAATTACAATTTCACTTTTTTTCTATTTTCAAATATTGTTGTAGAAGATGTGACGGAGGACATTTCTAAAGTGTCGACAGTTCCACAGACAGGTATGCAGGTTAATGATAATAGTGATTCGTTTCCATCGTGTATATCTATGCGAAATCCACACGCCATGCTACTGCACGGATAGTGGAAATAGAAAAGCAAAACATTGTTTTGAGAGAGACACATTAAGGCCAATCAATATATAGGGTTATAAGGAAAAAACGAAAAATCACTTTAATTCTCTTCTTATCAAAAAAATGCTAAAGTATTTATACTTAACACAACAGTCGTTTCTCTATATAAAACTAATCTAGGGGACCCGAATTTCTCCTTATTATAATTATTTTAAATATTATATTTTCATCATCATATATTTAAGTACTGAAAGTATTCAAAATAGATTAAATAATCGTTAAGTACCCTTTGTTCGTTTCTAAAAAGCTTCGCAATTTGAAAATAAATGTTCTTAAATGCTAGAAATATAAAGTGAGTAAAAGTAAAAATTTGAAACTTCAAAATATTGATCTTAATTATGATTTGAACTTCTGAATTAGATTTCCAGAAAGCCCTACTGGCTTACCTACCGGTGTGTTTGAGAGGGTTGTACGCCTGTAGCTGTAGCTTCACCCATACAGTACTGATGGACCGAACGATCTGATAGCCTGTCTTCTGTGAGGTGGTTGACTAGAAAACCCATCAGCATCTTAGGAGTTTCTCAGTCTTGGCCTCCTGTCTGGTCTTGATCGTCCCATGTTCCAATAAGTCTCATTTGTATCCACTCCGCTTTAAATCTGCCGTCTAATCATGGAACTCAGGACCAGAATATTTCGGTTTTGATCATGGTTTGTTCTTGAATCTTGTGCAGGTCTTCAAATTTGGGCACGAATCATCTGCAAAATAACTGAAAGAAAGATAAACTGGTGGCTTACTGGTATAGAACTCGCCTACTCACGCGGTTATTTTTCATTAGTTAGACACAACCTGTCTTGCAATTGTTCACAGGAGAGAATTGTAATTATTGTATATTTCAATTTTGAATTGGAGATACGGATTGATATGATAGGAAAGCAAGTCATTCTCACAGAATTCAAATAAAATTCTCAAAAAGGAAATTCTAAAGACAAATTCGATTGTATTTCCGCTTTCTGGAGAGATAGTTTCAAAAAATTCAACTCTGTTACAACATTTGCAAAATTGTTTAAACAATTACTTGGCCTGACATTACCCGACCTATAGGCTATCTCAAGAATAAATAAAATTATTGTTAAATGATCACTCATGGGAAGTACCGCTGTATGTGAAGTTAGTAATATTGTGCATTATCGTACATTAACATGTTGTAATGTTGCAGATAATGGCCAACAATTCCACGCCGGAGAAATCCAACAAACCTTCCAAAGAAACCGATAGCACCGCCAAAACAGAAGCCGTCACAGTAGAAGGCAGCAGTGATGAGAAGGTGTTTGGAAATTGGAATTCTATGTTTGGAAAAGGGAGTGAATCGGGGTCTTCAGAAACTTCGAATTCAAGTCAGAAGTATCTCTTCTTCGGACATCCGGAAAAAAAGAGGAGTTCGAAGGACTCTGAAAATAAGAAATGGGGACCTGGAAGAACTCTTAATGATACACTGACTGACAAGGGAAATTCAGGAAATAATCTCACAAGAAAAGAAAGTACAATTTACTCACCCTCCAATACCTCTCAGGATTCCAACCTCAGCTCAGAACGTACGGCGCATAGCTACAAGGATGATTATGAATCAGATGCTTCAAGAAATGTTCCAAAAACTGCCGATGGGGCTAAACCTGATAGTAAAAAACTAAATCTAAGCATTTTCAAAACAAAGGGCAAAGCAAATCGTAAGCCTAGTAAAGTGTCAACTCCAAGGCCATCGTCTCAAAGGTCGAGCAGCATCTCCGAGAGTTCCAGTACAGCAACAACAAACACTTCGGGTCCGTTCAAGTTTGCTGAATGTCTAAATGGCTCCAGCAGAACTCCCTCCATTAAACCATCAAAAGAGAACCAATGGGAGAAATCTCCGCAAAAGGAAAAATCTGATAAATTAAAAGAACAATTCTCAAAAGTTAAAATTGAAGGTAATCGGGTCTATTATAACTCTCAAGACTTGGAAGATGAACTCCCTTCGAATCAACACATTCAGAACACTTACAATCCCTACTCGAATGTTCAAATTGGAGATGACGAAATTCAACATTTTAGCTTACCAACCAACGCCGCTGTTAACCAACAAGATACTGGTTCAAAAGAATCCGATGTCAAGCCTAAAGATAAATATCAAGATTTGCAAATTCGGGGTGAAAAGATTCCTAACTCCGAATATCCTTATCGTTCGATCGCTGAGGCCAAAGTTGCAGATGATGATGTCGGTCTAGGGCACAAGTCCCTCAGTCCTCTCCCCAGTCCCGGGACACAATCTCCAAAAATAGAAATTGAAGATAGAAACAAATACAATAAAAGTGGAGTTACTAAACCCAGCGAGAAAAAAGATTCTCCTCAAACTATCGCCGAAACCAAGCCTCTAAAGACCGAAGATAAAATAAAAGAGGAACCAAAGATCGAAACAGTTAAGCCTAAGTCTCAACCCTTTTTTGGTATTCCAAACATAAATTCTAGGATGATAAACGTTACTCCACCAAACGATTCCACTTCCCATCCTAATTTTCAAAATAAAGAGGTAAGTGAACCAAAGGAAATATCTAATCCTCCAACAGAAGCCGTGAATAAATATTCTCGTTCAAATATCCACACGTCACAGAAAGGGCTAGCGCCGCCAACTAAAGCGATAGATAATAAGGGTAAAGATCATGGTTCAAAAATCCAAAGCCCACCAGAAATCAAGTCCCAGAAGGTATATGAAACGCCAACTAAAGTAATAGATGATATGGATAAATATCCTATTTCTAAATATCCAATCCCCATGAATAATGGAACGCAGAAGGGATCTGAAATGCCAGCCAAAAATATAGATGATAAGGATGAATACCCTATTTCCAAATATCCGATTCCAACGAATTTTGAAACACAGAAAGGAAATGAAACGCCAACTAAAGTAATAGATGATAAAGATAAATATTCTGGTTCAAAAATCCAAAGCCCACAGAAAGGATCTATATCACCAACTAAAGTGATTGATAAAAAGGACAGCTATCCTGACTCAAAAACTCGAAGCCCTTCGGATTATAGATCACAAAAGGGATATGAATCTCCAACAAAAATATTGGACATCAAAAATAAATATCCTAGTTCTAAAACCCAAAAACCATTAGAATACAATCAACAGAAAGAAATTGAATTCCCAAAGAGCATAAATGAGAGGGAAGAAAAACAGTTTTGTATGAAAATCCCGACATCCGACACAACACAAAAGAGGAATGGTTTGCCAAACAAAATTATGGATATTAAAAATAAATATCCTGGTTCTGAAATGCAAAGCCTACTGGTCGACACGTCCCAGAAGGGGGATGAGACCCCATCTAAAGTAATGGACAGTAAGGCTACGCATCCAGACTCCAAGCTCCCAATTATATCGGAATACAAGCTAGAAAAGGAGGATGAGTCACCGACCAAAATAATTGAACCCAAAACTTCAGAATCAAAAGTTACAAGTTCAAACAAGTCTACTACTCAAGAAGAATCCATCCGAGAGAAAGAAAATTATTCGAATCTAAACAGTGAAGAACAACTTCGCAAACCTCACGTGCCACACGACACATCTAAGAAAGAAACAGGTATAAGAGACGCAAATGATAAACAAAAACAACCAACTTCAGAATCTCAGAAAGTTCTTAAACCTCAAATTTCTATTGGTTCGACAAAGAAAGGTGAAGAAATGGATCCATCCTCCAATTTAGAATCTAAAAAGAAACCTAAAGTTCCTGTAGCAATTAATTACGATGAAGATTTCATGGCCAAATATCCATATGGACATGATCGAAGTATCTATCAATCTCCAATACCCGTTAATACATTCTCGATGGACGAATCAAATGAATTCGATCACAGATTGCACCACCCATATTCCCATATACCTGTTACTGAAGATACGAGTGAACTAGTTCCAGTTCCAAGAGACCATTTTGCATATGCACCAAGAGCTTATCAAGATGCCTATATACCTTCAATTCCTATTGCAACTGGCCCATTCAATAGGATAAATGATATACCACCATACAATGCATTTGCAAATAACCAAAAACAGCTCTTTTTTGATCCGAGATTTGATCCCCCACCATCACCTAGAAAATACATGGCTGGATATCTATATGCAGATGCTCCATCTTATAGCTCCTCAAATTTTTATGAACCAACAAATAGAAATAGAGAATTTTTGTATCAATACCCAGAGAATAATAATCAAAGGTATTGCAGTTCCCAAAACTTCCCTGAAGAAACGGATAAGAGCTTGGAGGATAATATTAAACCTAGCCATCCATATTTGAATTCACGGCGTCAAACTAATCGAGACAATAAATTCAGACAAACTTACCAATTTGAACCACAGATTAACCAAAGCACACCACAAACCAGCCAATCCATACTTCAGACGAATCTAATCAGATCAATGGTTTCTCCAATAAGTTCATCAAGCAATCTATCAAAGCCACAAATAGATCAAGCCAGGCCCCATAGTAAACAATTTGGACCACAAACTAATCCACCCAGATCCCAGACTTACCTAGCTGGACACCAAGCTGATCCATTTGCACCAAAAGATGATAATAGGGTTTATCCGCTTCATGAACATTTCAATGAATTCATATATGATCAAAATCCTCTTAGTTCCAGGGGACTTGGCAGTCACTCCAACTATCCTATGGGAAGGAGTGGGGAATCATGGTGCAAAGGGAATGAGGAAAATTCTTTTGGGGATTCAGGAAAAAAATTAAGGAAATTATTAGAAGAAAAATCTCATGAGTGTAGATCAGACGAAACCTTTAATATCCCAGGAACATTTTTTCAGTCCCAATCACAAGCCCCATTTAAAAAATTAAGAAAGAATCCTGAATGTGAAATGGTAGAAGTTTGCGCTATTCATGATGATCCAAGATATTCAATTCAAAGTTCAATTCCAAAAGCAAAAGCAAGACAATTAGCTGAATTCCGAGATATAAAGGTTTCTCCGTTGTATCAAAAGATATTGATCCTTTTGTTAAAGCTTCTCTAGCCGATGCGAATATGAAAAATGCTGATTTAAAAGATATCAGTATTGACCAAACTTTTCCTAGTAGTGATAGTCTGACGCCATTTGTTGATTCATCCTTAGATCTTGAAAATGAAATGAGGGACAAAAACTTATCCAAGCTATCATCGGCAGAAAATGATGATGTGGTTGTTTACATTCCATTTTTAGTTCAAAATGATACTCTGAACACGAATGATAATAACACCACAGAAGAAAATAATGACATTGCAGGACAATTCAAAGCTATTTACAAAAATCCTCTAACGGACGACCCAAAAGGTGAAATGCAAGCCAATGAGAATACGTGTAATGTAAAAAATATTGATAAACCAAATGAAATTGCTACTCCAATGAATACATCAAAATTCAAACTTCCGTCAGAAACAACACCCTTTGTTACTTCAGATGGCTCTAATACACCACCCGAATTTTCCAAATCCGATCTAGAAGTTGTTACGCCGGAAGATTACAGGTACCTTCCTCGGACCTGTGATTCAAAACATCTGCAAGAGAAAGTTGATGACTTCATTGATTCGACAATGAAGGAACTGGGTAGTATTGCAAAGCCAACACCTTCAATTGTTCGAAAACAAGCTTCTGGGACTTCCTCTGAGACCCGCGCTTCAAGATTTTCCCAATTCAAGACTGAAGATGGCTCCAAAATTATCTTCAGCTATGACGAAATACGAGTGGAGAGACCAGTGGAACCCCATTACGTCACCCCTCAAGCGGCAGCGGTTAATGAATCAGTCTTGGAATACTAAAATCATAACGTAATCAATTAACAATAAAAATTATTCTGTGGGGGGAGGGTTGGACAAAAAAACACGAATTTTAAAATAAAGATGTAATATAAAAATTTAGTTTTCTTTGTATTTTTATAAACACCATTAATGTATTTTTTATTTGCAAGTTTTCAAGGTATTTTTTATAATTTTGGTTTTCTCGTGAAATGTAAGATTATTATTCCATAAGGACATGGTGAATATAACAGTTCTCAAGAGATCTGACGATAATTCCGTTGAAATATGACGCTGGAGCGAGAAGACAAAATGCTTCTTACATACAGTAATCCTTGACTTGTCTGTCCTTCAACACGTACCTAGAATTATGGATACAAGTATGGGATAACTGACGGAATTATTGTTCTAATAATTAGAATCATTGGCCTCCCTTCACCTTAAATGCCGATAATCAGAGTTAATAACTGTGTTTATTCAATAAAAACTGTGTGCCGCGTAATAACCCGTAATAAAAGTTAATAAACATTTGGTTATAATACAATATAATACACTGCGGCCTGTTATTGTAAAACGACACTTGAAGCTACACCGCATGAGTTTCTTTTCCACGAAAATTCATTTTTTTTATTTCAAGGTGAAAAATCGACTATTTTTAACATTTTTGAATGAGGTATGAAAGGATGAATTATGAAGAGTAATGACGAACGGAAAAATAAAAGTGTCCAGGGATGGGAATCGAACACACAATGTTCCGCTTACCGGGCAGATGCCATGTCCACTAGGCTAACCTGGACGTATTTTCAATTCAAAATTCAAAAAGGTTAGAAATAGTCGATATTTCACCTTGAAATAAAAAATTTGATTTTTCGTGGAAAAGAAACTTATGCGGTGTAGCTTCAAGTGTCGTTTTATAATCACAGGCCGCAGTGTATTATATTGTATTATAAGTTACTTTATGTATCATTTACGAACGGAAAAATACGTCCAGGGTAGCCTAGTGGACATGGCATCTGCCCGGTAAGTGGAACATTGTGGGTTCGATTCCCATCCCTGGACACTTTTTTTTCCATTCGTCATTACTCTTCATAATTCATCCTTTCAAACCTCATCCAAAAAGGTTAGAAATAGTCGATATTGCACCTTGAAATAAAATTTGATTTTTTCGTGGAAAAGAAACTCATGCGGTGTAGCTTCAAGTGTCGTTTTACAAACATTTGGTTGCTTAATATATATATATATATATATAAACAATAAAAAAAATTAGAAGATAAGTGGGTCAGGTGTTGATATTAAAAATAGAGAAGGCATTTCCTGACCACGAGCATATGTACTTTTTAGATAGAAGACATTTAGTTTGCTCCACTAGATGGCGCTCTGCCATCTAAAAAGCACATGTGCTCGTGGTCAGGAAATGCCTTCTTTATTTTTAATATATATATATGTGACAATATAGTGGTAATAATGTGGTGAGGAGAGAAATAATCACACGACGAGTTGGTAGAGCAAACCCAGGCAGCCAGCCGAGAGAGAGAGGGAGCGAGAGCGCTGTCCGCTGAACGACTGCCTGTGCGGCCACACCCGACTACCAAAATAGTCCCCAGGTGTTGACGGGCGGGCCCCTTTTTCCCCCCCCTTTGGAATGTCGTGATGTCTAAAGTGTCACGCTTTAGCTGCCCATCTCTCTCTCGTTGACTGTAGGTTTGTTTTATTAATCCTGGAAGAGCATATATTATGACATATGGCCCCCGTTGAAGAAGGCTGAACATGGTTTGAGTATACTTAAAGCTGGAGAAGCCAGAAATAGAGAAAATAATTTTACAGTTGAAATTAGTTAAGGTAATGGTGACATAGTTTTATGTAAATAAAATATTGTATAGTACACAAGTAAATATTATTTACAAGCAGTTTTACAACACCGGAGAGTTTGACATTTAAGGAAATCTTTGAAAATATCAAGGTTATATAAGGCTATATACAACAAAATCTAATGTACTATAAGGGAAATGTTATTGAGGAGTGTGAACAAGGGGAAGAAGAGTCACATACATATGATGGAATTCTGAAGATCATTACGACTGGGGAACTCTACACTTTAAGATATTTTTCAGGCGGACATGGCAAGGGGGAACTTGTCATGGGCTTTCTATGCTATAAGTGTAGAGTACGAGAAATGAGGTTTAGGTTGGCAATTGTGTGAGCTCAGGACTGAGGTAAATATAGAACTACATACAATGTTAGAACCTTGGCAAACAGGGCGAGGGGAAACTTGCCCTGGGCCATTCTACCTTATCTATGCAGTTACTTGTGTAGCGAGTCCGAGGGGAAAGTCCCGTGTGTAGGTGAGAAAGTCGAATGGACTTATATTTAATTTTCGAAGATAAAATAGTTCTAGATGCAAAGGTAGAATATAGGCGGACAGAGTGAGGGGAGACTTACCCTAGGCCTTTCTACCTTAATTATTTAGATACTACTGGGTTCGTAAAGTCTCGTTGTCAGGTTAGTAATTGGTAAAGATTTCAGGGGATAAGCGGTTCAAATATCTTTGATCATCTTGATTGTAAGTGTAGTCATGTTGCTTTCGTGAGTTAATAGCCGTTTTAGTATGGATTAGAGTGTGATTGAAGTGTTTATATGGGAAATTGAAGGTATTTTTAGGTTGGTCTCGATCATTTACGGGCGGTGAAATAAATTGTTCGTTTTCCGTATAGTGTTTTAATTTGTTGACGTGAATTGTATCTGTCTCACGACTTAGAGGTCGGTTGGAGCGGTTGATCCGTACGATTTGAGGGGAAATTATCTCCAGTATTTCATAAGATCCTGAGAAGAAAGGTGCCAGTTTACCGGTATCTGGATGGTGGTATGTTTTTGCCAAAACGAGATCTCCTACTTCAAAATCGGAAGCTCTATGTTTTTGGTCGAATCTCGCTTTGTCGCGTAAGTGTCGTTCGTGTGTCCTTTGATAGGCCAATTCTCTGGCGTCGTCGATTTTTGGGTAGTTTTGTACATGCTCGGATAGTTGTAGCGGGAAACTACCTAACAAAAGGTATGACGGTGGAAACCCGGTCACAGAATGTGGGGTATGGTTATAAGCCTGAAGGACCTGAGGTAGTAGTTTGGTCCAGGCCGTCTTAGGTTGTTGGAGGCGCAACAGTTTAAGCTTGCCAGTAATCGTGGCGTTTAGTCGTTCACTTAATCCGTTGACCTGAGGATTGTTGCTTGTCGTGAGAAGTTGGCCAATGTTATGTCTAATCAAAAATCTACGAAATTTCGGAGAGGTGAAGGCAGGAGCTCTATCCGTCAAAAGTCGTTTAGGAGAACCAAACTGCATCACCTTTTTAATCACTTGGGTATAGGTGAGAATGCTGGTAACCGCGATGGAAATGCCCACGCGTACCGTGTGGCATGGTCCACTACGACATGTAAGCAGGTCTGAGAATTTCCATATTTCGCGAATCCAGAAATAGTATCTAGTGACACTAGTTCGTACGGCAGGACCGCTGGGGGGAGTTGTCCCAATTCTCCGTAGATAGGTCCTTTTGGTGGTTTGACCAATTGGCATACTGAACAGGTTCTTACATGTGTCCAGATGTCATTTGTCATGCCGTCCCAATAGTATTGGGCTGCGATCAGTCTGGTCATCTGCGAAATGCCGGGGTGATTGAAATCGCGATGGGCTCGTTGTAGTAGGGTGCCACGGAGTGATGGTGGAACAATTATTTTAGTGACACCCCGTCGTATGATGGTCATAAGGTCCTTGTCATTGAGGATATACCTTGTGTCCCTCCATAATTCTCCCTGATGATATTTTATTCGACCTGTGGATAGGAATCCGCAGAAAGGGTTACGGGAGAGTAGGTCCGCCTCGTACTGACGCGAGCCCTTGAGGTATTTGACCTCATAGTCGTAAGCTGAGAGTCGAAGGCTCCAACGAAAGAGGCGTTCGGTGGGGTCTTTTATGGTCTTTAGCCATTGTAAGGCGTGATGATCCGAGTAAATGACAAACTTTGTACCTAGGAGGTACACTCGGAATTTGTCAACGCACTCTACAATGGCTAAGCACTCCAGTTCAGATATAGTGTAATTACGCTCATAGGAACGCAACGCGCGACTGTAATATTGTACAGGGTAGATGTTACCGTCTGGATGTACTTGTTTGAGTACACCTGCGATGCCCTGCGTGGAAGCGTCGCAATAGACCTGGCATGGGAGCCCTCCTTGAAATAGATGTAACACAGGTTGTGTTGCGAGGTGTTGCTTCAATTTATCAAAGGCTTGTTGACAATTCGGGCTCCAAAGCCATTTGGCGTTCTTTTTTAGCAATTGATTTAAGGGGTGGCGAAGTCTAGCATATTCTGGGATGAATTTATGATATACGTTGACGGCTCCTAAAAATGATTGTAGGGTTTTAATGTTGATAGGGGTTCTAATAGCGTTGATGATTTCGGTATTTTTAATATTAGGTGTGTAAGTCCCTGCGGTGATGTGGTAGCCGAGAAAATCTATTTCATTTTGATAAAAATTACATTTTTTAAGGTTAAGTTGGAGATTTTCCTCTAAACAGAATTTAAAGAAAAGTCGAAGGTGCGTAAGGTGTTGTTCTGAGGAGTCAGAAAAAATAACGAAGTCGTCATAATAATGGGCTATGAAAGAGAGGTGGTGTTTGTGGATCAACTGGGTAATCACACGTTCGAAAATTTGGGGTGCTGATTTGAATCCAAAGGGTAAGCGTTTGAAATTATATTGCCCTTGTTGAGTCACGAAAAAGAGTAGTGGTTGACTCTCCTCCGCGATGGGGATTTGATAGTATGCATTGCTTATGTCAACGGTGCTAAATACTCTGGCTTTCGACAGGTTATCCAGTACCGTTTCTATCAATGGCAAAGGATGCAAATCCGAGGGTACTAGTTCGTTCACGCGGCGGAAGTCAATGCAGAGACGCATGGTGTTATCGCGTTTGCGAACGAGTGTCACAGGAGAGGAATATGGGCTAGAGGAGGGGGTGATTATGTCATGTTTTAGAAGTTGCGATATCTGGTCCTGAATTTCCTTCTGGTAGGCATAGGGAGTTCGGTATGGTCGGAGGGGAAATAACCTTATCGGAAATAATTTTGAGTTTTACAGGGGTTATGTTGAGTGGTAATACATTGAATTTATTGATAGGGAAAATATCTTTAAAAGAATACAATAATTGCTGATAAGGGATAGTCAGTTCTGGGCGTTGTTCGATAAATTCTTTAATCATTAATTCTCTAGAGGCGCATGGGCTGGTTGGAAGGCTATTAAGTTTGTAAGGGTGAGAGGGGCATTCAGGGGAAGGTTGATAAATATTACAAAGGGTTGTTTGTAAGTAAGGCTCACGTAGAGGTTGAAAATCGTCAACGCCTAAGTTAAACGAGTGAATTATGGGTCGTTTAGGGTTAGGAGTTATTATTCGCGAGCCGTGCTTACAAGTGGGAAGGTCACATACAAAATGGTACAAATGTTTAGGTACTGGAACACTATTTTGAAGTATCAATTGATTATGAAAATCTATTGTTAATCTTAAGAATTGCATAACATGAATAGATAGGATACCATGTTCAAGGGGTGAATTTAAAATATAAAATGTTTCATTAAAATTAAAATTATTAAATTGTATTGGTGAGGTAACTAATCCGATTGGTTTGGCATGACTAGATATAGTACGGATAATAACATCATTGTTAATAGGGGTGGAACAAATGAAACTATTAACATTTTTAATATATTCAAATTGGTTTAAGCTAATTATGAAAACATTGGCTCCAGAGTCAATTAGGAATGGCATCTTTAAAGAATGAATGATAGGGGTTAAAATAATTGCACTTACAGGCGTATGCTGGTTTAGGGTGCAGGTAGGTTCATTGAGCTTCGGAGGAGTTCTGCTGCCGAAGCTGGCATTACTTGGTTTCTCCCGAGCTCGTCGTTGCTGCGGTCTCGTAGACACCTGCAGGCCCAGTCGATCTTTGGGGTTGCTCGACGCTGTGGACCGCAGGTGTAAAGGTCCGAAAAGTCCGCTGGTAGGGCCTTCGCTGCTGACACTGTGCGTGCCAGTGTTGTCCGCCACAGTAACGGCAAGGATATGGTGGGGTCTTGTCCACGGTGGTGGAAGGTGCTCTGCTTTGGCGCGGTGATCGTTGTTGGGCAGCTTTAGTGCTGGTGTTATCCCCTTCGTAGGTCAGCTGTTGGGCTAAGCACAACCATTCTTCTGGTTCCGAGGGTTTTGCCATCTTTAAAAGGTTGCCATAGTTACGTGGTACACCGTTGGATAGTGCTTGCACGATGGCACTCTTAAGGAGGTTGATCGCCAATCCTATTCGGACCTTGTTCTTGTAGAAGGTCTCGATCTCGGCCATCGATGTGCATTTAAGTTCATAGAACTCTTGAAGAGTGAAGCTAGGGCGTCGGGGATAGACGGCGCAGAGTGACTCCTTGACCGCTTCATAAGTCTTATTGATTAGAGCTAAGTCTTGTGCAATTTTGCGAGGTTCGCCTCTGAGTGATGATAGAGCCTTTCGAGCTTGGCGTGCTGGCTCTAAGTTGTGGAAGTTCGGCTGAGACACAAGTTGTGAGAAGAAGTGTGCGGCAGGTTCATCTCCGTCGTAGGTGATTGCTTCTTCAGACTCACGGTTTAAAAGTTGGTCGAGACAGAGGGTGAGAGTTCGAAGGGAAGCGGCTACAGTAGAGTCGGTCGTTGGTTCTTGTGGAACTTGGTTGTGGGTTTGTTCGATCATCGTGGTATTGCTTCTTGTTTTCTTCATACTCTGGTATATGAGGGATTTGTTTCCCGGTCAGGTCTTATCCTGTCGACTTTCGATGTGACAATATAGTGGTAATAATGTGGTGAGGAGAGAAATAATCACAGGTCGAGTTGGTAGAGCAATAACCCAGGCAGCCAGCCGAGAGAGAGAGAGGGAGCGAGAGCGCTGTCCGCTGAACGACTGCCTGTGTGGCCACACCCGAATACCAAAATAGTCCCCAGGTGTTGACGGGCGGGCCCCTTTCCCCCCCCCCCCCCCTTTGGAATGTCGTGATGTCTAAAGTGTCTCGCTTTAGCTGCCCATCTCTCTCTCGTTGACTGTAGGTTTGTTTTATTAATCCTGGAAGAGCATAATTATGACATATATGTAGTATATTTTGAGTTAGATAGTTCACAACCTTCTTCTGGTGTTCATTATGGCCCCATATCTATATAAAAATATGTATCGACCTTGTGGAAATGGATGTAACAAATGAACAAAGAGGCAGAGGTAGACCAGACGGCGACAATGACCCGGCGCCAAGAAGTGGCGTGATTACAAGAACCAATCAGGACTCTCCGCCATATGCGGGGTCCAGTATAAAAGGGCCCAGAAAATGAGACAAAGCAGTTGTTTTCAGAGTGACGCCGTTATACGGTCGGTCGGATCTCTCACCCCCTCTTCTACCCACGAGTAGGCTTAGGGCATCCGCGGCGCCCGTGGTCCGACTGCCTCCGTCCGTGGTCTATCTCTACCTCTTGGAGCTACCATCTAGACCTGCCTCTGTTCCTTGTTGTCCCCGTGCGGGAATCCCATCACGCACCCACGACCACGACTGCCCAGTACATTCCACGTCGGCTTGGTCGGGATTACTACTGAACCCGTTTAAGTCGACAGGATAACTGAGGACAGCAGCATGCAGAGGATGACGGAGGTCAGAGACGACTATTTCGCGGATGCCCTCACCAACATGCAACCCCACTGCAAAGACCTAGTAAGCCGCCTAACAGATGCCATTCGGGGAATAGCCGTGCCTCGTGCGGAGGAGGCCCTCATCTCTCCTTTCGACGGATCCTACGCAGGAAGCAACTTCATCCAGCAACTCGAGCGGACGAGCGAGGGACCACAAGATGAGGCCACCCTACAAGCCTGGCTCCGCACGCTACTCAAAGGTGAGCCCCTCTCCCTCTACAACGAACTGAATCTGGCCTCTCTGCCATACAGCCAGGCAAAACAAACTCTCATGGACCTCTATCAATTGTGACAAAAATGCACCCAGCCAAACTTTAGCTCATTTTCCCCATTCATATTTATTACACCCACTATATCCCTCTGAACATCAATGTAAAATATTTAATGTGCCTTGTTATTTATGTGTTAGGAATGATATCCCTTTAACTTTTATGAATATTATTAAGAATTACTCAAATATTTTTTCTACTAACAAATATAACATCCCAGAATTGAAAATTCCCCCTATCAATATTAGAACAAAACATCTTCGTCAATGCCATCCATCAAGCTATCACCTTTTTTATATTTGTATGCTATATGTCTTTATTTTATTTTTCTATACCTCAACCACTCAGCCATTATAAACCATCCAAGCCAACATTATTATATAGTTATTATTGTCATTGCCCATTATATCTTAGAATATTCAACCATCAGCAATCTTTTGAATCATTACTATTCGACTATTTTTTCATCTGTCAGCATATATAGATTCTAAAACTTTGCAAATTCAAGCTTTTTAAACATCATTTTAGTTTTTTTATATAACATTTATATATTTTTTAAAATACCTTAAGATCGTCTTATTTCTGATATCATTGTTTTTTTATTAGATTATTATTATTTTCTCATATTGACGCCTCTCTCTCTCTCAATCCTATCTTCCCTTCCTATACCACTTACTCACACCTCCTTAACCCATCTCCTCTCAACCTCATAGTCTCCCATAGGGTTCCTGTTGCCACCCATTTTTTTTATTATTATTATTAATTCGTCTATTGGACCATCCTTCCTCGGTATACAATTCCCGATAACGAGTTCAGGAAATCCAAAGATTCTTTCTTTTTTTTTATCCATCACCCGACAACATCATTCATTACATTCAACTATGTCGGGTTGTTCAATCATCATTGGCAACAGTACCCTTTACCTTCCTTACCTTCCATATTTCCGGCAGTCAAGAGTCTCCTGCTCGCCAAACAAACTTTTATTTTTTTTATTTTGATTCAACCAGCTGGCTCAACCTTCCTTGCTGTACATTTCCCAACAGTGAGCTCAGGCGACCAGTTCGAGTTTTTTTTTTTTTTCTCAACGCTCGGATCATCATTACAACCATCATTTTTACCATTTTATTACTTTTTTTTTTTTCAATTTTAATCCGAGCTCAATCATTGGCAACAGGCAACTCTTGACTCCACCTTTCCCATTTCTCCACTTTCAACTTACCTACCTCCCCTGTCTGATCTAATGTTGATTATGAAAAGTCTTGGCAGTTCGGTCAATAAAAACAATACCTCACTTACACAGGCACGTATTGCATTGCCGAACGCCATTACAAAATTCAACTCAGACTTCTCCTCTTTTTACCACTGCGTCACTCTAAACCTTCAGATATCCATTATAAGTTTATTTGTAACATTTTACTACTTTTGATAAGTTCGTTTTCCTTTTTCTCTCTCTCACCATGTGAGACGTCTCTGAAATTATAATTATGAAAAAATTAAAAAAAAAATCATAATGGCATTTCAATTTATTTACCATTTTTGACTTTTCCAAACATCGTCTAATTTGCGTTTATAAGCATTGCATCATGTGGGGAACACACTAACCTAAATACTTACTATATTTTAAAATCTTATTCATTTATATTTTTACGATCCTTGATGTGTGCCATTTTATATTTTAGAATCAATCCATATATTTTAGGATATTTCTTTTACATTAAGATATTTATTTTCCTTCCATCCCTAAACAGTTAAAACCATTAGCCAACCTATATAAACATCATCTGAAACCTTATATTCTTTGACATCATTTGTTTTAATTTTCCATGGCCTACGTCTGAGCTAATTTAACTTAAAAATTTTGTTTTAACAGTGACGCCTTATACCAACTGTCCCTTCTTATATCTTGATCCTTCCAACTCTGCCTTCCATACTTCTCTCGTCTCTTGATCATTTTCCATTGGCCTTCTATGCCTTCGTTCTAACCACCCCTCGTCCATCGGCGAGTTCCTGTTAGCCGACCATTTTTTTATTGATTTGTCCCAGTGGACTACTCCTTCCTCGCCATCCCATCCTGATGGTGTGTTCAGGAAAATCCATGGCTTATTATTTTTTTTATTTACACCCGGGTCACCGTCCCAGCATTCTTTATTTCATTATTTTTTCCTCAAACCCGGGTTCAATCAATCAATGGCAACAGTCGAGCCCTGTTTTCACAATCTACCTCCATCCTCTAACCTCTTCAACAGTTCCTGAGACTCCTGCTCGTCAACGTTTTTTAATTTTTATTTTTTAATGATTCATCGACCTGGTACACTCTTCCTCCCCATGTTAACTCCACACGGAGAGCTTGGGTAACCAGTGAGATTTTTTTTTCTCTAACGCTCGACCCAGGCCATCATCAGCACGATGCGCCCCACTCATTTTTCGTTTACTTTTATTTTTCATTTGGTCGAGCTCAATCACCGACAGCAGCGCAGCTCTTGAGCCACCATCTCTTTTTAACCTTTCTCAGAAGAATTTTCTTTCCCATATTCTCCCATTACCTTCCTCTCCTTCGATCTTCACGCCTTTTGCCCATCTGATCTAATGCTACTTACAGAGCATCTTGAGATTGCTGAACCCTGAAAACAATACTTCGCTTCTAAGCTCGTATTGCAGGGCAGGACTCCTGAGATGTCCTTTGCAGAAACCAATTCAGACCTTCTTCCTTTATTCCTCACTGCGTGACTACCTATCGCAAACCTTTTGCTTAAGTCAATTTTCTTTTATATTTTATTTTACTTTTATTATCTATACTTCTCCTCCTTCCTGTATTACATCCCTGAAACTATGTTGTAAATACTCATGGCACCTAAAGTAACAAAAAACTGTAAATAGTATACCAACTTTCCCAAATATTTACTTTCGCTATTGTGTGTGTTTACTTTAAATTTATCCCTTCTATGTACTCCTCTTATATATTTTTTGTAGTTTTATAATATTATATCAGTGTGTCACCACTACTCTTTCCCCATTATCTTTATTTTTATTCTAGTAACTAATTTTTGTGCCCCAAATTATTTCCCATTTAATAGGTTTGCTAGCTTTTCGCTCAATTTTATTTCACTCCCCTAATCAAACCTTCATCACCGGGGTCACATTCTGTAGTATATTTTGAGTTAGATAGTTCACAACCTTCTTCTGGTGTTTATTATGGCCCCATATCTATATAAAAATATGTATCGACCTTGTGGAAATGGATGTAACAAATAAACAAAGAGGCAGAGGTAGACCAGACGGCGACAATGACCCGGCACCAGGAATTGGCGTGATTACAAGAACCAATCAGGACTCTCCGCCATATGCGGGGGTCCAGTATAAAAGGGCCCAGAAAATGAGACAAAGCAGTTGTTTTCAGAGTGACGCCGTTATACGGTCGGTCGGATCTCTCACCCCCTCTTCTACCCGCGAGTAGGCTTAGGGCATCCGCGGCGCCCGTGGTCCGACTGCCTCCGTCCGTGGTCTATCTCTACCTCTTGGAGCTACCATCTAGACCTGCCTCTGTTCCTTGTTGTCCCCGTGCGGGAATCCCATCACGCACCCACGACCACGACTGCCCAGTACACTCCACGTCGGCTTGGTCGGGATTACTACATATATAAATACATGTACATATATATATATATATATATATATATATATATATATATATATATATATATATATATATTAAGAAAAAGGGCATCTCCTTATCGTGCAACTGAAAGTTGCTGATGGCTGGCGCCATCTATCGGAATAAATATCAACTATTCTCGTTGATTTTTAATTATTCCAGAATTGGCCAAATACCCATTCTTGATTAATCAAGAAAAGCTAACCACGGACGCGTTTCGGGCTGTTGGCCGATAGATGGCGCCAGCCATCAGCAACTTTCAGTTGCACGATAAGGAGATGCCCTTTTTCTTAATTTATGCACCTTATCCCAGTACAATGTTACATTTGTACTATTTTTTCATATATATATATATATATATAATAATTTGTGCTTTTTCGAGGGATTGGTTGGTTTGTTGAATGAATTAGTGATTGTTGGCGCAGTCGTTTGGCTGAAATAGTAAGGTTTTCTCACAGGGGAAAATAACGAGGACACAGGATTGGATTGAGAAATAGGCCAGCGATCAAGGGAGAGAAGGGCTTTAGACTATTGGCGTGTTTGACTAATGGCTAGACTGTCACATACTGAGGTATTGACTTATCTGGGTGATGAGAAGGTGGTGGCAAGCTCCCAACTGTTCCTTGGCAGGTCCAGCTCCCTACTAACTCAAATGACCTCCATCTTACTTCCGGCCTCCTAATTGATTCGGGGGAGGGTATTCTAAATCTATCCTCTTCCCCTCTGTAATTGATTCTTCCTGCCGCCTAATTGTTTCGGATGGTGTCAGGCCCGCTGGCCTTCTTACTTAGGTCGGTTGAGGCGCCCTAATTCGCTCTAGATTTTCTTCCATAATCTCCCATACAAGCGTTAGAAATTCAAAAAATTGCATTGCCTATATGGAAGATGGCTTTTAGGATGGAACTTCCTATATGGAAGACGGCTTCCTGCAGCTGGTAAAGCCGTTGGGGCTGTAAGGTATATATTCCAAGGTAGAGTACTATGGTAATGGGGCGAGTTCATAGGGCATAATCAGAAGACAGATAAAACATATTAAGAGAAATATGGGATATCTGCACATTTTCTCCCATGTCTTCTCCACGAGTTGGGTTTTTTGTGTTCCGTGTTGTAATTCTATGGGTTGTGGCGAACTTGGAATTGGATGTATTTGTGGATGGGCGATGTCGCGTTCTTTGTTATTATGGGTGAGTTGTGAAAATCGGTTTTTGGTGAAAATGGTGGGATATAAATGATTAAGAGGTTCGCTGTTTGTCGGTTTAATTGTCACTGGTTCCGTTGGAAAAAGTTCGGGTGTATGGTGTTTAAATGGAAACGTGTAATTATCCTTTGGGTGCAAATGGTGTATCTTGATTGCGAGTGGCGTAATATATTGGATGTTTTCTGTGTATAGTTTAAGTTTGTTTACATGGACTGTATCAGTATCTCTTTTGGAGAGGTTGGTTGGGCCTATCGATACGTTTTGTTAATTGGCAGGTTGGACAGGTTTTTACCTGTTGTGCAATGTCTTGTGTCATGTTCTGCCAATAATATTGAGCGGAGATGAGTCTCGTCATCTTTGAGATGTTTGGATGGTTGTATTGTGTGTGTACTGATTGTAGTAGTTTGTTGGTGAGTGTTTTGGGAATTATGATTTTGATTACACCTTTGCGGGAAATGGTATGCAGTCCATTGTGATCAATGGTCAAGCTAGAATTTCCCGATGGGGAAGGCTGATGGTTCTTAATGAGGGAGGCGTCTAAGAAACCACAGAACGGGTTACGAGTTATGACGTCCGTTTCATATTGTTGTACTCCGTTTATGTAACGAACCTCATATTCGTATCTCGATAGCCTTAATCTCCATCGAAATATTCTGCCTGACGGGTTTTTGATCTTTTTCAGCCACTGCAATGCGTGATGGTCAGAAAATATAGTAAATTTTCTGTCCATCAAACAGACGCGGAAATTATCCACACTCTCAACAATTGCTAGGCATTGTAGTTCAGAGCTGGAATAATTTCGTTCGTGTGCACGCAGGGAGCGACTGAAATTTTGGACCGTGTAGGTCTTCCCATCAGGGTGGACCTGTTTGAGGACGCCTGCGATGCCGAGTGTTGAGGCGTTACAGTACACCTGGCATGGCAGACCTTCCTGGTAAAGGTGTAAAGTGGGGTGTGTTGTGAGGCTTTCTTTCAGGCTAGTGAACGCTTTCTGGCATTTGTCATCTAGACCCACGTGACATTCCTTTTTAGAAGGTTGACAAGTGGCGTCCGCAAGCGGGCGTAATCCGGAATGAACTTTTTATAAGCGTTCACAGCGCTTAAGAAAGACCGCAATGTTTTGCGATTGTGTGGTTGTTGGATGGCGTGAATTATTTCAATGTTTCGTGTAGATGGTGTGGTAGTACTGGTAGTGGTTGCGCATGTGTTTGCGTGGTGTTGTTGTCGCCTTTTGGAGCGAGTGTTGCGCTTGTTGCGATGTTTGCGCGTGTGACTGTTGTGTGACGACGTGTGGTTATGTGTGTGCGTTGTGTGTGAGCTGTCCTGTTGGATGGATACTGTCTGAATATTGTTGTCGTGAGTGTCGCGCTTGTTGCGATGTACACGCGCGTGACGGTTGTGTGGTGACGTGTGGTCACGTGTGTTCTTAGTGTGAGAGTTGTCCTGTTGGATGGACACATTTTGTGCACTGTTGTTGTGAGTTGGGGCCGTTGTGGCCTTGTGCATTGAGGACTTATAATAAAGGCAATTGGCCTTAGTGAAAAATTTGTGTTGGGCGTGCGCGTGACTAGATTGGCATGTTGGCAATTGGGTTTTGACCAATGGATGCGCGCATTGGGTGCCATGTGCGGAAGGTTTGTGTGCATTGTGAGTCCTTTGTGACACCGCTTGGCACTCCCAATAGGTGCATTCATTGGGGACATGATTAAAGTGATAGTTGGTGGGGGACAATGGGGCGGCAAGTTGGAACATAGTGCCTTGGTTAAAATCTACGGTTATTTTAAAATTCCGGAGGGTATTTATACTGAGAATTCCAAATGGTAGAGGTGCTTCCACCACATGGAAATTCTCTTTTTTAGTTAATTCACCTATTGTCAGGGGGGGGATTATTTTGCCTATTGTAGGTACAAGACCGTTTATGGCCTGTAGGTCTATGGACTGTTTCAAAGGTTTTAGTTGAGGGAGGTTATTTTTTAAAATCTTATAGAGGTTATAGGGCACTATGTTCAAGCTTGCGCCTGTATCAATTAGAAAAGGGGGTGACAGTTCAGGGGTTAGGGACAGTTTCATTGTCAGTTGGCTGACGAAATGGGTTTGGTGCCTTCCTACCTGGTTGGCGAAACGCTGGGGCGTCTTGGGCGTGCTGTGGAGGCGTGTGGCGCCGGACGTGCTGTTGAGTTGGGGCTGTTTGCACTGCCCGTGCGTTCGCGTGTTGCGTTGGGGCTGTTTGCACTGCCCGTGCGTTCGCGTGTTGCGTTGGGGCTGTTTGCACTGCCCGTGCGTTCGAGTGTTGAGTTTGTTTGGATGGTGCAGTCCGCATACTTGATTTTCTTTGGTTATTGGCGTATGGGTCCGGCATGGTGGGTGGTGGTTCCTCGGGGTGGCGCGTCGGGTAGTCAGGGAACCTGGCGGGGGGTGGCTCCGTCCATCTCCCGGTCGGTGGCTCGGAAGAGTCGGTGGGCGGCGTATGTCACGTTGGAGGGGGCCCGGTCCGCCTCCGCGCGTCGGGTCAACTTCATTTGCGTGAAGGCAGCGGTCAACTGAAATAATATCTCCGCTAGGGTGCGTCGCGCTATCTCCTCTCTCTCCCCTATCCCGCTGCCGCTCTGTTTCGATTCTTGATCTCGTTCGTTTCCCATTATATCCTGTCGACTCACTATAATAATTTATGCTTTTTCGAGGGATTGGTTGGTTTGTTGAATGAATTGGTGATTGTTGGCGCAGTCGTTTGGCTGAAATAGTAAGGTTTTCTCACAGAGGAAAATAACGAGGACACAGGATTGGATTGAGAAATAGGCCAGCGATCAAGGGAGAGAAGGGCTTTAGACTATTGGCGTGTTTGACTAATGGCTAGGCTGTCACATACTGAAGATTGACTTATCTGGGTGATGAGAAGGTGGTGGCAAGCTCCCAACTGTTCCTTGGCAGGTCCAGCTCCCTGCTAACTAAATTGAGTCCAAGATTTAACTCGTTAACTCTCTAGTGCTCTCATTGGTGGAAATCGTCTCGTTGGCGGCTTCTGATTGGATTTTAGCTAGTCCTGTTGGACTCTGATTGGAGGTAGCTAACTCCATTGTCTTTGTCATGTCTCAACATGCTCCCGGAAGAAGAAGGTTTTTGAACTCAGTTTTATTAGTTCCTGGGTAATAACTTTTGCTTCCTGGATCATGAAATTCTGGTAATGGCTATTTCTTCTGATGGCTTCTCTCCCAGTTCGCTTAGGCTTAGCTTTTATTAAAACCTTTTACATACATTGCATATACTGTGGTGGGGTTACATCTAGTTATGTACAAATTATTACATATATATATGTAATAGTGTTGCAAATGTCGATGTATGGATGAACTGGCAGTCGTGTACGTGAGGCGAGTGTTGATATTCTTCCCACACGCGGACAACAAGAAGCAGAGGCAGGGCTGGATGTTAGCACCGAGAGTGATCGGGGACAGCCCACGGGACAGAGGTAGAGGCCATGACACAAACTTGGATGCTATCTCCGAGACATGGAGAGAGATACTGTGTAGTGGCCTGCCGCAGGACACACTCTAGAACAATCTGCTGCTGACCCCCTGCCAAAATCAGTCCTGTTTACAGGGGTTGTCTATAAAGAGTCCCTGGGGGCCCCACATGGGCTGGGCGTTGCCATTTTCCTCCTCTCTCCCCAGCTGTCCCCAGCTGACCGCTCTTTGGATTTTTATTTACACGTCACCATTTTTAGTTTAATTACAAATAAGGGTGTACGGGTTATATTAATAAAGATATAGCATATATACAAAATATGGGGGTGGTAGCAAATAGAAACTATACATTTTAATAGAAGGTAGGATATTTTAAGGCATCGGCTCTAACTAATTGGGAGATATGTGGCATATACTAAAAGTGTCATTATTATACAGTTTTAAAATATACGATAGAATGTGCCCCCGGTGATGAAGGTTTGTTTGGGGGAAATGAAATAACATGAATGACGACCTAACAAACCTATTATAAAATCAAAAGAAATAATTTGAGTAAAAATTAGTTAAAATTATTATAAATATATGAGTATACAATAGGAGAATAATATAATGATGACGTCTCAAAAAGATATAGAATATGATGAAAGAAAAATACGTAAGAATAAATGATAAAATTGAGAAAATATGCTAGATAAAATTAGAAATGCCGTGAAAGTAATTTACTCATAAAAAAAATTGAGAACCTATTGAATGAAAAAATAATTAAAAGAAAAGCATAAAGCTATTAAGTTGAACTAAGATTATAAGTTGACGCAGAGGGTTGATGAGGGTATATGAATGTCTGAGTATGTTCCTGCAAAGAAATAGCTTAATGAGTTCTGCAATGCAGTACGAACTTGTGTTAGTGAGGTACTGTTTTCATTAACAGAACGTTCAAGATGTTCCGTCTGCATTATTAGTTCAGACTAGCAGGGAGATGTAGGTAGGTT
This sequence comes from Cordylochernes scorpioides, assembly GCA_030710605.1. Taxonomy (NCBI): domain Eukaryota; kingdom Metazoa; phylum Arthropoda; class Arachnida; order Pseudoscorpiones; family Chernetidae; genus Cordylochernes; species Cordylochernes scorpioides. The sequence goes on from CP092868.1 coordinate 83,622,224, forward strand.
GAGGAATGTGGAAAGGTAAACGCAAGAGATGTACTGCTGCCAATGATGATGGTACCCGGTTTGTATGATGAAAAAAATGATAAAATGATTTTTTTAAATGATGAACCGGGTAATAAAAAAAATGAATCTAGCTGGGTATCCTGAACTCACTATTGGGAACGATATAGAGAGGAAGGATGTTTCCAGTTGGATTAATAAAAAAATTCTGGCGAGCAAGAATCTCTTGAGGGGAATATGAGATTGGGGAATGAAGAAAGGGAAGGTAGTTGCAAGGGTTGTTCTGTTGCCAATGATGATTTCACCCGACTTGAATGGTAATTTAAAAAAAATGATGATTGGTAATGATTAGCCGGGTGATAAGAAAAATAATCTAGCTGGGTATCCTGAACTCACTATTGGGAATGATATAGCGAGGAAGGATTTCTCAGTTGGATTAATCAATGAAAAAAATTGGCGAACAGGAAGCCTTTGGGGTAATGCATGAGAAGGTATGGGCAGGGGAGGTTAGGAAACGTAAACGATAAAATTAGAAAAACGAAATAGATAAAATATATAAATTCAAAAATATCTTAACCTATTAAAAAATATTATTGACGTTGTCATTATATTAAAAATTTTAAATTGACGAGAAAGATGGTTGAAGTTATAATATGTGTGTAATAAGCCTAGAGATGATGAAGAATACGATTTGAATTAAAAATATATATATATAATTAGTTGTTGATGGTTGACGGCATTGCTAATGAATGGCACACAAAATAATAATAAATAATATATCTTAATGTTAAAATGTTTTATACACATCTAAAAGCATAAAAATTATAATAGTAATAGGGCAGCTAAAATAATGAACTTGATGAATATATTATAAAAATGCTATTGTCATAAATCGATTGAATAGTTAATCCAGTGCGGGAGAAAAAAACCGGAGAAAGTGTTACATTAAAGAGTTCTGTAGAGAAAATTCTCCTACCAGATGGATGATGTCTTGGATGGGTCTTGTGGTGTGGGCTGCGATGAGGCTTGGTGATCACTTTTTGCGGTGGTTGCCATGGGACATCGTCGTTGTTGGTAAGCGGGGCGTAGCGAGGATTCTTCGATGGATCTTGTCTACTTGTTCGAGCCGATGGAGGGAGGTCCTCGTGGCGCAGAAGTTGTCGATTGGGGCTATGATGATCTCCTCGGTGCGAGGTGCGGCTAGTCCTCGCATGGCGTCTTTGAGAGATGGTCCACTGGATCGTCAAGGTGGAGAGAAAGTAGAAGGAGCATCCACACGAATGCGCCGTTGACCACAGGTGCCTCTGTCATCCTCTGCATGCCTATGTCCTCAGTTATCCTGTCGACTTTCTGTGATATTGTTGCAAATGTCTATGTATGGATGAACTGGCAGTCGTGTACGTGAGGCGAGTGTTGATATTCTTCCCACACGCGGACAACAAGAAGCAGAGGCAGGGCTGGATGTTAGCACCGAGAGTGATCAGGAACAGCCCACGGGACAGAGGTAGAGGCCATGACACAAACTTGGATGCTATCTCCGAAACATGGAGAGAGATACTGTGTAGTGGCCTGCCGCAGGACACACTCTAGAACCATCTGCTGCTGACCCCCTGCCAAAATCTGTTCTGTTTACAGGGGTTGTCTATAAAGAGTCCCTGGGGGCCCCACATGGGCTGGGCGTTGCCATTTTCCTCTTCTCTCCCAGCTGTCCCCAGCTGACCGCTCTTTGGATTTTTATTTAGACGTCACCATTTTTAATTTAATTACAAATAAGGGGGTACAGGTTATATTAATAAAGATATAGCATATATACAAAATATGGGATGGTAGCAAATAGAAACTATACATTTTAATAGAAGGTAGGATATTTTAAGGCATCGGCTCTAACTAATTAGGAGATATGTGGCATATACTAAAGGGGACAATATTATACAGTTTTAAAATATACGATATATATATATATGTAGTATAAAAACCTCCCCGTTTACATGTACATTGTATTCTACCAATAAAGTCAACCTACAGACAACCCAGACAGAGACGGGAGGGTGAAGTCCGGTCACTTGATATACCAGCGACATTCCAAGGGGTGACCACACGTCAGTTAACACCTAGGGACTTTTAAGACAGTTGGGGATTGTGTGCGGCGGCGAACGGCAGCCCGGTGGGCCAGTCCCATCTCCCTCTGGTTTCCTGGATTTCTCTTCCGACTTGTGGTGTGTTTATTTCTTTCCCCGCCTTTTATTTTACCACACATATATATTTTTTAAATTAAAGAGGCATATATTGGATCAAAATAACATTTAGTTCACCAATATTTCAGTTGGCTGAACGTCAAATATTGGTAAAATAAATGATATCTTGATCCACAATATATGGCTTTTTAATTAAAGATTTATTTATGGATTGCTCTATTTTCAAAACATATATATATAAAACAAAAGGACCCAAAAGCGCGAATGTTTATTTTATACATAAAACGAACTTCTACTGTCCTTACTGCGATGAAATAATATATTGGGAGGGCTTGGCTCATCAGTGGTGAACCCTCCCAGCGGTTTCGCCAATTTAATCCACCAGACCGCTTCTCAGAGCTCTAATACTGTATTGGATCATTCTGATTTTATATGCTACACTGAAGGATGGAATCCCAGAAATGGTTTTCAAGCAAACTATGGACATAAGCTTATAGGACAGTAGAATTACATTCAGATACTTGCTTCGAGCAATGCTCTTCAGCAAACTATAAAGACAAGGCCATTAGGAATAAATTAACACAAAGCAATAACGCGCCATCTATACATATAAAACAAAAGGACCCAAAAGCGCGAATGTTTCTTTTATACATAAAACGAACTCCTACTGTCCTTACTGCGATGAAAAAAAAATATTGGAAGGGCTTGGCTCATCAGTGGTGAACCCTCCCAGCGGTTTCGCCAATTTAATCCACCAGACCGCTTCTCAGAGCTCTAATACTGTATTGGATCATTCTGCTTTTATATGCTACAGTGAAGGATGGAATCCCAAAAATAGTTTTCAAGCAAACTATGGACATAAGCTTATAGGACAGTAAAATTACATTCAAATACTTGCTTCGAGCAATGCTCTTCAGCAAACTATAAAGACAAGGCCATTAGGAATAAATTAACACAAAGCAATAACGCGCCATCTATACATATAAAACAAAAGGACCCAAAAGCGCGAATGTTTCTTTTAAACATAAAACGAACTTCTACTCTCCTTACTGCGATGAAAAAATATATTGGGAGGGCTTGGCTCATCAGTGGTGAACCCTCCCAGCGGTTTCGCCAATTTAATCCACCAGACCGCTTCTCAGAGCTCTAATACTGTATTGGATCATTCTGCTTTTATATGCTACACTGAAGGATGGAATCTCAGAAATAGTTTTCAAGCAAACTAATGGACATAAGCTTATAGGACAGTGGAATTACATTCAAATACTTGCTTCGAGCAATGCTCTTCAGCAAACTATAAAGACAAGGCCATTAGGAATAAATTAACACAAAGCAATAACGCGCCAGCTATACATATAAAACAAAAGGACCCAAAAGCGCGAATGTTTCTTTTATACATAAAACGAACTTCTACTGTCCTTACTGCGATGAAAAAATATATTGGGAGGGCTTGGCTCATCAGTGGTGAACCCTCCCAGCGGTTTCGCCAATTTAATCCACCAGACCGCTTCTCAGAGCTCTATTACTGTATTGGATCATTCTGATTTTATATGCTACACTGAAGGATGGAATCCCAGAAATGGTTGTCAAGCAAACTATGGACATAAGCTTATAGGACAGTAGAATTACATTCAAATACTTGCTTCGAGCAATGCTCTTCAGCAAACTATAAAGACAAGGCCATTAGGAATAAATTAACACAAAGCAATAACGCGCCATCTATACATATAAAACAAAAGGACCCAAAAGCGCGAATGTTTCTTTTATACATAAAACGAACTTCTACTGTCCTTACTGCGATGAAAAAATATATTGAGAGGGCTTGGCTCATCAGTGGTGAACTCTCCCAGCGGTTTCGCCAATTTAATCCACCAGGCCGCTTCTCAGAGCTCTAATACTGTAGTGGATCATTCTGCTTTTATATGCTACACTGAAGGATGGAATCCCAGAAATGGTTTTCAAGCAAACTATGGACATAAGCTTATAGGACAGTAGAATTACATTCAAATAGTTGCTTCGAGCAATGCTCTTCAGCAAACTATAAAGACAAGGCCATTAGGAATAAATTAACACAAAGCAATAACGCGCCATCTATACATATAAAACAAAAGGACCCAGAAGCGCAAATGTTTCTTTTATACATAAAACGAACTTCTACTGTCCTTACTGCGATGAAAAAATATATTGGGAGGGCTTGGCTCATCAGTGGTGAAATTGGCGAAACCGCTGGGAGGGTTCACCACTGATAAGCCAAGCCCTCCCAATATATTTTTTCATCGCAGTAAGGACAGTAGAAGTTCGTTTTATATATAAAATGAACATTAGCGCTTTTGGGTCCTTTTGTTTTATATGTATAGATGGCGCGTTATTGCTTTGTGTTAATTTATTCCTAATGGCCTTGTCTTTATAGTTTGCTGAAGAGCATTGCTCGAAGCAAGTATTTGAATGTAATTCTACTGTCCTATAAGCTTATGTCCATAGTTTGCTTGACAACCATTTCTGGGATTCCATCCTTCAGTGTAGCATAAAAAGCAGAATGATCCAATACAGTATTAGAGCTCTGAGAAGCAGTCTGGTGGATTAAATTGGCGAAACCGCTGGGAGGGTTCACCACTGATGAGCCAAGCCCTCCCAATATAGCTTATAGGACAGTAGAATTACATTCAAATAGTTGCTTCGAGCAATGCTCTTCAGCAAACTATAAAGACAAGGCCATTGGGAATAAATTAACACAAAGCAATAATGCGCCATCTATACATATAAAACAAAAGGACCCAAAAGCGCGAATGTTTCTTTTATACATAAAACGAACTTCTACTGTCCTTACTGCGATGAAAAAATATATTGGGAGGGCTTGGCTCATCAGTGGTGAACCCTCCCAGCGGTTTCGCCAATTTAATCCACCAGACCGCTTCTCAGAGCTCTATTACTGTATTGGATCATTCTGATTTTATATGCTACACTGAAGGATGGAATCCCAGAAATGGTTGTCAAGCAAACTATGGACATAAGCTTATAGGACAGTAGAATTACATTCAAATACTTGCTTCGAGCAATGCTCTTCAGCAAACTATAAAGACAAGGCCATTAGGAATAAATTAACACAAAGCAATAACGCGCCATCTATACATATAAAACAAAAGGACCCAAAAGCGCGAATGTTTCTTTTATACATAAAACGAACTTCTACTGTCCTTACTGCGATGAAAAAATATATTGGGAGGGCTTGGCTCATCAGTGGTGAACCCTCCCAGCGGTTTCGCCAATTTAATCCACCAGACCGCTTCTCAGAGCTCTATTACTGTATTGGATCATTCTGATTTTATATGCTACACTGAAGGATGGAATCCCAGAAATGGTTGTCAAGCAAACTATGGACATAAGCTTATAGGACAGTAGAATTACATTCAAATACTTGCTTCGAGCAATGCTCTTCAGCAAACTATAAAGACAAGGCCATTAGGAATAAATTAACACAAAGCAATAACGCGCCATCTATACATATAAAACAAAAGGACCCAAAAGCGCGAATGTTTCTTTTATACATAAAACGAACTTCTACTGTCCTTACTGCGATGAAAAAATATATTGGGAGGGCTTGGCTCATCAGTGGTGAACCCTCCCAGCGGTTTCGCCAATTTAATCCACCAGACCGTTTCTCAGAGCTCTATTACTGTATTGGATCATTCTGATTTTATATGTTACACTGAAGGATGGAATCCCAGAAATGGTTGTCAAGCAAACTATGGACATAAGCTTATAGGACAGTAGAATTACATTCAAATACTTGCTTCGAGCAATGCTCTTCGGCAAACTATAAAGACAAGGCCATTAGGAATAAATTAACACAAAGCAATAACGCGCCATCTATACATATAAAACAAAAGGACCCAAAAGCGCTAATGTTTATTTTATATATAATACGAACTTCTACTGTCCTTACTGCGTTGAAAAAATATATTGGGAGGGCTTGGCTTATCAGTGGTGAACCCTCCCAGCGGTTTCGCCAATTTCACCACTGATGAGCCAAGCCCTCCCAATATATTTTTTCATCGCAATAAGGACAGTAGAAGTTCGTTTTATGTATAAAGAAACATTCGCGCTTTTGGGTCCTTTTGTTTTATATGTATAGATGGCGCGTTATTGCTTTGTGTTAATTTATTCTAATGTCCTTGTCTTTATAGTTTGCTGAAGAGCATTGCTCGAAGCAAGTATTTGAATGTAATTCTACTGTCCTATAAGCTTATGTCCATAGTTTGCTTGAAAACCATTTCTGGGATTCCATCCTTCAGTGTAGCATATAAAAGCAGAATGATCCAATACAGTATTAGAGCTCTGAGAAGCGGTCTGGTGGATTAAATTGGCGAAACCGCTGGGAGGGTTCACCACTGATGAGCCAAGCCCTTCCAATATATTTTTTCATCGCAGTAAGGACAGTAGGAGTTCGTTTTATGTATAAAAGAAACATTCGCGCTTTTGGTCCTTTTGTTTTATATGTATAGATGGCGCGTTATTGCTTTGTGTTAATTTATTCCTAATGGTCTTGTCTTTATAGTTTGCTGAAGAGCATTGCTCGAAGCAAGTATTTGAATGTAATTCTACTGTCCTATAAGCTTATGTCCATAGTTTGCTTGAAAACCATTTCTGGGATTCCATCCTTCAGTGTAGCATATAAAAGCAGAATGATCCAATACAGTATTAGAGCTCTGAGAAGCGGTCTGGTGGATTAAATTGGCGAAACCGCTGGGAGGGTTCACCACTGATGAGCCAAGCCCTCCCAATATATTTTTTCATCGCAGTAAGGACAGTAGAAGTTCGTTTTATGTATAAAAGAAACATTAGCGCTTTTGGGTCCTTTTGTTTTATATGTATAGATGGCGCGTTATTGCTTTGTGTTAATATATATTTATGTCATAATTTGTATATACCAAGATGTAACCCCACCACAATATATGCAACGTATCGTCCAGAAAGTTTCAATAAAAGTTAGGCCTCGCGAAAAAGAGAGAACAACAATTACCAGGATTACATCATCCAGGAAGTAAGGTCACTTCCCAGGAACAATAAAACTAAGTTCAAATACCTTCTTCTTCCTGGAGGATGGTAATCATGAAAAGACAATGGAGGTACCAATATCCAATCAGATTTCAGCATGAAAAACTAACAGCCAACCTAATGTAACCACGTAGACGATCTCAACCAATGAGAGGCATAGAGAGTTAACGAGGAAAATCTCGGACTCAAAGTTAGTCAGTAGGAAACTCCTTTTCACCAAGGTAACATCTTTTCCGAATGTTATAGGAAAGTACCCCATTAGTCTCAAAACCTTTCTCTCCCTTATTTGCGAAGTCCTAGATTCAACCCCATCCTGGTCTTTGTCTCGTTACTTCCCCTGTGGAACCCTACCATTCAAGTACGACTGCGCCATCAACCACCACAAGTCACCAATCCTACAGTAAGTCAACAGGGTCTCACATAGGAATAATAATCAACAACAATCAAAAAGGGGTCCAATCAACTAAATTAATTATTATTTTATATATATGTAAATCAGTATAAAAATAAAAGATAAGTGGGTCAGGTGTTGATATTAAAAATAAAGAAGGAATTTCCTGACCACGAGCATATATATATGTGATAACCGAGGGTCTCTCGCTGTAGTGTGGTAACCGAGAGGGGCAAACCAGCAGTAACCGAGAGGGACAGTCAGGGCGTGGAGAGTTTTTCAGTACCTCTCTGCACCTTGGAAGACTTTTAACAGTTCTCACAGAGTACAGGCAGTCGTGGTCGAGGCAGAGTCGAAAGCTTGGGAATGTCAACACACAAAAAACGGAGAGGCACAGTAGTAGTAGGAAAGTTCCATGAACAGATAAAAGGCGAGCTAAGAGCAAGATGGAGATAGAAGAGTTCTTACTGTTCTACATGGTCGATGAGGTGGACCTGGATACAACCGACGAGGGCTCACGCTGATGGTGAAGTGTCTATATTTTCGGCTAGGGCAGAGGTCTTATATATCTTTGCCGAGAGAGGAGGTATGCGGGAGTATGGACTTTCAGTGGGTGCAAAGAGCGTGGTGCGTCAGCGATATTCTACACCAAATGACCTGATGGCAACGGCCTGCCAAATTCCTCTTTAGGGTTGACTTCTATCTCGACCTCTTGCTTAGCTCAGCTCTTAATCTATTTCATAGTTTTATTTATTCATCCTGAGTTTGTACAAAGTACATTACATATGATGATGTAATGACACATGACAATCATGGGTATAATTATTTATAGATGTGTTTTTATATACAACATGACAATCCTGTTATAAGTATTATACAATATAGGGTTGTTAGTTTAAATTACCATTTGGGTTGTGTGGCCAAATATCAGGGAACAGGCTAAATCAATGTTTAGTTGATTTCTGTTCCACCAGATGGCGCTCTGCCTTCTGTAAAGCACATGTGCTCCTGGTCAGGATATGCCATTTTTAATATATATATATTAAGAACAAATTAGGCCTATTGTGACCATTAATATGAGCGTCTTAGCGGTGAAAAACCAACGGTTTGGATCACTCCGACCTTCTCTCTCAACATAAAAATGTTGAATTAATATCGCAAAAAATGTTATTCACCTTTGAAATATTTTAAAACATCAATCATTTATTCATGCAAAAAAATGTAAATGCTCTTTTTAATATCTAAAATGGACTTATAAAAATCATTATAAGTACAGATATACAAGTATATCTGTATATATTGTCGCGCGCTGACCCTCCGGTTCTCGCGACGACGCCGCTTCCTCCTTCGTGGTTCGCCTACCCCGGGCTCCCGTTGCTTCTCCTCTGCAGCTGTACGCTACAGAGCACCCAAGGACGTCCGAGAAACACCGCTCAGGTGGATCTCCTTTCCTCTGTCAGTATCTCTCGGCTTTACCACTGGTGGGGGGACACAAGAGACTTACCAGAAGAGTAGCAGCAGCGATGTGGCAATGGCGAGAGTAACAACAGCAACCGGCACTGAGACTTTAAATTCTCTTTTATTGTCACTTCTACTACAAATTTCATATAACCAGAATTACATAAAACGGGTATTTACATTTATTTACACACCAGAGCCAATATGAAAAAATATTTACAACTATTTTCTCTAGGAAACAGGACCACAGCAGTCGGCGATATCCGTACAAGTTCCAAACGGGAAATAGGCGAAAGCGCCATCTATTGGCAGAGGTTGTAGATGTTCTCAGGCCTTATACGCGACACTGCCTCCCCCTTAAGGCGGATCGTTCCGATCCAGTCCCATCTGTCTTGTCCTTGATGACACGCTTCTCTCGCTGGTGCCGCTTCTTTTGCCGGAACTGCCTTTCTCGCCAGAGCCGCCTATCTCGCTGGAATCGCTTATCTCGCTGGAACCGTCTTTCTCGCTGGAGGCGCTTCTCATGCCGGTACCGCTTCTTATGCCGGTACCGCTTCTCTCGTCGGTACCGCTTTTCGCGCTAGGACCATTCCTCTCCCCGGGACCAATCCTCTCGCCGGGACCGCTTCTCTCGCCGGTACCGACTTTCGCGCCGGCATCTTTCTCCCGAGGGCACCACTTCTCTCGCCGGTACCGCTTCTTTTGCAGGGGCCGCTTCATTCGCGGCTCTGCCTGACGCAGATTCAGGGTCGGTCCTAGAGGTGTCACAATCAGGCCTTCTGCTCTATGGACTATCTCCATTTGAGCCGGCTCGACCTCCGGCCCCCGGGGCTCCTCCCGGCCCACGCCGACATCACCCCCCAAGGTTGACTGGGCCGTACTTGGCTTCCTCTGTAAGTAGGTCTCCATTTGAGATAGCAACTGCTGTATCTTTTTGCTTCTAAGCAAAATTATTTTTCCAAGAGAAGCCACTCTTCCTCTCTATGGCGCTTTGCCTCGTCCCTCTTCTCCTGGTATCCCTGTGGCTACAGGGATCTCGGCCAGCGAGTCCATCCCTTGGCCATCCCTTGGCCTCTCACGTCAATGGCCCTTTTCAGCAACCGCAATTCTAAAAGAGCCCCCCGGTGACCTCCACGTGGAAAAATCCCACTGCTGACACCAGTGTCGCGGCTGACCCCTCTGCGGTTCTCGCGACGACGCCGCTTTCTCCTTTGTAGTTCACCTAACCCGGGCTCCCGTTGCTCCTCCTCTGCAGCTGTACCCTACAGAGCACCCAAGGACGTCCGAGAAACACCGCTCAGGTGAATCTCCTTTCCCCTGTCTGTATCTCTCGGCCTTACCACTAGTGGGGGGACACGAGAGACTTACCAGAAGAGTAGCAGCAGCGATGTGGCAATGGCGAGAGTAACAACAGCAACCGGCACCGATACTTCAAACACTACTCTTTTATTGTCACTTCTACTATAAATTGTATATAACTAGAATAACATAAAACGGGTATTTACATTTATTTACACACCAGAGCCAATATGAACACATATTTACAACTATTTTCTCTAGGAAACAGGACCACAGCAGTCGGCGATATCCGCACAAGTTCCAAACGGGAAATAGGCGAAAGCGCCATCTATTGGCGGAGGTTATAGATGTTTTCAGGCCTTATACGCGACAATTTAAATACAAGATATACTTGTATTTATTATATGAAACTTTGTAATAACATAAATGCATAAAGAGACCATGGAAAACAATAACCAATCAATACAAGATGTCGCCATTAATTGAATATATCTATTTGTTAGGTTGATAAATAAAGAATAGAGTCAAGTTAATTTCAAATAAAAATCAAGGATGATTCGTCATTTTATTCAAAAGAAGTAACATACACATCAGTTTCAATCGGGTCAATTATTTTTTAATTCTTGAAAAAAAATAGAATAGCCTCAATTCATATGGTGAGAGTTCTTAAAATTAAAGATACTTTGGCCAGTAAATACGTATTTTCATTATATTAGAGATAATAAAAAGATTTACTAGCAGAAATATCTTTAATTTTTAGAACTATGAATGCCGGCCAGGCAGCCTCTATCTTTACGATAAGGTGATAGTCTACAAATAAATATTTATGAATTTCAATAGTATAATGAAAATTTTAGGAGGAATCCGGTAGGAATTTGTTCTCTGAGTCATACCACACCCGAGGGAAGTATTGATAGTTTATTATTGAAGTGATGGCCAAAGGAGGCGAGTTATTTGTGGTAGAAGTCTCAAACCTGATCCTAGAAGAGTAACACTCATGGCAATTTCTATACCATGCCGAATTGCTCACCATCCAAGGAGCTGGGCATCCATAGAAAAGGCAATGTCTAGACCATCTATATTTGCGTACAATCGCAGGAGTCTGGGTTGCCTACCCAGAATTGTGTTCCATCCCAGGAGTCTGGCATCCATAGAAAAGACAATGTCTAGACAACCCAGATTTGTGTACCATCCCAGGAATCTGACATCCATAGAAAAGACAATGCCTAGACATCTTCGATTTGTGATCATTCTAAAATCTGACATCCATTAAAAGGCAAATCTAGACCACCCAGATTTATGTATTGTATATGTATACAATCGCAGGAGTCTGACATTCATTCAAAATACAGAATGTCTTGAAAACCTAGATTTGTCACAGGAGTCTGACATTAGAAGACACAAGGACTAGACATCCCATACTTGCGTACAAGCCCAGGAGTCTAACATCCATACAAAAGACACAATGTCTAGACAACCTAGTTTTATACCATCCCTGGAGTCTGACATCCATAGAAAAGACAATGTCTAAACCACCCAGATTTATGTACAATCGCAGGAGTCTAATATCCATACAAAAGATATAATATCTAAACAACCTAGAATTGTATACCATCCCTAGAGTCTGACATACATAGAAAACGCAAGGACTAGACACCCCATACTTGTGTACCATAGAAAGAGAAATGTCTAGACAACCCAGATTTGTGTATCATTCTAGATGTCTGACACTCATATAAAAGACAAGTACTAGGCCACCCATACTTGTGTACCATTTCAGGAGACAGACATCCATAGAGGATGAACTACCAAGAACTATGCCTTCATCCCAACTGTTTCAATAGCTATCACGTCAAGGCACAGGACGCTTATTTTACTGGAATAAACATCAATTCATCAATAAACATCAAATATATATCTATCTTAATTTCATTTAGGTTAAATCATTTCAGTATATCTCCTTATAAAAAAATTCAAAATTCAATTTTAAATCTTACCAAAATATGGTGCGTTTTAAACAACAATCCAGCCAATGGAAGATAGAGGGAATACGCTGTGGGGAATCTACCCTGCAGTAAGATAGTATAGATGGGCGTCCAATAGGCAGAATAAGACACAAACTTACAATCCATTATTAGCTACAACAGTATCGAGGCGAGTGCGGAATGAAGCCCAGGCCTTGGCGACGATTAGCTTGTCAATTTGAATCATCACCGTATGAACACGTTTTTCGACGTACTGGATTATGTTGTGGGGAACTTTGTTAACATCTATCTCAACAATGCCCCATACATAGTAGTCGAGGTGGTTGCAGTCTGGAGAGTTGAATGTCAAATATCAGGACTCCAGTGACTTGGGATGTTAAGTGTCAGCCACAATTCTGTCTTTTTGCCTTGTGAGCTGGTGCTGAGTCCTGCTGGAAGACATACTTTATTCCTGCGGTCACCATGTCCATCCACAGTCTCCAGGACATTGATTTATGTGTAAGCGTTCATCCTAAGGCCCTTCTCAAAGAAAGGGGGAGGCATGACATCACTTTCACTGCTGATACCGCCAAAGATCTTCACGGAAGCACGCCTAGTACCTCTGAGGGGTCTTTACACATCAAGTGATAATTCCTGGGATTTACCTTTTTATTTACGTAAAAGTTATTTTAATCAGATAGAAGAACCTCAGCATGCCACAAGAGTCATGTTTCAGGTTGTTGAGGAGGGTAGAAGCCTTTCTTTTTCTGTTATCCTTCATATTCTCTATCAGCAACAGACCTTTTATTCCGAAGGGCATAGGACTTGAGACCAAGCTCCTCATGGATAGTTCTGACATTTGTCATAGAGGTAATGCTCATTTCCATGGCTATGTCTCTCATGCTTTTCCCAGGATTTCCATCAAACTTCTCCTTGATATTTTTTATAAATTCTTCGCTTCTTACCCTGTCTGATCGACGCGAGTGCTTTTACTTGTAGCCATCCCCTCTTTTTTACTGTCGGCCTCATAAAACTACTTTTCGACACGATTAACAGTGGTTTTGGATAACTCAAGAAAGTCCACTATCTCTTTGGGGCTCCTTCTAGCGTCAGATCAACGATGATGGCTACTCGATTTTCGAATTCTCGATTATTGCTGATCACTACATTGCACACACATGTACTGTTACATTTTGCATGAATATGGTTATGCAATGAAAAAAAATTCAAATCTAAAGTAGTATTTGTTTATGAACTGCCAAATTCATTTTCAATTTACCTGATACACCCTGTATATATAAACATATATAGGTTTCAAATAAAGTTTTTATTGAGTAAAAATATCAGGCCTCCAGGGAAAAGTATCTTTTCAGAAACTTTTTTATTCTCTATCTTTCGGGCACGAACGCCCTTCTGACAAATTTTACTATTTACGGGTTAACACACAAAGTTGCAAATTACTAGGGCCTAGAGTAAGAGTAACTAAACAAACAAAAATCGTACACTCAAGAGTACAATACACACAAAAAAAGTGAATAATACCTCTTAATTTGTTAAATAAAATTTTAAAAACACACGCACACAGTACTTATCTTTATTGTTGCGTTGGTAGGGATCGGACCGGAGTTACACAGGTATGCGAGGAGATATCCAGACACGGATAAATCACGCAGAGAACACCTTAAGCGTCTCCACACGAAATCACCACACTCCCCCCTCGCAAACCATAGCCCCCCTTATATATGCAGACATGGCCACATTAGTCCAATGAGAAGGCGGGAGAGATTGGTTCACTATCAAACGAAAACAAAATCCTTTCCACTAAAACCTGAGATATTATTAAAAAAGTGCAAATATTTGTCAATATAATTTGACAAAAGGTTTCCTTCCAAAAAAAATAAAGAAACTAACCAATCTCCCAAACATTCCCATTGTCTCGTAAGAAAAACCTTCCGCTGTCGGGAGGGAAAAAGCTCACGAGAGCCATGTTATGAAGATAAAAAAAAAACTAAAGAGAGGAGAAGACATCCGGGTCGTTCCATAAAGGTGCCTTTTATCCTGTTCCTCCCAAAAGAAACTTCAACAAAAAAAATATGCGCAAACTACGTGAGTTACCATGAGTGATTACCAAGCAAACACATGTATAATATGCTTTAGTAGACAGAGTTTAATGAGGGGACCAAATAACCTCTCATCTGGGACCGGCTGGATATGTTAGGTAGAGACTTAGGGTACTGACAGATGCTCACTTGATAAGAAACCGAACGATCCAATTCCAATCAGTTCTCTCAAGACCAAGAGCTAAAAGCTCTTCTTAACGTCTGTTTCTAAACGCTTTCGTCCTATCGACATGTACAACTTTCACATCGTTCATGGTAACCCCTCTTACTCTGAAGTTAACATCGGAGACCCTAGTTTCCACACGAAAAGGCCCATAGAAGTTGAAGTAACCTTCATTCTTTGGAACAGCTAGAATTACCAGGTCTCCTTTGTCGAAACTTCTGGTATAAGGTGGCCTAGGATTCATAAGCTTTTTAACAGAATTACCTGACATAAACTGTCTGACAGTTTCCTTTGCTTTCCGCATCACCCTTAACCTCTCAGCTCAAGTAGGCTTTCTAAAACTATTAAAAGACCCAGCGTTACACTCAGAGTTTCTGTTAAACTCAGTAGGTGGAAACTTTACAGCCTCGTTTTCAATGCGCTTCACTGATTTCTCCGCTAAGGAGCTTGAAACCATTGGTCTATGTGCACTGGCAACGCAGCTAAGGTCTACATAATCACGGTCTTCTGGTTTCAAGGAAATCATGTTGCCAAGTGCCCGTATTGGAGGCAACGAGATATTGAATCTTCTTATATCAGTGATTCCCAGAATCCCGTCGTAGCCCTTATCTCTGAGCGACATTAACCAGAACCTTATCTCTCCCAGCTCGCTGCCGTTTTCGTTACCAACTCTACAGGTTTTAACACGTGTAAGTGTCTGCTCGAGGCCTATCACTGACACTGTGTCTAAAGTTTTAAGTGCATCGTCCCAATTCTCCTTCAAGACCCTGCACTTTTCAGAATCAATGATACTGACTTGGCTTCCTGTATCATATAACAGGTGCCACATATTGCCGTTAATATTCACCTTAACTATTGGCAGATTTCCAGTCTGATCACCGCCATAAGAACGTATGTTCACTATCTCAGCATTGTCAAGAGTATTGCGGTTGGCAAACATAGAAGACTGTCTTGAGCAATCACTAGCTATATGTCCTAATCTACACTCAGGTGGACTCAGCCTGATTTCGCTCAACAATTTAGTCAGTCTTTCTATCTCACCTCTAAGGCCTTTAATACAATGCTCATTTTCGTGCTTCATCCTGTTTACACTGGCACTAAGTATCTTCATCTCATCCTTAATGCTATTTATTTCTTCGAACCCTTCTACTGAACATACCCCTTTCATGAAGCTGCAACGGTGTTCTACACTCCGTGGCCGTATCCTCCGTGGCCATGACACTGCCTGCTTTATCTATTGATTTAGCCTCACTGCGAACAATAGCCTCTCTATACTTATCGAGCACATTTTCGAGGAAGATTTCGAACACTAGGCTATCGTCAAAACTGTATTCTACTTTATCTCTAATGGCCAGGAATCTTTCTTTAAAAATCATAGGACTTTCCCCAACTCTCAGCTTGAGACCTTCTATTAATTTAAGGCGTTCCCTAATACCACGCGCTTTCTTAGGGTACAATATGTTCAGTTTACTAACAATACTTTTAAAACTGCTACCTATATGGATACCCATCTCCTCTAAGCTCAACCTAGCTTCAAGGGATAAAGCCTCGAACATGAGCAGTGCTTTAACCTCAGGATCCTATTTGCCTACTCGAGCTTTAAGCTCGACTTCCCGAATGAAAGACTCGAGATCAACCCAATTAAACACTGACAAGTTAAGCATAGAGTACAAAACATGATGGAGTACAATAATAATAATAATAATAATGATAAACCACTCAAACAAAAAAAAAAACGCACGTAAAATTACAGGAATTTACAGGTGCAAACACCAGTAATCCTGGCAGGTTCACCAATGACAAATTTTACCACAAAAGGGGATCAATAAATAAGGTGAATTATCTTATTTCTTAAAATTAAAAAAGCAAAAATAATTTAAACCACAGAATATTAAAATATAACATCGAGAGACTATTCAAGGTGTTCTGTTCTTTTTTCCCACGCGCGGCGCGAGACTTATAAATAAACTAAAATGGAAGCTCCCTTGAAGGATTGCACCACGCTTGAACAACGTGCAGTTATTCGTTTCTTGAATGCAGAAGGTATTCAAACATCTCAAATATGCCAAAGAATGAAAAATATCTATGGTGAGTCTTGTTTGTCTCAAAAAAAAATTATAAATGGGTTACCGAGTTCAAAAATGGACAAATTACATGTTCCGATATTGAGCGACCTGGACGACCAAGTGTTACAGGGACGCCAAGCACGATAAATGCGGTTGAAAACTTAATTTTGGAGGATAGAAAAATATCCATTTTTACCATAGCCGACAATTTGAATATAAGCTATGGGACTGTGCACACCATTATTAATGAACAATAGCAATTTAGATAAATATGCTGCAGATGGATTCCACATTTCCTTAATTTGGACCAAAAACTTAACCGTATTCGGGTTTCAAAGGCTCTGTTAAAGCGGTATGAAGAGGAAGGTGATCATTTCCATGACCAAATTGTAACTGGAGATGAGAGTTGGTGTTATCATTATGATCCTTCGACAAAACGTGCATCTATGGAATGGAAACGAGGCGACTCTCCAAGACCAAAAAAAAATCAGGTCTCAACGTTCGGCCGGTAAAGTTTTGTTAACAATTTTTTGGGATGTTGATGGATCAATGTGTCTTGATTTTTTATCCTCAAGGCAACGTATGAATAGCGACCTTTATTGTGACATTCTTGTAAATAAGCTAAAGCCCGGTATAAGAAACAAAAGAAGAGGAAGCTTTGTAAAGGTGTTCTCTTCCTTCATGATAATGCAAGGCCGCATACATCATGTAAAACTGTATCTACAATCATTAAATTAGGTTTTGAAGTTTTAGAACATCCTGCATATAGTCCAGACTTAGCCCCCTCTGACTATTTCCTTTTTGGACTACTAAAGAAGGAGTTAAAGGGAAAGCGATTTGACTCGGATGAAGATGTCCAGAAAGTGGTGCAAGATTTTTTTCACACGCTTCCTAAGAGTGCCTATAAAGAGGGTATTTACAAGTTTCCAGAACGATGGAGACGATGTATAAAAAAGCCAAGGTGATTATTCTGAATAAATCAAGTTTTAATTTTTAATATCGTTCTTATTTTTTTAATAAATTATAATTCACCTTATTTATTGATCCCACCTTGTATTTACGGGTTGACACACAAAGTTGCAAATTACTAGGGTCTAGAGTAATAGTAACTAACCACACAAAAATCATACACTCAAGAGTACAACACCCCCCCCCCCTCCCCCCCAAAAAAAAGTAAATAATAACTCACAACTTGTTAAATAAAATTTAAAAACGCACACACACACAGTACTTATCTTTATTGTTGCGTTGGTAGGGATCGGACCGAGGTTACACAGGTATGCGAGGAGATATCCAGACACGGATAAATCACGCAGAGAACACTTTAAGCGTCTCCACACGAAATTCCACCACACTCCCCCCTCGCAAACCATAGCCCCCCTTATATATGCAGACATGGCCACATTAGTCCAATGAGAAGGCGGGAGAGATTGGTTCACTATCAAACGAAAACAAAATTCTTTCCACTAAAACCTGAGATAAGATTAAAAAAGTGCAAATATTTGTCAATATAATTTGACACTTCTACAGGCGAAAACATGCTATAATGATTAACGACTTAATATGATTGGATACTATTTTACGTAATTTTAGGCTGCAGATATAAAAAAAAAACATATTTAACTATCATACAAATGGAGACAAAATATTTTAAAATATATGTAATATTGTTGCAAATGATCCTATCGACGTATGGGTAAACTGGCAGTCTTGTACGTGAGGCGAGTGTTGATGTTCTTCCCACACGCGGACAACAAGAAGCAGAGGCAGGGCTAGATATTAGCACCGAGAGTGATCGGGGACAGCCCACGGGACAGAGGTTGAGGCCATGATACAAACTTGGGTGCCTATCACCGAGACATGGAGAGAAAGACAGAAGCGGTCTGCCGATGGACACACTCTAGAACATACTGCCGCTGACCCCCTGCTAAAAACCTGTCCTGTTTACCGGGGTCGTCTATAAAAAGCCCCTGGAGGGGGCCCCCATCTGGACGTTTTCTCCCCCTCTGGCCCGCAGCTGTCCCCAGCTGACCGCTCCTTTTGCCTTTTTATTTTGACGTCACCATTTTTAGTTTAAATACAAATAAGGGTGTACAGTTTATATTAATAAAGATATAGCATATATACAAAATATGGGGGGTGGTAGCAAATAGGAACAGTGTACATTTTAATAGAAGGTTATGATCGGAAGTATCGGCTCTAACTAATTGGAAGATATGTGACATATACTAAAAGTGTCATTATTATACAGTTAAAATATACTATATATATACAACAACAACAACAAAGCCTTTATTTAGGGCCTTTCGCCCTATACAGGATTCGCCAGTTCACAAGGGATGGGGAGAACACTGTGTGGCCTTTTTCCGGGATATAATCCTGTGGAATCCAAATATCGCCACCGATATATGCCTATTCTTTGATATTTCATTAATTAGTGCCGGAAATGAAGGACAAAGTTGCCCCGTATTATCATTTAGTTTTCGTCTTTCCTCAGACAGAGCAGCACAATCAAATAAGTAGTGCAACATCTCCATTGTTATTCCTGATCCACAGAAAGTACATTTCAGGTCTTCGCCCCTCATTAAAATCAGATGGTGTTCTCTGAAAAAAATTGAAAGAGTTCTAAATTGCGCGATTAATCTGATGACAGGAAAAGGGAGTTCACTTAATAAATATTCTTCGTTGGTAAAAATTGTATATATGTCTCTATAGTAAGAATATAACTTGATTGGGTTATTCTTGTTAAGTCATTTTGTATTGTTTGCTCTATCGCAGTTCTTATCGTCAGATCTGAGTTGTCATACATTTTAATCAGGTCCGTCATGAATATATAAAAAGTAATGGCGATACTGGCTCTCCTTGTAAAACGCCCAAATGTATCTTGATATTTTCTGTAATTGATCCCCTCCATCTGACTGCCACAGTCGCCTGTTCGTAGTAATTTCTAATTGCGTGTATAAATTGATATCTTACGCTCAGATTGGTTAATTTCTTCCAAAGTAATGAGTGAGGAACTGTATCAAATGCTTTTCTCAAATCAATAAAAAATACATATAATTTTCCTCTCTTTTTCCTCAATGAAAGTTGTATTAGAGTGGTCAATGTGAATATCAGGTCCACACATGATCGACCCCTTCGGAAACCCACCTGATTTTCTGGAATGACATTTCTTTTTTCTACTCATTCGTTCAGTCTTGATCTTCGTATTGTCGTAAAAAGTTTCGATAAATTGCTTATCAGTGCTATACCACGAAGGGTCGTCTTTGTCACCGCTTTTAAAGATTGGATGTATGATCGATTTAGTCCATATTGTAGGATAGTGTCCCATTATCAGAGCTCTATTGTAAAATTGTTCTAATAAACCCATGTATGAGTCTGGGAGTACTTTTATTATTTCATTGGGGATGTCATCAGGTCCACTTGCCTTGTTATTTTTAAATCTCTGATTGCCCTGCCTATCTCTTCAGAAGTTATCTCTGGATCAAGTATTGCATCACTCGGCGAAATCCTCACTTCTATATTACAAATCTTCTCTTTTTACTCAATACTCATTAATTCGCAATAAAAATCGTGCCATTACTGTACAGTAATTTCTCCTTGAATTTTTGTTGCTCTTTTAAATAGCGCAATGGTCTTCCAAAAGGACTTTGAATATTTTATATATCTCAATATTTCTTGTTTTTCCTGAATATATTTCTTCCTTTTATCATCTAATAAACCGAGATATTTCTTTCTATGGAGAGCATAGCTTTCAAGGTCTTCCTTTTTGTTGGTTCTACGGTATTCCTTCAGATTTTCTTTTGTTAACTTTTTCATCTCGTAACAGTTTTTGTCAAACCATGGTTTAGATTCACCGGGGGCACCCTTAGTTAAGTAGATTATTCCTGATGTTGACATTGCTTCAGTAATTCTTTGAGTGAAAGTATTTACGGAGCTATCGAGATTTGATATTTTTACTACTTGCAATTCCTTTAATTCCTGTTTAAATGTCTTAATTCCCTCAACTGTCCATCTGTATCTCGTTACACCTTATTTTTCTACCTTGGATTTATTTTCATGGGTGTTTTGGACTGTTATCTTCAGGGTAAGAGGAAGGTGATCTGAATACATCTGAGTTTCTATCCTGAAGTCTGATATTTTTTCCAATATTCCTTGTGAAACTATGCAATAATCAATAGTTGATGAGCCTCTCTCCGAAACATATGTAAAGTCTCCCTCTGTCTCCTGTTGATATTCCGTTGATTATTGTCAGCGAATTGTCCTCGAGAAACTCGAGAAGTCCTTCAGCCAGTGGTGAAATTATTAGATCTCTTGCTTTTCTTTCGGAAACTAAAGAGAGTTGAAGATCAGTTGGATTATACAGTCCCCCGAACTTTCCAGTTCTAATATTTAAATCCCCAATTAGAATTAGTTCTTTCCCGCCAGTTATCTGTTTTTCCATATATTTAATTAATCTAATTAAGTTATTCTGGTACAGTTCGTTTGAAGGAAGATATACAAATATCAAGCAGGTGATAGGTTTGCCGGTTCCTATGTTTTGTGATAAGAAAATCGATATCCAGATGCTATCCTTTTCTGTACTGCGCAACCTGTAATGTCCCCCCTTTTTGACACCCACAATTATTCCTCCTGATCCCCATCCCCTTTCTGTGGTCTTAGTTGCCGGATGTTCAAAAATTTGGAAATCCTTTAATGTTATGTTTGTGAAATTTATACACCATGTTTCAAGTAAAGCGAAGATCTCGTAGTTTTTAATGTACTCGAGAAGTGGAAAAACAGAGAGCATCCTAAAAAGTCCATTTATATTCCAGCTTATTATTGTGTTTACCGTAACTTTTGGTTTTTTAAAGGTAATAATTTTAAAACTTTTTGTGAATATTTATTTGTATGTATTTTATTTTGTAGTGTCTGTAAAGTTTCTGAGTTGTCAACATCAATTCGGGGCTGCGTCAACTGCTATAATGTAGAGCCTTTTTCACCAAACACTTTATCGTCAACGACTTCGTATTTTTGTCCATTTGCAAGTAGCTTATTGTCTCTTAATTTTGAGAGTATTCCTTTTTCAGGTAGTTCTCTCTTCTTAGAAATCAGGATGCGGCGTTGTTCTCGGGTCTTCAAAGTGTAATCTTTGTTTACAAAAATTTTATCATCTCTAAATTTGTAGGAATCCCTAAGTAGTGCAATTCTTGTGATTTGTTTCGGTATTTCAACCAAAATTGGCGCGTTAGCTTTCCTTGAAAGTCGATGACAACGCGTTATTTCCGATTCGACTTGTATTTGCATCTTTTCATTTATCGCCTTAACTAATTTGCATAAAGTTTCATATGAGTTTTCGGCTTCGAGCCCATTTATACCGTTAAATATAAGGTTATTTTCCGTTATTTTCCTCTCCAACATATCATCATGATCCTCTAGACTTTTTATTCTTAAATCGTTTTTTGTGGCTAATTCCAAACATGTTTTCTGTGAAGTTTCGATAACGGTTAATCTTTGATCCCATTCCTCGAACTTTTGTTCAATGGTTTTTAATCTAGTTTCTAGTCTTGCTCCTAAAGTCCTTAGCTCTGTATGGATTTGTTTAACAAGAGATTTGAGATCATCTTCAATAACTTCCTTTGTCTCAGTAGTTTGTACAGTCGACAGAGTTGTTTGCTTTTTTGTAGGGGGCCCGGGGTTGAGTTCCACACCACCAATGATCAGTAGAATGGCAATCACTCTTATCAAGTAGGCAGAAGAATACTTTTGGGTTAGCGTAAGATAGCAGGATGGGTACATTTTGTTATTTTAAGATAGTTTTATAAATTCAACGTACTTCTTCTCAACGAGAAATTTAGGCTCTTTAATGCAAACGATAAAAAAAACAATGCAAGTACTATGAGTTTTAAAAATTGTAAAAAAAAAATGCATCGGCCGGGAATCGAACCCGGGCCGCCCGCGTGGCAGGCGAGCATTCTACCACTGAACCACCGATGCTTATTAAAAAAATGGCCATATTTGGGTATTCATTCCATTCCGGATTACTCCGCGTAAAAAAAGTTCTTCAAATGAAAAAAAAGAAATAGCCAAAAATACTAATCAAAATGTAGCCGAAAAAATTTCCTCAGGTTTATAAAAAGCGACATGCAAAATTTGGTACCAATTGGTTCAGTAGTTTTTGAGTTTATCGCGAAACAAACAGACAGACATTGACTTTTATATATATAGAGATATATATAAAAATGAATGTTTGTATGTTTGTTTGTTTGTATGTCCGGTATACAAATTCGCAGTAGTTCACTAATTCAAACCAATATTTCCATACATAGGTAAAAAAAAATAGGGGGAAGACGATAGGCTATTTTAAAAAATATATAAATCAATTATTAAAACTATATATTCAAATTATTCTACTTAGCTCACGAACAGCGCCCTCTATCAAAGATTAGATTAAATTTTGCTGATGCAAACAAATAGATAATGCTAATAACAAACAATTATAAAAAAATCTTATCTAAATATATATCACTCTGGTAGATATGCACACGGGTCAATCCCGGGGCGAAACCCGGCTCACCCGTCTAGTGTTATATAAAAATAATGAGATTTCTGTTTGATTTTGGATTATCTTGTGGATTATGCTATGGTAATGCAGTCGTGGTTAAATCTTGAAAGTATGATAATAAATAATAGTTTTGATCAGGAATTTAATTGAACTTAAGGAATATATCAGAAACATAATTTGATAAGAGTAATGCCTGGCTTAAGGCGTAAGAATAAAAAAAATGAAAAACTTATTTACATAATATACAAAAGATTTGAGCCGGCCAGCGGGAAAGAGAAAATATGGTTTTACGGGCTACGAACCAAAGTTATGATTTTAGAGCCCAAGCGCGATGTCAGATGGCAAGGGATCCTAGGATCTGGCGGCAGGAGATGTCTCGCAGGGGTGGTGGAAGCGTTGGGCAAGCAGGGGAACAGCGCTAGGATGCAGTGAGGCAGGAGCCTTGAATAGGCCAGGAATCCAGAAGAAGTGGCAGATGGAGTTGGAGGCAGAAGGTCCTTGAAGCCTAGAACTTGAGGGCTCTAGACTTCAGGATGGGGCAGCTTGAGGCTCTCGCCTCGTGCTTGTCAGGAAGGCCCTTGGAGCAGCAGTTGGCACACTTGGAGGTGTGCTGGTCAGCAATGGATGGGCAGGCGCGGCCTTCATGGCCGTCTTCACCGCAGTGGAAGCACTTAGGAGCTCTGGTGCATTGGGCAGAGTTGTGGCCGAAGCCACAACAGCGGAAGCAGACGCGGGCGCGGATGGACTCCTCGAAGTTGAGGATTACTCCATCCACCACGATTCTCTCGCGAACGCCCGGGGCTCTAAAGGTCTTGAGGTCCACCTCGATGAAGGCGGTGCAGGTCCCGTTTCTGAGTGCAGAACGGTGCGCCACGCGCACCACCTTGTCCCCAGGGTGTTTTCTAACAGCAGCGGTTTCCAGGAAGGTCTCCTCAATTGTGGAGTTGGATGTCTCCCTCATCCACTTTGAAGAGGCAGATCCGTGGCAGGATCTCCTTCTGCTGGCGGACCTTCATTCCATCCAACTTGCTGGCCAGGGAGGTTGTCACCTCAGGGATGGTGTCAGGATTGCTGGAGTGGAGGACCAGCTTCCCCTTGGTGTGCAGGGAGGCCCAAACGCCTTGGGGGAGAGTGTAGGCAACGCGGACAGCTTTGAGCATCTCCCTTGGGTCAGCCTGTGGGTCATCTGAGATGACCACTGTGTGGGCCGCCGATTTTTCTCCATGGAGGATCACTTGGGCGGCCGCAGGCTTGGAGACGAGGGAAGGCACGGGTTTTGAAGGACCTTTCAGGTTAATCCTCTTTGCAGGCGGGTTGGGAGCCTCAGGCTGCTTCCTTTTGGTTGGAGCAGGAGCAGGCAAGGTGGATGCAGGTTTCTTGGCAGGGAGAGCAGCAGGGGCAGGAGTGGCGGGTTTGATTGGGTCGGTTTGGGAGCTGGTTTCCTTGCAGGAAGAAGCTGGGCTGGTTTGGGTGCTGTGGCTGGCAGTCTTGGGCTGGTTTGCCTCCATAACTTGGTCCAGCTCCGCGAAGGCTTCGAGGGTGCCAGAGAGGTTCTCTACTTCAGCAAGGAGGGCCTTGACCAGCTCAGTTCGCATGGCGATGAAGTGGTGAGGTCCTCATGCAGGGTCTTCAGGGCGGGATGGCCAATGGTGCGCAGGTGTCATGGTTGCGTGAGATCACCATTTCATCCTCCTTCTCCAGGTCGGCGACCTTCACGATGGGCTTGTAGGCCTTCTTTTTCTTTTTGGTAGGATTCATGTCAAGAGCAGGAAAGCAAAGATGTGACCGGTCAGGCCAGCGGGAAACAACAACAATGAGTTTTTAAGGGTAAGCATGACCTCTGGCGGTCAATTTAACAGAGTATTTGTATCTATGAAATATAATTTTATATATAAATAAAATAATATTTTAATATATAATATATATGAAAAAACAACAGAAAAAAATAAAAGATAAGTGGGTCAGGTGTTGATATTAAAAATAAAGAAGGCATCTCCTGACCACGAGCACATGTGCTTTTTAGATGGCAGAGCGCCATCTAGTGTGCTCGTGGTCAGGAGATGCCTTCTTTATTTTTAATATATATATGTCGAATTGCTATCGACTTACTGAATGAATTCTGTTCGACTCTCTGTAGTGATCCGTGTCGACTCTTATGTGATGTGCTGCTGTCGTGGTGTAAGATGGTGATGCGCAGTCGTGATGTGGTTGTGCGGTCGTGATGGTGATGTGCAGTCGTGATGGTGATTGTGCAGTCGTGATGGTGATGTTTTACCACACAGAGATGATTCAAAGGGGTATCCGAGGCATCGGGGAGAGAACGTAACAACCTTGCGGCCAATGGCCGCTTACTAACGGACTATCTTCTGCTGTCTGCAATCTGGCCACACTCAACTGACTAACTAACGAACTTTCTAACGACCGTCTGCTATGTCGCAACACTCAACCGTCTACTCTGGCCTTGACTCTGATAGGCTGCTGGCCAAGCCCTTTGTTAGCTCAGGCGTAACGGCGCGCCTCGGTGTCTAGCGTTTGATCTTAGGTTTTGGTTTCTATAGTCTGACTTCGGCTGCTACGTTCTCTAGATGCCTTTATATTTATTGAACACACCAAATCGAAACATACAAAGTTAATGGATTAACAGATGATTGGGTACAATGATTGAAAGTCAACATAGAGTAGGGGGTGTAAGAAGGGGTGGGAGTATATACACAGGTGTTTTCATTCTTAAATTACCACAGATGGGCCCCCTGCGTTGAAGAATTTAAAAAGGGGCATTTGTGGATGCATTCAAACTAAACTTGAAATCAAAAGCACTGCCTGAACATTAAACAAACAAAACAACTATTCAAAAACTAAATTCAGGGAGATAAGCACAAGTGCTCTATACCAAAGAAAATCTAGTCATGGTCCACCTCCATATTAGAAGTAAAGGATTTTTTTTTTCTCTCTCTATCTACAAATTAATAACATTTTACAAATTTTATAATTTGAATTTAAATGATCATAATAGTGAAGATAATCTTAATACAAAACTGGACTATAAAATTAAATAACTATTTATTATTATAATTAATTTAGATTTAGCTTGCTAATCTAATCAAATCTAATTGATATAAGTTATCATTATTATCAGTTTGCTCCTTAAGTTTTAAAATTAGAATCACTGTTATAATTTTGTTATATAGTTTCTACACTATATATATATATATATATATATATATAACTGCAGATAAGGTTAAAAGGGAGGAGTTTTAAACTTTATATATACTTTTTACAAAAGGCCTAACATGCCAAAGTCCCATTATCCCCAACCTACCTAGTCATCCAGCCACCCAGTGTCCATCATTCGAAAAAATGGGCAGCCAAGGCCGCAGCCAGCGGCCTCCGCTCTCCGCAACTCCAAGTCTTTTTTTTTTTTCTCAGAAAAAAAATCAAATTCTTGTTTTAAAAAATGTCAATATCTCAAAATGTCCAATCCAAGGATTAAATATCCCGCTTCCTTGTCCCAGTGTTGCTGAACTCACCCCCCAAGGCTATCATCCCTCTTCTCTCTATGAAAATAAAAAAAATAAAAAAGGCATCTTAAAAAAATGATAAAAATAAATTAAATATAAAAATTATTAAAGAAATATTCACAAAAAAAAATAAAATAAAAATACAAAAATATTGAATTAAAAAAATAATTAATATTGTAGGATCTGGGCATCTTGGGGTCAGCTTGGGAAAGGTTCAGGGCTCGTGGTGGAGCTGGTGCTCTGCATGAAGATGGTGGAGTCAGGTCAAGCACCATAGGTCGGTGGCTTGACTACAGGGAAGGGGTGTCTGAGTCCATCTTGGACTGGCTTGTGGTCAAGACAGCCACCATCTGACATGTGGCTCGACCACCAGGAAGGGGTGTCTGAGTCCATCTCAGACTAGCTTGATGTTGGTGGGGCCAGGTCATCCACCACAGGTCAGGTGACTTGACCACCAGGAAGGGGTGTCTGAGTCCATCTCAGACTATCCTGGTGTTGGTGGGGCCAGGTCATCCACCACAGGTCAGGTGGCTTGACTACAGGAAGGGGATCTCGGTCTCTGGCTCGGTGCTGCCAAGGCCAAAGGTGGTTTTAGGCTCCATCTCGACACCTCGCAATCACCAGAGGTTTGTGGCTTAGATGGACATAGGTGGGATATGGTTAGGTTAGGTGGGGTTCTGGGTTACTTTGGCATATTATGGTCACGAGGTGTCCCAACATATATTATATTTAGAAATTGTATAAGTCAAAATCTGTATATTAACATTTGTATCAATTGAATATTTTTTTTAATTTTGATTTCAATCATTATTTAGCGCTTATTACATAAAGTTACCTAAGTGGGTTGAATCAACCCAACCCGTCCAGTTAAGGCTTAATATTGGTAGAATAATTAAGGCTATTGTTCTTTGTTATGGGGTTTCTCTTAGTAGCAAACTTAAACTGGGCGAGTGTTGCAGAAGAAGGTTTTAATTCCGATTTTTTTTCAGATGACAGGCTATTGATATGGATACTGGAAAATAGGGGATGCTGCAAATAGATTTGTAAACTGGGGGCTTTTGTATTTCAGAGGGGCTATGGAAATGCCTTAAAATAAATTATAAAGGATATTGACATGTTTTTCGATTTCTTAAGATATTCTGGGTCTCTTCTGTTTTAAAGGTTTGAAGTGAGCAGTGGCTATCGACACATTTAGTAAGGGTCTTTACTGTATTGATTTTATGGCTGAGAGGGCAGTAGGAGGAAAAACGGATATAGTCGGGGTTGAAGGATGGTTTATAGTAAACATTTGTTTGGAATTGATGCTGTATGCGCATGATTTTTATATTGTCGCGAGTATCGGCCTGAAAACACCTACAACCTCCTCCAATAGGTGGCGCTTTAGCCTATTTCTAGTCTGGGATTAGTTTGAGAGTCGCTTGATCAATCTTATTTTCGATCAATAATTCTTCAGTGCTGTTCAGTATCAGCTGGTGTGGGAGACTGGGGTATAGGGATTCAACATCAAATGAGACCATGATCTGGTCTGGTGGGGCTTGGCACTTGAGTAATTCTTCTATAAAGATGGTGGTGTTGAAAATGTAGTATAGGAAGCTTTGTTGCTTTATTATGGGCTTTATTATATTTTCCTTAGTATTTACAAATCCATCCAAATGTTTATATTAATTAACTTCATTCCTTTGTATATTTAAAAAATTAGGCACTTCGACAGCGGAGGTCTTGAATCTTGTGTTTATTGATTGCATTAACAACCCAGATCTTCCTCTGCTTCGAATCAAGTCAAGGAGATTATATTGGTCCAAAATATGGAACATAGAACCTTCATGCCTAAATAAAAAAAAAAAAAACAGGCTTGCTAAATCTGAGATAAGTAAAATAAAAAAGTTTAACTAAGAGAGTTACTTCTCAACAAGGCTTTTAATCTAGTGGCAGTATATTAGATTTTTAAAATTGAACAAAATTCATAGTAAAATGCTTCTTTATTAATTGAATTAGGATTTTTATATTATCTTAAACCAAAGCGCGCATGAAATGGAGAAACAACTTTTAAAAATATTAAATATTCAATATTTTAAAATATATATAAGAGAAAATTGGAAATTTATAACTCACCTTATTTTTAAAAATACCTATCAGGATTCTTTGACATGTTGGTAACCTAGGATTTTTAGAATACCAAGTTAAAGTAACTTTACTATCGATTTCTATTTAAATGAATTGCGCATTAAAATAAATTTAAATTTGACCAAAACGTAATTAAATATGACTTGTAAACATTGGTATTTAAAAACAATTTATTAATTTTTAATAGCTTAAAAAATAAAGTATGTTAAAGTATTTGCAAAAATGAAACCAGAACTCCACCCTAGGTATCATTCATTTTACATTAAAAATATATATATTCTGGTAAATTTTAATACCTTTATATTGACAGAAGGCATAACTAAAAATAAAAAATAAAAACTATTTTAAAATCTAAGGTTTTCCAACCACTTTTAATTTGATACAAACATTCCAAATTTTAACGTAATAACATACTACTAATTACTTATTGAACTTTAATATGTTATTTTGGAGATTTAAAATACAGCGATGTGTATAATGTTATAATAGCTAAAGATTAAATTAAAATATTTTCCCGATATTATAATGCTAAACATATTTAATATTTTAAATAATATTTATCACCCGAAATTCAAATTTTAAATGGGTTGGATGCCCGAAGTTGCCCTAGTTTATTTACTTTTGATTTTGTTAAGTTAAGGTGTAGAATTTTACATAGGCCACCCAATCCTATGATGTTATCAAAAGTAAACAAGGTAATCTGGATATTAGCATTTGACCAACACTTGCCATGCTACTTAACTAAAGTCTTTCAATATTAAAACTTGGGGAGGAAGAAAACATGGCTACCATTACACCTTTTTAACTGACAAATGATCCAGCCAATAAGAGAATAAGCCTTTCCTATTGGTTTAGATGTGGGAGGGTGTTGTTAAACACAGTTATGCCATTTATTGGCAATACTTTTAAATTTCAAGGGGTTTTGTGATCTTTCCATTGACTTAACTGAGCCTGTAGGACATAACTCTCAATATAATAAGTTGTTGAAGTGATGCACCAATAGATGAAGTGGGATAATCCCATTAATATACAGTAGAACCTCCCTGTAAAGGACAACACCAAATTACAGAGCCAAAGTGTCCATTAGGGAGATGTGTCCTATTACCGGAGAGTTGCTAAATAGTAAAAATGATAATTTTACAAATGAAAACTGTCCTTTGTGGAGAGATGTCCGCTAAAGGGAGGTTCTACTGTATATATTTTTTTAAATAGCAAAAAATGTATTTATTTTTATATTCTTAATAAAACTTACCCTTGTATGGGAGGGAATGCCATGTTTACTTGTGGAGTATTCTACAAATGGAAATAATTCCTCCTAGAATAAAGTTATAACTACATGGCTTCAAACAGATTAACTAATTAAATGCAATAGTAAAGCAATTTTGTATATACAGCAGAACCTTTATGAGAGAAGACACCTCTCTACAAAGGACAGTTTCCATCGCTGTATTTACCATTTTTTAATAATTAACAAACCTTTGGTAAGAGAAAATCTCTCCCTAAAGGATACTTTGGCTCTGCAATTAAATGTTCCTTTACAGAGAGGTTATATTGTGTATATATATATAGATGGAATATTTGCCGGAAGGAAATTGATCCATAGAAGCATAGGGTGCCTCTCCCGTCAAAATAAACGTCAAAACCTGACGCCATCTATTGACCGTCGCCGCAAACTAGCAACACCAGAGAAGTGCCCTATGCTTCTATATACATATATGTTCAATTGAAAAGGCATATGTTGAATCAAAATATCATTTATTTTACCAATATTTAAGTTGGCTGAACGCCAACCTTTATCAAGGTATTATAACACCTTGTACTGTGAGAACATTGTATTAACTGAAGACTTGTATTTCCAAGTTAGAACTAACCTGGGCTCTAGGCTGACCCATTCAGAGAGACCTAGCATCCTGCCCCAACTTTGATTTTATATTTTGCAATATATATAAAATAAGTAGATTTAATCACGAATGTTTCTTTTATACATATTCTATATACATATATGTTTAATTAAAAAGGAATATATTGGATCAAAATATCATTTATTTTACCAATATTTCAGTTGGCATTCAGCCAAGTAAAAGTCAAGTAAAATGATATTTTGATCCAATATATGCCTTTTTAATAAAAGATTTATTTATGGATTGCTCTATTTTCAAAATACAGTAAAACCCCTCTATAGTGAACCCCAATGGGACAGAGCTTTTGGTTCACTATAGCCACGGTTTGGCCATTTTTTTTAATTTTCTAAATTTTTTGACCGTATAATTAAAAAACAGCCATACAAACAGGAAAAAGCAGCCACTTAATAATGGTCACTTTGTTTTAATTCCCTAAATTGACCTATTTCTTCACAGTAATGATGAATATCAAAAGAAGTCATTTGTTAATAGGTTCTTCTTATCATTAGCATACATGTTTATATATAAACCTATGTATCATTTAAAAATTAAGCCAAATCCCCTAGGCAAAACCTTTTAAATTATATATTTAAAAGATATAAGAGTATTTTAGAACATCTTTCTCAAATAATATAATACTACAGTATAACCTCGTTAATTTGACACACGCAAATTCGACACTCTACCTTAATTCGACCATATTCTGATGTCCCGACCTCCGGCTTATCAAATAACAAACCGTAATTCGACAGTATCGATAATACGATAGTTCCGATAGTTCGACCATTTTAAAATTCGAATTTCGACAGATTAATGTTTTTTTACATACAACTTTAGCGCTAAAAAGGTATTAAGGCGGCGACGATCGGCGGGCGCCGATAGGATCGCGCCTGCGTACTTTTGGTCTCTGTTAGTTTAAGTTTCACTTTGCAATGCCATTGCGCAATGTCGCGAGTGTTATTGTTTTGTTTTTTACGCAGGAATTTAGGCTTCGTGCTCTAATTAATAATATTATTTTCATTTTAATTTTCAGCATTGAAATATTCGAGTTATTTTAAAATTACAAATTTCCGTGTTATTATAAAATATTTAAACACAAAATCAATAACACCTGCAGCAGAAGTGGATGCCTTTAATACGAGGGGGAGTAGAAAAGTAAGGTCTCCTATTTTTTTTTTCATAGAAAAACACATTTAATCACAACTTTTTATACATCATTGGAAAGGTTGGACACTTTGCTATTTTTCTACATAGTCGCCTTGATGCTCAATCACTTTTTTCATCCTGTCAACCAACTTTGTAATTCCGGTGTTGTACCACTCTCCCGCCGCCTCTTTGAGCCACTTGTCGACCCACCTGGCGGACACCCTTCTGTAGCCGAGGGTCTCAGACACAATCTTGTGCACGGAGAAGTGGCTGCAATCTTCATTCAGGCCATCCTCGATCTCTTCAAGGGTTATCCGCCGGTTTGCGCGCACCATTTCGTCGATTCGAGCCACGGTTGATTCCGGCAAACTCGGCCGCCCAGACCGCTGTTCATTGTGGACGTTTATCCGCCCCTCGTTAAACTCCCGGCACCATTTCCGCACATTTGGAAGTGTATGGTGAGAAGTACATGGACATCAAAAATGTGCGGAAATGGTGCCGGGAGTTTAACGAGGGGCGGATAAACGTCCACGATGAACAGCGGGCTGGGCGGCTGAGTTTGCCGGAATCAACCGTGGCTCGAATCGACGAAATGATGCACGCAAACCGGCGGATAACCCTTGAAGATATCGAGGATGGCCTGAATGAAGATTGCAGCCACTTTTCCGTGCACAAGATTGTGTCTGAGACCCTCGGCTACAGAAGGGTGTCCGCCAGGTGGGTCGACAAGGGGCTCAAAGAGGCGGCGGGAGAGTGGTACAACACCGGAATTACAAAGTTGGTTGACAGGATAAAAAAAGTCATTGAGCATCAAGGCGACTATGTAGAAAAATAGCAAAGTGTCCAACCTTTCCAATGATGTATAAAAAGTTGTGATTAAATGTGTTTTTCTATGAAAAAAAAAAAAAATAGGAGACCTTACTTTTCTACTCACCCTCGTACATTAAAATATATTTATTAAAAGACATTTCAGAAGAAGAAAGACATGCATGTTTTTTTTTTTTTAATAGACCATCTGGAATACATCCTGAATAGGATTTCTGTGCAAAAACAGGCATCTATAAAGGAATTTTTAAAAAGATCTTCATGAATATTTTTAAATATTATTTTAAAATTTTCTTTTTGTTTTCCATATTTCCTTTCAACTGCTATATTCTTCAATTAGAATAAAATATTATTTGTAATTATTTATGTTTCAAAAATATGTACTATTGCCATTTTGTCCCTGATACAAAAAGTTAATCATGAGAATAAAAAAATAAATACAAAAAAAGTACATACAATGGTTTCAATTAATATCATTAATTTTATTACAAAGCAATTTCAAAAAAATATTATTTCAGTTAGTTAGATGATTAGCTAATAATCTAACCTTAATTCAACACTTCCTTTAATTCAACCGAAAGCTCCGATCCCTTGGGGTGTTGAATTAAAGAGGTTCGACTGTATATTTATTTGAAAAAAGCCTCTAATACCTTGTTGTTTGAAAGTGAAATTTGAAAATCAGAATTGTCTTAAAATATTGTTATTTCTATCAAAGAAAAAGAGCTCTGTGTATTCTGAATCAATTGAGGATGAATCAAAAGTATCCAATTCAGAAAAATCGGATGCGAAACATGTTGATACGATAGCGCGATCGGTAAAATTGCGAATAAAAAATGCCAATTTGCAAACACAAAATCGGTGGTAAAACGGCCGGCCAGGGGCAATATCCGCGAACCCTGAATGAGTCATATACCTAACAAGAATTCCATTCTAAAAATAGAACTGTAGTGGTAGTTTTTGAGAATTTATAAGTAGATTTGTTTGTGGCTCATGAGACACGGGAACTTTTTTTTTTTTTTTTTTTTCTCTTCTTCTTCCTCCAATTCCAGTTTTCACATATTCTTCTGAAGTGTATATTAAATTTTGTTTTAGCCTAGGTTAAACTTGATATAGAACGCTTCTAAAAGGGCAGGCTGCCACTGTTTTTTTTTTTTTAGAACACCACTCTTTGTTTCTTTTCTTTATTTTGGAAGCCATTTGTAGTTTTCTTCTATTTCAAAATTGTTGAATGCAAAGATATTTTATTAAATAAAAGTATAATGTGTAAAAATTTATACAACATACAGCAAAAATAGAATGGAAATGAAAACAAACAATGACGCTAATTTTTTGTTTTGAAATCGCGATCCGTGAGCTGATATATGCTCAAAATTTTGTTGTTTTAAAATTTTTTTAAATCACAATTTTAAGTTCGTTATAAGCATAGTATTTTTAATAGATTTTATCATTTTGGGACCTAAAATAGGTTCGTTATAGGGGTAGTTCGTTATTTGAAAAATCGCAAAGTTCATTATAACGATGGTATTTTCAATGGAATGGAATTGGGAATCGCCGTGGGTTCGTTATAAGGGAAGGTTCGCTATATCCGGGGTTCGTATTAGCGGGGTTTTACTGTATATATATTTATGTTGTAAAATAGGATGAAATGATTGACAAATTCAGTCATATTATCTCTGACAGGGTACAAAGTCCAACCCACACAGGTAGAAGGGGAGCGTCCAAGCAGGGAAGGTTGTAATATCTGTGAGAACATTGTATTAACTGAAGACTTTTATTTCCAAGTTAGAACTAACCTGGGCTCTAGGCTGACCCATTCAGAGAGACATAACATCCTGCCCCAACTTTGATTTTATATTTTTAAATATATATAAAATGAGAGGATTTAATCACGAATGTTTCTTTTATACACAATACAAACTTCTACTGTCCTTACTGCAGTGAAAAAAATATATTGGGAGGGCTTGGCTAATCAGTGGTGAACCCTCCCAGCAATTTCGCCAATTTAATCCACCAGTCCGCTTCTTAGAGCTCTAATACTGTATTGGATGATTCTGCTTATATATGCGCAGCACTGAATATATTTTTTCATCGCAGTAAGGACAGTAGAAGTTTGTATTGTGTATAAAAGAAACATTCATGCTTAAATTCTCTCATTTTATATATATAGATGGTACGTTATTGCCTTGTGTTAATATTTGGCAATCTTAATATAACTCTATAATGAAAGATCTTGATTGTATAGTGAAATTTTACTGAGGGCAGAGCTTCATCTTCCAAAAAATATCAGGTTTTTCTATTTCTGATATATTCAACTAATACCCTTTCTTCAATCGACAAGTAGAGCCACCAGGTATATGTTTTGGTCGGTTGACCTTCATCAGAAGGTGCAGGCAAGATCATCAAATGTACAGCCTGCACCATGTTGATGACAGCCAACAGCATGGAACACATACATGGATGGTTTGTCATGTTTAGTTCAAGAAAGGGTTCCAGAGAGAGAGAAATTGAAGAAAAAAATCACAGTTTAGTTGGACATTTTTTTCCAACAAAAGGTGCTCTGCAACATTTAGTTAAACAACCTGGAGATTATCTTATCATCATGTTTCCACCCTATCATCAATTTTAACCTCTTTTTAGGCTTATATACATGTATATGTCATTAAATATAGAATATATATTTACATATTTTATATTTTGTAACCTAAAGCCATTGATTTTGCATCATCTCTCTCAGTACATATGAAATTATGCATAGTGTTTTATGAGTACTTTAGGTTTGTGACGTCCAGTTTCTTGTGACTGGTGGTTACTTCTTTGATCTTCCTTCCTTATCTTCTTGCATGCCTCATCAAATGTAAACTTGGGGGTTTATGTAAATGTGGCAGTTTCCCTATTGCCATCATGACATACTATTCTGGTGAGGAGACATTCCTTTACTTGCTACCACCACGGGTAGTTACTGTGCTGATCTCAAAAATCCATCTTCAATGGATACCTTCACATGTTGGCATTGACAACAATGAAGCTGCTGATGTGCTAGCAAAAAAAAAAAAAGGCACAAGAGAACCCTTGCCAAGGAAAAATAAGCTTACTTTTAAAGAAATAGAGACAGTAGTCAAAATAAATAAGAACTAGAGGATCCCATCTCAAGCACGGCTGGTACATTGAAGTGGACCTAGGAGAAAGCTCTGGACCTCAGAAATAGACAGCATCAAACAACAATAACAAGATTTAGAACAGGCTATCTCACAAGCCATTAAAGATAGAAAATAATAAAATCTACCCACTTTCCCAAATGTAGCTTAGCACATGCAGCTCCAGAACACATTTTGGCTTACATTAGATGCACTAAACAGGACCTTTGGGAGAGGCTTCTGCTTATCATCAAACAGCTTGAGGAGTGGTGGGCAGAAAGTTTCTTTTGTTAATATAAGGTTTAAATAATAACTATAATGTGTTTTAAAATATGAAAATTGTGAGGTAACAAGTACCATTCAAATTATGTAAAATATTTTATGTGGCATTAGTATTGCCATAAGTTTGTAGCAAATGTTGCCCACACAAATATATTTTTTTAGTAATGCATTGCTAACAGCTGTGGTGCAGACACCGTCTGATGGATGGGCGGTACAGCACCACACGTCTGATCCAGCACCGACAGATCCAGGTAATGACCCTAGTTGCATATCTCATTTCTATTTACATATTGGCCCTAGTTGCATATCACTTCTATTTACATATTAGCCCCAGTTGCATATCACTTCTATTTACATATTGATTCTAGTTGCATATCACCTCTATTTACATCTTATCCCAGTACAATATCACATTTGTACTATTTTTTCACATTTTATATATAACCTATAAATATATATATATTTCTTTTTTTTTTTTTTTTTTTTTAAAGTTACAATTTGGTTTGCAGATTTTAAAATAGCAAGCCCAAATCTGTATTTTTATCTTAACCTAGTTTGCATAATTTTATTGTGAATTTCTTACATCTACAGTTGTTCTATACAAGAGACTCTAGCTAAATGTTGTAGTAATCATACCACCCTCATTTCTGTTCCATTATCCCATCTGCCTGAGTGATAATGCAGAATTGATATATGTGATACTGAAGACAAGGGAGGTAAAGATACTGAAAATTGGAACTGAAAAATTGCTACAAAGGCTGATTCTCCACAAAATCTTAAACTGATAGCATAAAGTGTAATCATAACAGTTCCAGACTACTTCAGCTTCGCTTGTGTGTTAGATTTGGAGTAAGAGTTGTAATATATATGTTACTATAATGAACAATGTATGAGCATTGAATGTTTAAATGGTTTAATTTGAATGGTTGAGTATCAGAGTGGATGATGTGGCACTTTCTTGACAGGTGGATGTAAAGTAAATGTAGATGTGGAGGCCTAGAAGAACTGAGAAGAGTCAAGATAGATTTGAATGAAGACATGGCAGAGTTGTGGTTGAGGATGTGACGGAACTAGTTAGAGAAGAACTGTTGTTGGAACCAAGTTGGGTGAAAGTATAGAGAATTTTGATTTAAACACAGCAATCATCAAAGTTGAAAATATTTGAACATTCTTTAAGAGACCTTTCCTTACAGAAAGATCATTGAAAAGAGTACACACAAGGAGATCACTCCTCCATTATTTTAAAACTATAGTCCAGTGTTGGGCATTAAAAAATTATTTTTCAATTAAATTGAAGTGCAATTAACAATTAATTAATTGTTAATTAGAAAAGTGCAATTAACAATTAATTAATTGTGAAAATTACAATTAACAATTAATCAATTGTTAATCTTTAATAAATCATTTTAATTAATATTTGCCCAACACTGCCTGAGATAAAAAGTGTTTTTATTAAATTCAACACACCTTTACCATCGTCAGCTGCAGTTGAACGCCTTTTTTCTTTTGCGACAATGACAAATCTGCCAAAGAGTCACAAATTGTCGGACAGCATGTTCGAGAAGAGAGTGGTACTGAAATGCAGTGTTGGGCATTAAAAAAATATTTTTCAATTAAATTGAAGTGCAATTAACAATTAATTAATTGTTAATTAGAAAAGTGCAATTAACAATTAATTAATTGTTAATTGTAAAAATACAATTAACAATAGTCACATTGTGTGATCAACTGAGTCAAGACTTATGCAAGAGCCATGGAAAACTGCCAGACAAAATGGTATCAGCAAAAACATCAAAAGCCAAACAATTATAAGGCCATATTGGCAAAGTATTTTGCCGAAAAACTTGAGATTCTGGTCAGAAAGGACTACCAAAAATGCCTTGAACATCGCCCAGTCAAGGTCAGGATCAACAAGGAGTTGCAGAGCTCAGAAGCCCCAGCTGCCTTGTCATTGCAGCCATGGAACAAGATGACGGAGGACACCCTTTTTGTCAAGGGAAGGAACTACAACACATCCCTGGTTGTCCTCCCCCTACTCCCAAGAACTATAGGCAGCCGCGGCAGGTGAAGACACCCCACACAATTAGAAATCTACTAGAGGCTGTGGTGAAGGAGTTAGAACACCATCAGCTCATGGAGGCCCACAAGAAGGCTGCCTCTGAGGCAAGAAAGGCCCAAAGGAGAAAGCTGCACCAGGAGAAGAGGCATGCTCTGCTCTTGAACTTCAGGAGCTTGTGGTTTAGGTCAGGTGGCAATGAAGTAAGTTAGAGGGTAGTTCAGTTAAAACCACCTCACCTACTGTGTACAAGAGCAATCCATCCAGGAGTATCACTGGTAGGCCACCACCCTGCCAGGGGTACAATGGCAGTCCACCTGACCTGTCTCCACCATCCTACTAAAATCCCAGAAGTTTGAAATAAACCTCAAGCCCACATCATCTTATATTTAGAACACCTCAAATTTACTTCCTCAAGATCAGCAAACTATTGGCTGCTGTAGCCAGACAGCCATGTTAGAACTTGTTAAAAATCCTTATTGAGATTGTCTGAGAAGTGATGGTGTTCTTAGGAAAACTCTAGAATTCTGTCTACTTTCTTTATCGTCTAACGAGGGGGCCTGGAGTCTGATCTCCCCGCCGTCTTCCAGGTGGAGATTATTTTTTTTTTTAGGGTGGGGGTTTTCTGGTGGGCAGCAAGAGTGTGCTGTACGACCCAGGCACCAAAAAATATGAAAACTCTCTTTATCAGCCTTTAGAACAAAATATAATCTCAAGTCCCTTCAAAATTACATCAAACAAATTGTAGATTCCAATTTTTCAACTTCCTTTCACAATGTCAAAATATTGTTCTTTTTTTTTTCCAATAAAATATAAACTATTTTTATTATATAAACAATAATTTTTCCATTAGCAATTGTTTATTTATTGAAAGTATTGAACTATCAAGCAACTAATTCATAATTTTGTCTCCATGTTTATTTCTTTTACAGTACTTTTTATAAAATCGATTTTTTATTTTTAATTAGCATTAAAATTTTTTTGCAAAATAATAATTAAAAAATCAAAATATATTCACCTCAGCTGAAAAGCAAAATATATATATAATAACACAAAGTAATAACGCGCCATCTATACATATAAAACAAAATGATTTAAAAGCGCGAATGTTTCTTTTATACATAAAACGAACCTCCACTGTCCTTACTGCGATGAAAAAATATATTGGGAAGGCTTGGCTCATCAGTGGTGAACCCTCCCAGCGGGAGGTTATTAGAGAAATAGAAAGTGGCCAATATCAAAACACAGTTTCTAAAGAATAAAAGATCCCAAGACCAAATATCACTAAAATTGACCAAAATATAGGAATAAAATCTACAAAATGGTAGAACCAATTGCAAAAGAAGTTGAAAATATCCTCAATCTGAGGAAGGTCTAAACGTCTGGCTTAAAATAAGCAAAACAACAATTATAAGTGGTCACCTGTTGAAAAGCTACACTTTGTGTCCTAGAATTGGGAATGGACATTAATCTAAATGAGAAAGGTGGTATAAAATTAAAAAGAATTTTAAAAATAATATTTGCTAAAATTATATTTCTGGTGAAATTGGAACTAAAAAAATAATAGCATTTATATAATGATAAGTAACAATTTGGATTATAGATTATAAACACAAGGTAATAAGATCAAATCCAAATAAATAAATGGTGATGTTTCGGTAACAGCGTTGTTACCATCTTCAGAACTTTTGTCTGAAGCTGGTAACAAAGGTGTTACCAAAACGTCAAACACTACTTATTTATTTTGATTTGGTCTTATTACCTTGTCTTTATATATATGTAGAAATTTATTCAGCGAGGGAGGCTTCCCCATCTTGAGAGAGTCTTCCTCCCAACAAGGTCTTCTTGGACCCTCCTCAGTTCCAGAGAAAGTACTTGTAAATGCGTGTCTTGGCAGACAGCAGGATGGCCAAGGTTAGAATTATTTGGGAAGAAGATACAAGAGATCTCTGATGCACAAGATTCTGTGTGTATATTGATAAAGACAACATCATTAAAATTGTGACCAAGAAGAAGATCTGAATAATGAAAAAACTTTTATTTTTTAAGTCTTCATCTCAAAAGCTCAATTATATTTTATAAAAATTCCTATTTGTATAGAATGACACAATTAGAGAAAGACTTTTAAAAAGTCTCAACCATATGTTGTTTCTTATTCCCATTGTGTAAAGATTACACAAATTCTCCACGAGTTCCTTCTTTTTGAGCTATTTTATGATAATCAGAAGCCTCTCCCAAAGGTTCGTTCTTTTCAGTGCCAAAATGTGTTCTGGAGCTGCAGGTGCCAAGCTACATTTTGGGCAAGTGGGGTAGATTTTGTTGTTATTTTCTATCTTCAATGGCTTGAGATAGCCTGTTCTTAATCTTGTTAGCGTTGTTTGGTGCTGTCTATTTTTTAGGTTCAGAGCTCATCCCCTGGGTTCACTCCACTGTACCAGCTGTGCTTAGGTGGGATCCTCCAGTTTTTTTTTTTTTTTTGGATACTGTTTCTATTTCTCTATCTCTCTGGTCCCAACCATGTAAATAGGATATTGACTTCACACATTTTAAAATAACATATTGTTCTATATCAGATTTTTTTCAATACGATTGACTGACAAGGTACACACAATTTGGATTATCCATCAGAAACAAAGTAACAAGACTAAATAAATAGTATCTGAAATTTTGGTAACGAAGATCTTACACAAGTTGATTTCATTTTGGTCTTTTTATCTATGTTTATTTATTTATGCTTATGAGGTGATACAGCAACGTCTTTACAATAAGAGAGGAGACAAAATGAATCAAATCTAGAAAAAAGAAGTGAGGACTTCTCGGTCATTAAAGTCTGAGAGGCAAGGCCTTCAGCCAGTTCAGGGCTTCCGGGGTGACAGAGTGGAGATTGGAGATTCCTCCATTGAATTTGTACAGCGGGCAGTCATCTAGTATATGGGACATTGATTGTGGGACGTTGCAGGCACAATTTGGATCTTTGGTGTAGCCCCATAACTTCATCAGCTCTGCACACCTTCCCTGTCCTGTCCTAAAGCGGTTTAGAAGCACCCATTCTCGTCGAGGGAGGGAAAAACCTGGGATCTTGACACTTGGGCTTGTGATGAGGTTCTTGTTTGGGATATCGGAGCTGATCCAGGAATTTGTCCATGCTTCTGAGATATTAAAATTTTGGGAGAGAAGTTGGTTTCCTCTGGACCACATATCGGATTTCTTGATTTTAGTTCTATGTCTATAAATTCTCTGTTAATAAAATGATTGTTTTGATCCAAATTACAACAGGAGGAATCGCCGGATATTATTGCTAAGAAGATATAAAAATCTAATGCTGACAAGTTTCTTTATTGAAAAGGTATAAGCTTGGCAAGCTTGTGGACAATAATGTCCTTCAACAAGCTGCAATAGGAATATAAGTGGAGTTTCTCCTACATACTTGCTTTATAAAGGACATCAGATAAATTGTCTGGAGGGTTAAGAGAGTAGACTTAATCAACTAACTCTCTGTATGTTCAAATAATCACTGTGCGTATTTAATATTTCCTTATGGGGGTCGGTGGAAGGATGGTCTAAGCCGTTGGTTTTTGACCGCTACGACCTGGGTTCAATTCCCGCATTGGACATTTTTTTCTGATTTAAAAAAAAAAAATGCTTCAATGGACCTCGATTCTTGCAAAAGCCCAATCCCACCAGCGAGTGCAAGTAACCAAACGGGGCTCTGGCACATTTGTAAGAGCAAAGTCGAACTGCTTTTTACATGTGTAGACATGTGGTGCACTTACAGTGAAAAGCAGTCGCCTACTTCTACCCACCATGATTATCATGGCCTGTACCATGTGTACTAGAGACAAGCAAAAAAATTATATATATATTTCCTTAATCACCCCAAATATCAAAGATATACATTAAACCTTTGGTTACTCAGGGTTGCTGATAGAAGTGGGATTCAGATTCACTTTCCCAGCAAGTTTCTGTTAATGGTAGTGGGAGGGAAACTCCTCTTTCTATGGCTGTAACTCTGGATCTTAACTAGACCACTGCAGAATTCAATGACAAAAAAAGAAACATATATGCATTTAACTATCCTAATCCAGCAATACAGGATGAGCAGCATTTGTTGTACTCCATGTTAGGAGCAGCTGCACATGGCATCTGTTCCTCATATCAGAGGAGGCCATTTCTTTTGGAGCTAAGTCGGCCTGCCACTGAGCAGTGCTCCCAGTCTTAATGACAAAGGCAGACGCATTCTACTTCACCCAGTCATGATGGTTGTCAATAATATTCTTTCTGACACAGAAGTGGCTGTCGAACGCCTTGAGGATGGAGTCAATTTTCGTTGCCTCTTCCTCCTTTTCGAACTTGAAGGTCCTGAATATATCATCCGCACGGTCACCCATCAAGTACATGAACAAATCGATTTTGTCCGCCTCCTCTTTCTTCTTCATTCCACTGACCACGAGGTATCGTTCGAATCTCTTCCTCCATTTGGGCCATTTGTTGGGAGTC
This sequence comes from Cordylochernes scorpioides, assembly GCA_030710605.1. Lineage (NCBI taxonomy): Eukaryota > Metazoa > Arthropoda > Arachnida > Pseudoscorpiones > Chernetidae > Cordylochernes > Cordylochernes scorpioides. The sequence continues at coordinate 83,664,959 of CP092868.1, forward strand.
GAGAAGTCGAACGTTTCTGGAGGTTGAATCTGAGCCATGTTGAATTTTCTTCCAAGGTACACAAAAATCGATATTTTGCAATATATGGGTTCGTATTTTATCCAGTTATCGCTGCCACCATGTTTTAATGTCCATCCATACAAAGTTCAAAACAACAACTACTCACCCGTGCAGACCTGGTCACGCTCCGCCGCGGCACGTGGGAAAACATACAATGTTCCCAGCACAGTTGGTGACTGGTTTTGAAGGATGACGTTTTGATTATAGTGGGAAGTACTTGGAAATATTGCAAAAAAAAATAAAGTTCTGTTGTAAAACTTTCCTAACATCCTTTGTAGAAACTGGCAAGACTGATGTTAAGTCAGCCAGGCCCTTTTAATATGTTCCTCATTTGTTTAGTGTATGTTAATATTTTATAATAATAATAAAATATATAGAGGAGGACTGTAGTGCTCTCTTTTCTCAACTATCTTCTTAGCCACTTTTTAAATACAATATAACCTCTATATATAACAAATGAAGACATTAAGACGCGAATGTTTCTTTTCACTAATAAACCAAACTTCTACTGTCCTTACTGCGATGAAAAAATATTAGGAGGGCTTGGCTCACCAGTGGTGAACCCCTACCAGTGGTAGATTAAATTGGCGAAACCACTGGGAGGGTTCACCACTGATGAGCCAAGCCCTCTAAATATTTTTTCATCGCAGTAAGGACAGTAGAAGTTGGATTTATTTGTGAAAAGAAACATTCACGTTAATGTCTTAATTCATTATATATAGATTGTGCGTTATTGCTTTTTATTAATATAACTTCTATTAAGGTCTTCAAGGGGGGGGGGGGGGCTAGGCTCAACAGTGAGGTAATTTTAATGGAGTTTTTTTCAATGGATAAGAAGAGTTGGATCTCTCTGAAGCTTGATCTTGACAAAGGGGAAATTGCATTATCTCAGCAGTCTAGTAGGGGGTTAAATTGGTGAAGCCCTGCTGGGAGAGTTCACCACTGATGAACCCTTCCAATATACCACAGCAAGGACAGTAGAAAGAGGGTTTTTTTTATATAAATGAAAAAAAAAAATTGTGTTAAAAATGGTGTCATTTCTTGTAAATATCTAGATGATGTGTTAATGCCTTAGGTTAAAAAAAAGGAAATGCTGTAATAAACCTCAAATACCCTAACAGAGTATTTTGAACTCATTATTTTTTAAAATGGAATCTTCACAAGTTCATCATATAAGTCTATATATTCTCTAATTTCTTCATTTTTATAAAAATATTCAAAAAACCTTACACAATATGTTTCTATATTACAAACATACTGCAAGATTTCGAGCTCTCGCTCTTCAACAGGCAAAATTACAATCTCACAGTGTTTTTGTAATAAAGAAATATATAGCGTAAGGTTTTCCGAATACAGTGGTACCTCGACATACGAGTTTAATTCGTTCCGCAACCTTGCTCGTATCTTGAATTACTCGTATCTCGAAGCAAATTTCCCCATACAAAACAATTGAACTACCATTAATCCGTTCCAACCTCCAAAATGTCACCCAAGTTATTTTTGTTACGTGGTTTTAAATAATAAAAACGTATTTATAAATATCAAATATTTATTGCACAAAACAAAAAAGAGAATGTAAAGAAATAAATTAGATATCCTCACTGGTCTTTGCCTTTTTCGCTACATTTTTCTCGCTTTCACCTGTAGGCCGTTTAGAAAAAAACATGTCCAAGGAGGTTTGTTTCTTCCTCCCTCTCAGTTAATTCAATACTCATCATCTTTTTCTTAGCACTTGACTTTTTACAAACTTCTTTCCGATTCATGGTTATAAAAATAAATGAACTAAAACTGTAAATGTAAACGCAACACAAAACACAACTTATCACAGCGGAAGCACGCTGCTAACTGATCGTGATGGCGCGACTGCGTGTTACTACCTGTTGTGTTTTAACTTTAAAAGCACACAAAAATTTAATAAACTTGAATTTGTTTATTCAAGTCTCAAAAAACAAAGCTTTGTATATAGAACAAATAATAATGAAGAAGAAGAAAGAAACATTTTAGGAAAAGCAAAAACAAAACAAAAGTACTGGTCAAAAAGAAACATTTAAAATCACAGATTAATATCTTCAACACTACTGGAACCGAACCCTTATCTCGAATTTCGCTCGTAACTCAAAGCAAAAAATCACTTGCTCGTCGGCTCGTATCTCGAAAAACTCGTATGTTGGGGCGCTCGTATGTCGAGGTACCACTGTATTTTTATAAAAGTAAATCGCCAATTTCTTATATTATCTAATTTCTCCGTTGCATGTTTTGTAACAAAATATTAGAGCTGTCTTTACATTCATCATCCTGTGCCCACTTTCTCGTTGATAAATTGGGATGGAATATTATAAAATCTTTTTACTTGCAATAGCTACTGTAGTACTAAATAATTCATTTTAAAAATATAATTTAAAAAATACTTAATATATTTTTAAAAAGTTATTTCTTCTTCTTCTTTCTTATCTCCACTCAATCATTTTAGGGTATCAAGTTGTGACCCTTGATGGTGTCTGTTTGACAACTATCATGACTGGGTGAAGTAGAATGTGTCTGCCTTTGTCATTAAGACTGGGAGCACTACTCAGTGGCAGGCCAACTTGGCTCCAAAAGAAATGGCCGCCTCTGACATGAGGAACAGACGCAATGTACAGCCGCTCCTAACATTGAGTACAAACGCTGCTCATCCTGTATCCCCGTATTAGGAGCCCTTGCAGGGTACTATCAGCCAGGCCAGCTGAACCCAGGTTTTTTTAGCTAGCTTGTTACTGCTCCCCCTCCTCCTTTTTCATCCGGGCTTGGGACCGTAAAGGCGGAGTTATTAAAAAGTTATTTAATAACACAAAGTGGTGGTGGTGTATTGTTCATAAAAAAATGTTGCTCCATGGAAAGGGGGAGTTGCCCCGTTAGTCAGCCACATTTCAGAGTTCCCCGTTCACGGTTACCATAGCGGCTCAGGGCTCACGACACCGTACTACAGGGCAATTTACTTTTGCTTGTGCTGCTTCTCCCGCCCGCCACGTAGAGGAGGATTTCTGGACAGGAATAACACAAGGTTATATAAGATCTAATCTAAATAAATAGTGTGGACGTTTCTGTAACAGCGTTGTTACCATCACCATTACCTTGTGTTTCTAATCTATTATCCAAACTGTACCTTACCAAATTTGTTTAATAAAAATGTCACAATTTTCAATGATGGAAGGTGTCATGATGATAGATACCAGGTAATAAGATCTAATCTGGATAAATTAATAGTGTGTGATGTTTCGGTAACAGCGTTGTTACCATCATCAGACAAAAGAATGTATTGAAAATGTAAAAGAATTTGGTAACAATGCTGTTACTGAAACTTCACACACTATTAATTTATTTGGATTAGGTTTTATTTTCTTGTATCTATAATCAAATTGTGCTTTATTGTGCCATGATATTTTAAATGGTGCCAACAAGCCTATTTGATGATTAACTTGTAAAAGAGCATGGCTTGAAACCTTTGCTTGTGTGTTTATTCCTGCAGTACTAAATGTACCCACACATTCATGTAGACTAAATAGGTGATTTATCTTCTTCTTTCATATCTCCACTCAATCATATTAGGGTATCAAGCTTGTAGAGCTTGAGACTTTTGATGGTGTCTGCTGGGGATGAGTAGAGCTCATTAATGGGTGAGTCAATACAGTCAAAAATATGTCTTGGGGGTTGCAGGTTGAGAATTGCACTTGGTACATAGTGGGGAAACCTTGCAACCATTCTGGAAAGTCATTGTCCGTAGATGACCAGACTCAAGCCTGGAAATCAAAGATTGTTGTTCTCTTGGGAAGTGATTTATAAAACTCTGCAGTTACTAAAGCCTCCTTTCTATGTTACTCAGCCTCGTTGTCTCTCTCACTTGGGGAAGCCCATTTATCACCTGAGTATTTAAACATGCCAGTTATAGAAGAGAGAGAGTTGATGGTATTATTACTGCTCTTAAAAAATGTTGGACACAGGTAATTGTCGCCCTTGGCTTTTATTTTCTCAGTTTTCAATGATAATCATTTTTATGACTTCTATGTTGGGTGTACTCCGGAAGAGTACTATATATAATGTACCAAAAAGAAGTATATTTCCTTTAAACATGCATTTTGTTTATCTCCAGTTCAAAACATAATGGTGATGATAAAAAATATATCACAACAACTAGTTTGGAAAATTCAGATAAAGACCAATCTGGGAACCATGGTTTAGGGCTTTGGCCCTCATCATGCCGAGAAACAATGGTACACAGGTTGGTCTTTGCCTGAATTTGCCACAACTGGTTTTGAGGCACATACTTTATCACCATCATTCTCTTCTGTACTGGAGTGATAAACCTAATGGATTTTTAAAGGAAGAGGTACCTCTTTTGTTAATGAATATGTATCATCCTTCTGCAACTCTATGTTGACATATATATATACATCTAAAGAGACAAGGGTCGCCTCTCCCGTCAAAATAGACATCTAAAACCAGATGCCATCTATTGACCGTCGCTGCAACTAGCGGCCTTGGGTCGGTGACAAAGCCACAACATCAGCTTTGGCAAACTGAAAAGCGTCCACCTACAGACCATGGTTTCGGGCTAATGGGTCTCGTCAGTCTAGGGCGGACTTTATTCCATGAGATCCACACGGGATCTAATGGAATCTTGACAATCTGCCAAAGAGGTGTTTAGCTGGCAAAGTGGCTGGGCCATATCTATGGCTAAAATTTAGATTAATTTTCTCCCTGCAAAATTTCCATATATACAGTAAAACCCCGCTAATACGAACCTTGGATATAGCGAACCTTTCCTTATAACGAACCCACGGCGATTCCCGATTCCATTCCATTGAAAATACCATCGTTATAACGAACTTTGCTATTTTTAAAATAACGAACTACCCCTATAACGAACCTATTTTCGGTCCCAAAATGATAAAATCTATTAAAAATACTATGCTTATAACGAACTTAAAATTGTGATTTAAAAATTTTTTAAAACAACAAAATTTTGAGCATGTTTCAGCTCACGGATTGCGATTTCAAAACAAAAAAATTAACGGCATTGTTTGTTTTCATTTCCATTCTATTTTTGCTGTATGTTGTGTAAATTTTTACACATTATACTTTTATTTAATAGAATATCTTTGCATTCGACAATTTTGAAATAGAAGAAAAATACAAATGGCTTCCAAAATAAAGAAAAGAAACAAAGAATGGCGTTCTAAAAAAAAAAACAGTGGCAGCATGCCCTTTTAGAAGCGTTCTATATCAAGTTTAACCTAGGCTAAAAAATAATTCCAAATGATTTTAAAGCCAGAAATGGTTTGAATAACAAGTTAAAAACAAAATTTAATATACATTTCAGAAGAATATGTGGAAACTAGAATTGGAAGAAGAAGAAGAAGAAGAAAAAAAAAAAAAACAGTTCCCCCAACCCGTGTCTCATGGGCCACAGACAAATCGACTTATAAAGTCTCAAAAACTACCACTACAGTTCTATTTTTAGAATGGAATTCTTGTTAGGTATATGACTCATTCAGGGTTCGCGGATATTCCCACTGGCCGGCCATTTCCCTACCGATTTGGTGTTTGCAAATTGGCGTTTTTATTCGCAATTTTACCGATCGCGCTATCGTATCAACATGTTTCGCGTCCGATTTTTCTGAATTGGATACTTTTGATTCATCCTCAATTGATTCAGAATACACGGAGCTTTATTCCTTTGATGGAAATAACGATATTTTAAGACAATTCTGTTTTTCAAATTTTAATTTTCACTTTCAAACAACAAGGTATTAGAGGGCTTTTTTTTTTCTTCAAATAAATATAGTATTATATTATTTTAGAAAGATGTTCTAAAATACTCTTATACCTTTCAAATATATAATTAATAATGTTTTGCATAGGGGATTTGGCTTAATTTTTAAATAATACATAGGTTTATATATAAACATGTATGCTAATGATAAGAAGAACCTATTAACAAATGACTTCTTTTGATATTCATCATTACTGTGAAGAAATAGGTCAATTTAGGGAATTAAAACAAAGTGACCATTATTAAGTGGCTGCTTTTTCCTGTTTGTATGGCTGTTTTTTAATTATACGGTCTAAAAATTTTTAAAAGTGAAAAAAAAAAAATGGCCAAACCGTGGCTATAGTGAACCAAAAGCTCTGTCCCAATGGGGTTCACTATAGAGGGGTTTTACTGTATATACATATATGGAAAAAAAACTTATTCTGACTGCTCAAAATATTATTTTAGACAGCAGAGCATCTAACGGAATAAATATCAGCTGAACGTTAATTTACGTTTCATTCAGTTCTTTTGTCTGAAGATGGTAACAACGCTTCTTGATAAATCAAGAAAAGCCAACCATATAGGCATTTCGTGTTGTTGAACTTTATCAGTGTGGTTCAGGCTGTACCTCAATGTCCTACAAAATCTGGTCAAAGAAGCTTTCTGAGAAACCAAGAAATAAGTAGTTACGGCTAAATTTGCCTAAAAACGCTAAAGCATGTGAAAAAAAAAAAGAAAAAAAAAAGAGATCCGATAGTGATAGGAAAAATAGGCATATCTTGACTGCTCAAATGATAATTTTATACAACACAGCACCATCTACCGGATGACCCATGAAAAGCCATGGCCTGAAAACTTGGCTACCTCAGATCTCTCCTGGAATGAGTTTCTCATTGGACGGAGTTAGGTCTTAAATAGTCTTTTAGGTCTCTTAAGGAGGTTGGTCACTCAAGGAGGTTTTCCGTACTCAATCTCTGGTGGTGTGGTGGCAGGAGAACTTCAGTCGGCATTACCAGAATGTCCTCCATGCCACAGACAACTGGATCCAGCGGCTGGGGCTGGAGTATGAACTGGAGGTAACTGCCATTGGCTTTACCCTTCTAAATATTCCATAGGGACCAAGACACGCTGAGATTGTAACTAATTGAAATCATTATAACAAAAGAAATACATAGTTTTGGTAATAAATGTTTATGTATAAATCTTTAAAGGCACACATTAATTTTTAAAAAAATACTCAAAACACTTGCAAAAATCAACCTGACTAAAATAATCATAAAGTTTCTCAATACTTTCCTCTTAATTCAAATTCAGATAGTTCTTTAGAATTATCAACAAAGAAAATATATACACAACCAGAAATATTTTATGAAGATGTTAGAAAGACCCCAAGTATGTTGCTTGAAAATTGTGAATAGATTTTTGATAGCAAATTTAAAACATCCATAAGAGTTGCAACAATTCATCTCATTATTTACTTGTGATTCCTAGCAAATCATGACGTTTATTAGCAGGGATATTTGGGTGTCTGTGCAGGTGACTGTGCTGCCTGTCAGATTAAAATAGGAAATCAAAAGTTGATTCACAGAGTTAAATATTTCTTCCCCGGCAGACACCATCAAGTCTCAAGCTTTACAAGCTTGATACTCTAATATTATTAAGTGGAGATAAGAAAGAAGAAGAAGATGTTGACAATTTATACAGTGACCTGCTGGTTTATGCCAACTTAGAGTTATGCGGTTCTTGATTTTTCTTTTATTCAAGTGTTTCTCTTGTAGTTATATCTTTTGTAAACATTTTACAGAACTCTTATTTGCATATTACAATTAAGTGGTGACAATGGTGATGATTCCAATCAAGGGATATTACATGTTTACATCAGAGCCCGGCCATTCCACAGTCATTACTTCCTTTTCCTATAAGGATAATGGTCACCTCTCCCATCAAAGCCAGACGCCATCTATTGACCGTTGCCGCAAACTAGCGGCCTCTGGTCGGCGACAAAGCCACAACAGATTTGGCCTAGCCACTTTGCCAGCTAAACACCTCTTTGGCAGATTGTGAGGATTCCATTGTATCCCTTGGGATCTCATGGAATAAAATCCGCCCTAGGCTGACAAGGGCCATTAGCTCGAAACCATGGTCTCTAGGTGGACGCTTCTCAGTTTGCCAAAGCTGGTGTTGTGGCTTTGTCACCACCCCGAAGCCGCTAGTTTGCGGCGACAGTCAATACATGGCGTCTATTTTGATGGGAGAAGTGACCTTTATCTTTATAGATGAATATCCTCACTGCAAAATTTCCATATCTCCCTTTTTCTAAGTACATTATTGTTTTTTTCTACCCATATGTAAAATTGAATTGCCCTTTTCATACCATTTCTTTACAACTTTTGTTCCTTTTTCTTTCATTCACTTATCCTTATAAATATTGAGCCATCTAAACTCTCCATTTTATCTTATCAAACATTGGCTAAGGCATTGTTTAGACTTAGGTTTAAAGTAGGTAACAGTGTGATGTCAGTTGATAACCAGCAGTTTCACCTTAAAGAACACGGCTGCTTCATGGATTAATTAACTACCCAGTCTCTGTTACATTTGACCCAATTCCTCCTTGCACCCTCTCATCTCTGTAGTGTTTATCAAACCTTTCCACCCTTGGAGATCTTCTTCCAAACACTTTTAAAAGTAGGTGGGGGGAATTTGTGCATGAAAAAATATTCAAAAATTACAATCAGAATAAGTTAAATATCTTAAAATATTAAAGGAAAAATAATGAGGTCTATCTTATAATTTAAAATATTTGTAATAAGTACATAAAATATAATTCATTAAGAGATAAATGTAAAAATATATGTATCTATTAAAACATTTGAAAATAATTTTAAATGATTTATATAAACAAAAAACTGTAAGAAATTTAAAAAAAAAAGTTTAACAATAAAATGTGTAAAATGAATGTTTCTTTTATACAAAATACAAACTTCTACTGTCCTTACTGCAAGGAAAAAATATATTGGGTGGGCTTGGCTCATCAGTGGTGAACCCTCCCAGCGGTTTCGCCAATTTAATCCACCAGACCGCTTCTAAGAGTTCTAATACTGTAATGGACGATTCTGCTTATATACGCAGCACTGAAGGATGGAATCTCAGAAATGGTTTTCAAGAAAATTATGGACATAAGCTTATAGGACAGTAGAAGTTTGTATTTTGTATAAAAGAAACATTCGTGCTTTTAAATTCTTTCATTTTATATGTATAGATGGCGCATTATTGCTTTGTATAAATAAAATGTGTTTTGAAAAAAATAAAATGTATGTATTTAAAAATTCATTTCAAAATTCTATCGAGATCGATTCATCTATAAGTAAACATTTTTTATAAAAATGCATTAAAATGGAAGTTAAAATAATTGATAAATATATGAGGAAAAAAAAATTTTTTTTTAAGTGGAAACTAAAAATGTTTAATGTATTGCATGTAATATGTTTTATGTATAATGTATCAATACTTTTGTGTTTTGAACCGATAAATGTAAAAAATTAAACAAATGGTGTGTATAATTTACAGATTATTACTAATGTGTGACAATAGAATTTAATAAATCGCGGGTATTACAATATTTAAAAATTCATTAAAGCAAAAAAATTAAATAAAAACAATGTCATGTAATTAAACGGCACCTCTCCCTTTTGAGTAGTATAATATAAGTCAATTTAAAAAATTAACAAATTGAAATTTAAAAAATTAAGAAGATCTAAATGGTCTGTAAATGTCTGGTAAATCAATTTTCCTATTTATGCTTTCTTTGTCTTCTGCAGAGGCCCAGCTTTCTAAGAACAATCGGCAGTGTTTTTCTTAGAAAGTTGGGCCTCTGCAGAAGACAAAGAAAGCATAAATAGGAAAATTGATTTACCAGACATTTACACACCATTTAGATCTTCTTAATTTTTTAAATTTCAATTTGTTAATTTTTTAAATTGACTTATATTATACTACTCAAAAGGGAGAGGTGCCGTTTAATTACATGCCATTGTTTTTATTTAAATTTTTTTTTTGCTTTAATGAATTTTTAAATATTGTAATACCCGCGATTTCTTAAATTCTATTGTCACACATTAGTAATAACCTGTAAATTATACACACCATTTGTTTAATTTTTTACATTTATCGCTTCAAAACACAAAAGTATTGATACATTATACATATAACATATTACATGCAATACATTAAACATTTTTAGTTTCCACTTAAAAAAAAATTTTTTTTCCTCATATATTTATCCTAAATTATTTTAACTTCCATTTTAATGCGTTTTTATAAAAAAGTTTTACTTATAGATGAATCGATCTCGATAAAATTTGGAAATGAATTTTCAAATACACACATTTTATTTTTTTCAAAACACATTTTATTGTTAAACTTTTTTTAAAATTTCTTACAGTTTTTTGTTTAAATCATTTTAAATTATTTTCAAATGTTTTAATAGATACATATATTTTTACATTTATCTCTTAATGAATTATATTTTATGTACTTATTACAAATATTTTAAATTATAAGATAGACCTCATTATTTTTCCTTTAATATTTTAAGATATTCTTATTCTGATTGTAATTTTTGAATATTTTTTCATGCACAAATTCCCCCCACCTACTTTGTATTTTAAATGATTTCAACTGTGATATTATAACACTATGTGGTCTTATTACCTTGTGTTTATAATCTACAATCCAAATTGTGCCTCATCAATGTATACAAAGATGTAATGCCTCGATAAAGGTTGGCGTTCAGCCAGCCGAAATATTGGCAAAATAAATCTTTTATTAAATCCAATAAATGCCTTTTTATTATCTAATGAATTAAATATGGATTGCTCTATTTTCAATATATATATAGCATTTTAAAATAATATATATATATATATGTGAAAAAAAAAAAGAAAAATAAAAAGGTCAGGTGTTGATATTAAAGACAAAGAAGGCATATCCTGACCATGAGCACATGTGCTTTTTAGATGGCAGAGAGAGAGAGAGCGCCATCTAGTGGAAAAGAAATCAACTAAACCTTGATTTAACCAGTTCCCTGATATTTGACCAACCCATTTTCTTGATAAATCAAGAAAAGCCATCCACAAACACGTTTCTCAGGAAGCCTCTGGGACCAAAACATTTTTGGTCGCAGTAATACAGCCTGCTCCACGCTGACGAGGGCTAATGGCCCGAAACACGTTCGTGGTTGACTTTTCTTGATTTATCAAGAAATTGGGTTGGCCAAATATCAGGGAACAAGCTAAATCAACGTATAGTTGATTTCTGTTTCACTAGATGGCGCTCTGCCTTCTAAAAAGCACATGTGCTTGTGGTCAGGATATGCCTTCTTTATTTTTAATATATATATAGTGTCAAAGTGAGGTAATATTGGCCTAAAGCTCAATTCCTCCATTCTGATCTCTCTGATGATGGTACTGCTCATGAAACATCACACCTCCTGCCTTTCTATTCTTGTTCTACTTTAAGGCCTAGCTTTAAAATGTGGCCACTGGAAGGCAGTTTTATCTTCTTGTCATAAAGCAACACCAAATCCTGACTTTAGTGCACTGAAATCACTGCTAGAAAGTACAATTAGCTCTATTTTCATATCCCTAGCATATGTCAATTTTTAGATGAAATGTGTGGGTTTCAGGGCCACATGGGCTGTGTGAACTGTATCGAATGGAACCAGCGGGGAGAGTGAGTATCCATCTGTTTATACCACATCTCTCTGTTTATGCTGAAAACCTATCTACATATCTTCTTCTTTTTTGATAAGGCATAATTTGGATTATATATTTTATACACAAGGTAATAAGACCAAATCCAAATAAATAAATGGTGTGTGACATTTCGGCAACAACATCACACACTATTTATTTATTTATTTGGATTTGGTCTTATTACCTTGTGTTTCTTCATTTGTTGTTGTTGGGTCTCTTGATGTGTCATGTTTATTTGTATGCTGGAAACCTATCTACATATCTTCCTCATTGTTGTTGTTGGGTCTCTTGGGTATAAGGTTTATTTGCATACTGTAAACCTCTCTATATATCTTATTCCCCAATGTTGAGGCACAAATTTGGATTGTAGATTAAAAACACAAGGTAATAAGACCAAATCCAAATAAATAAATAGTGTGTGACGTTTCGGTAACAGCGTTGTTACCATCTTCAGACAAAAGTACTGAATGAGAGAATTTTTATTATTATTATTGTTGTTGAGACTAATTGGCCATAAGAGAATGGTCTTCTAGTCCGTCAACTGGCTGCACCAAGCAGACCGATCAAGATGCACCGCGGCGATGAACCAAGCCAGCGGCGAGCCACCAGTGCTGCAACGCAGGTGAGTGTCCCCGGGTAAGGGAGTGAGAGAAGAAGGTGCAAAAGAGCTGAAAGGGGAAGAAAAATAAAGTAACAATAGTAATAATAATAGTAATTAAATAAATCGAAGAGAGAGGAGAAGGGAAGTTAGAGAGAAAAAAAAATTAATGATAAAAATAATAGAGAAAAGGCGAGAAAAAAAAAAAAAATTAAATGTGCATGTGAGACAAATGATGGTCTATGGGGAACAAAAAGAAAATTGTCCTATATCTGGTAGGAGTGCCCATGATTAAGCTATTGAAACTATTGAAAATAAGAGAACCATCAAAAAATGGGTAAATTTAAATTAAAATTTAAAAAATTCACGGCGGCCAGCCAATGAAAATGAGCGGCCGTCGAGCCACATGACCCAGCGGTGACGTCGCGCGATTAGTCGACCAATCAGAGAGCGGCGTCCAATTCCGACCAAGCTCTCTAGCTCTTGGGTAACTAGAGACGGCCCTGTCGAAATCCGTCCGCCCAAGAATGGCAGACCAAAGAGTTTGACCTCACACGCACCAAGTGCATGCACGCAGAAACTGGTAACAGTACCAACTCGTGATTAGGAAGAAACAGAGTCAGAGACCTCCTCTGAATCCTCCTCGCGGATCCGTGGTTTCAATCTGTCACTAGCCAGGAGAAAATCAACGCAGGCATGCCAGGTTGATTTACTGTGGATGAAGTCGCGGAGTGATCTTGGCGTATGACCAAGTTCCTTTCCAGCGATAAATAGCAGGCGAGTTCTAAGGGAATCGAGACTGTCACACTCGAGCAAAATATGTTCAAGAGTTTCCTCCGCCCCAGAGTCGCAGTAGGGACAAGCGGGATCGTCAATAAATCCCATTTTGTGGGAAAAGCTGTCTGTCCAAGTGTGTCCGGACAGCAAACCTACAACAGCGTGCACGCTGGGAACAATGAACGCATACTTTTTGTCTAGGAGACTCATTGGAGTGAGGCCAAAGCGGGTGCAGATGGGGCGAGTGGTGGAGCTGAATCTGCTCTGCCAAGCCGCCCACGCCAGTTTGCGCGCTGTGGATTCTAGTTTCGACAGCGGCGCGAGGCGGTAGCAGCTCGGGAGGTCAGATCCAGCGCCAGACTTCGCGAGCGCATCTGCAACGTCGTTGCCGACGATCCCGCTGTGACCTTTGATCCAGCGAATGGAACATCTATTCCCATTGCGGTTCAGTTGTGAAATCAACAGCAGAGCCCTGTTAATCAGGAAGTTGCCAGTCCTGCAGTTAAGGACTGAGTTCACAACCGAAAGATTGTCCAGGAGAACCTCAACAGTGGTATCAATGGGGAGCTCCGAAGCGTTCTCAAGTGCTTTGATCAAACCAAATGCTTCAGCTTGGAAAACTGAACAGTAACGTGACAAAGGATAACAGACACGCAATTCATGAAAGTTGTCATTCACACACACTCTATATAAACCTGCGCCAACTCCATCATTGGTCTTGGAGCCGTCTGTATAGTAGGTGACCTCGGGTGGTAGTTCAGGAATATTGCTGGGAAGGAATAAGAAAGGTGGATAAGGCAGAGGTTGAGGAGATGGGGGAGGTTCAACCGGAAATTCAGCATCCACGTAACCATATTTTTTAAGATACAGTTGCGTTTTGACATCAATTTCCAGGTCAAGAGGGAGAACACGAGATAAGGTGATAAGAGAGGAGTTGTTTGTTGTTCTAAAAGCACGACAAGCTAAGATAAGGAAAAAACGTTGCGTGCTTAATAAGAGCTTTCTGGAGCGTTCAAAAAGATTAGGAAACCATACTGGGGAGGCGTAAGCCACCACGGGAATAACAACCTGCAAGTACAGCATTCTCAAGGCTCGGAATCCAAAACCGAAGTTGAAGTTAGCGGCTGCTGACAGGCGCGGTAGCATGCCGCGGACTTTGGAGCAGACCTCAGCAACGTGCTGGTGGAAAGTCAAACGGTTGTCGAACCTCACACCAAGCACCCTGATGGAGTCGCACCATTGAACGACCTGGCCATTGCTGACCAGATCGCGTCGCAGCACCCTAATGCGCCCGAGAGGTTTTTGCACAAACATAGCCTGGCATTTGCTCACACTGAGCTCAAGTTTATGTAATCCACACCAGTCAGAGATCAAATCGATGGCGTGTTGTGCCTTAGACAGTTGACCGTGCCTCAATCCCGAGATCACAACAACCAGGTCGTCTGCGTAGGCCTGTGGAAATACACTATTCTTGTACCCAAGTGTGAGCAATTCATCAAAGACGATATTCCAGAGGAAGGGCCCGAGAACTGAACCTTGTGGACAACCTTTGGAAACGCGTCTAGTGACAGTGCATCCATTTACAGACAGTCTGACAGAGCGATGGGCCAAGAACGAGCGAATTAAATCGTGAACGTTCTTGGGACAGTCGCTTTTACGCAGGGCCCGCAATATACTGGAGTGCAGTACATTATCAAAGGCACCTTTGACATCAAAAGAGAGAAGAATAGCAGATTTAAATAAGTCTAGCGACCGGGAGAGGGTATTTTTTAATTTTAAGAGTGCGGCAATGGTTGATTTACAGGGTCTGAAACCGAACTGGTTTGGCTGGGCTTTACACATTCTCTCAGCCCTCCACGACAGCCTAGCCAGGATTAGACGCTCGAGAATTTTACCTAGACTAGGCAGCATCGTGATAGGCCTGTGAGACGCGAGAAAGTCCTCACCACCTTTTTTGGGGATCAAAATTACATCGCCCAATTTCCAGGGAGCTGGAAAGTGGCCAGTCACAAGACACCTGTTAAAAATTTTCAGAAAAAACGGCCGGAATTTTTTAATTAACTTAACACAAAGAACAGGTGGCATGCCATCACTGCCTGGGGAAGAAGATAAGCGAACCTTATCCGCGGCCAGCTGCAACTCGACTTCTGAGAACGGGGGATCGTTATCAGAAGTTGACTGCAAGGCTCTATGTAAATTACTATGCCCTAACATGGAATCGGGCGGGACTCGGCCGAAATAGTGCTGTAATACGTGATCTAAGGTGTCCCGCTGACTGTCAGTGAAGCCGGCGCCTACCGAGAGGGAGGAGAGAGGTTTTTTCTTGTGCTTTCCTCTGATGAATTGGTAAATACCGCCCCAAGGGTTGACTTCGCACTGCGAGCAGAGTCTTTTCCACTCCTCCTGCTTAGCTTTTCTGATCGTAGCACGAAATCTGTTATAAAGCTTTTTGTGAAAGACTTTTAACACACCTCTGACGGCTCCGCGGGGCGCGTCTCCACGCACGCTCGGCTTTCAAAGTAGCCCTTTGGAGCGGATTAAACTCCGGTTTCCACCAAGATGCATTTTTTATTTTGCCAGGTTTATTTGGCTTGGAAGGAATGGTCTGTATGCATGAATGAAACACTTCGTCACTAAGTAATGTAATAACATTATCTAGTTGAAGTGTGTCACTCACGCTATCTAACAAAAACTCTAGATGAAAATTTTTTTTTTAAAGTGTGAAAAAAAAAATTCCCAGTCGGCGCGGCCAAAGCTGAAGTTTACTTCGCTAAAGCTATTAAGAATGACTTTATTATTATTGCTATTGGATGGGGGATCGAAATTGATGCTAAAAACGAGGCGTTTATGATCAGATAAAGCCTGGTTGATCGCGTTCCAATCAGCGATCCTGTCAACGAGGCCAGCAGAACAGCAGGTCACATCAATGGAAGAGGACGAGTTACGTTCCTCCCACGTGATTGTACCGTGCTCGTTGACCACATGGAGCAGGTTGGCATCAAGGAAATTCTCAACAGTTTCTCTTTTAGTGCAGGTTGAGCTAAGCAACCGCGCTTTATCTGACCATCTGTAAGATTCAATATTTAAATCGCCGCAGAAAATTACCTCGTGATAATTAATAGATTTGAGAGAGATGTCTATCCTATCTAAAAGATCGCTAACACAACATGATGGCGAAAGATACACAGAACATAGGAGGATGGACAGGTTGTTGACTTCACACAGGACAAACACAGAGTTCACACAGGACAAATGGGACAAATGGATGAACTTCAGGCTCGGATTTGCCATTATCACCGCAGCTCCCAGTTTGTTTGTATCAATAGAACCATGGCAGATTCTGTCAGAGGGAACTGGAATGGATGGTAAACTGCCCTTTGCAACTGGGAGCTCTTGTAATAATAGCACATCCGTGTTTTCGTTGAAACATTCATTCCACAAGGAGGACAGACAATAAGGTGAGCGTCTTACATTTGCTTGAACACACTTGAGCACGTTCATCGCACCATTGAACTAATAAATTGCTCCTGGGCGTCCCGCATGTGCTTGCACGCCATTGAGTTAGCGCTGTGCTTGCCACCGCATCTGTGGCATTTCAGAGCGGCCTTGTTGTCACAGGCCTCGGTCAGATGTGCCCCAGAGCAGTAGCCGCATTTGGCCGCCTTGGTACACTTCTTTCCGTTTTTGTGGGTCCTGTGTTCCAGGTTGCCGCAGACACCGCAGGGAAAGACGCGCTTAGCCCTTGCGAGTCTCAGGGAGAGGTAATCTAGAGTGAGCCTACCGCGCCCGAGCAGGGCAGTCTCAATTACCTTATTCACCTCAATTATCGCGGTGGAGGAGGAACCCTCTTTTCTAATCAGTTTTACCATCCTGATGTCGTCAGCGCTTTTCAGCAGCTTTTCGACAGCGGGATGGCATCTGATGTCAGCCACAAGCTGCTCCTCGGTTTTCTCTCCAGGAATACCAAAGATCGCAAGCCTGGGCTTGAATGTTGGGTTCGTTTGGACTTTAAGGCCGCCAATATTGGCGGTCTTGACGTTGTCAACAAACCTCTTTTTTTCAGAGGGATTTGTGAAGTGGAGGACCAGTTTTTTGTCCCCACCAGTCACTGCGGCGACATCCAGGTTTTTCAAACTGGGAGTCTGAGCGATCTTCGCCCTTAGCTCCTTAACAGAGAGAACATCAGAGTCCAACTTTACATGGTTGGCACTGTTACGCAGAGTCTGCGCGTAGCTGGGCCGAGAAGGCTTGGTCAGCTTAGCACTGACATTGACTGGCGGCGTGGTTTTCGTCACAGAGGGTGCTATGAGAGTTGACTTGGCAGCGGGTTTTGCTGCAGGAGCGGAGATAGCCGCGGGAGCGGGAATAGCAGCGGTAGCAGCCTTGAGCTTATTTTCATAATCCTCACGGAGTTTCTCCGTATAAAGGTCACAGGCTTTGAGTTTTTTGGAAAGGACCCCAAAGGCGGACTTTTGCAGTTCTGCAAAGATACCATTGACATTTCTGTAAATGGTACAGAGAGGAGCTGTGTCTTGACCTACTTTTGAGGCCGAATCTATTTCCACAAAAACCATGTTGGCGCAATTAGTGAAGCACTCATTCATCTCTTCCCACCCTTCCCTAAATGCCTGGTTGGTATCAAGTGGCCCTATTGGAGTAGGAGAAGAAGGAGAAACCCGGGGAAACTCACCATTTGGGATTGGCTCCTTGGTCACAAGCTCGGCCCCAGTGCCAGGAGGGTCCGTCGATCGAGCGTCGCTTTTTTTAAGTTTAGCTGCGTCACTGCATCCAGCCAGAGGAGGGTCCATATTGCCCGAGGGAGGATCCGGGGAGCCTCGCGCGTAAGCATGGTCGTCAAAGGAGGCCATCTTGATTTAAAAAAAAAGAATTTTCTCTATTTGGAAAAAAAAAAATAAATAATAAAAAAAAATATAAAAATATAAAAATAATTAATCAATTTCAAGAAGGAACTAATGTCATCGTTGTCTTCAAAATATTGCCACGTGTAAAATTTGAAATTTTACAATTATTGCACACGTGCTGACTAATAAAAAATAATAAAAATTTAACTACACCACGTGATATTTTTATGAGAGAATTTTACCACAGCATGCTTTTAAATAGTTCCTGTTATCAAGTGTGTAAACAAGATAACAGATAAGAAGATATTTATCTGATAAACAGATGGGATAAACACCTGCTGATTAATATTCTTAGAATTAAAAGTTTTTTCAAATATAATTAAAAGCATATCTATAAATATCATTTATATTTCCTCTTTCTTCCATTCTGTTAATTGTAGCACATTTCTTTTGAATGAAAAATGCTTCTTTAAATTGTCTCTTAAAATAATTTTTCTCATAATCTAGAAACAAAGATACTAGATTATGAGAAAAATTATTTTAAGAGACAATTTAAAGAAGCATTTTTCATCCAAAAGAAATGTGCTACAATTAACAGAATGGAAGAAAGAGGAAATATAAATGATATTTATAGATATGCTTTTAATTATATTTGAAAAAACTTTTAATTCTAAGAATATTAATCAGCAGGTGTTTATCCCATCTGTTTATCAGATAAATATCTTCTTATCTGTTATCTTGTTTACACACTTGATAACAGGAACTATTTAAAAGCATGCTGTGGTAAAATTCTCTCATTCAGTACTTTTGTCTGAAGATGGTAACAACGTTGTTACCGAAACGTCACACACTATTTATTTATTTGGATTTGTTCTTATTACCTTGTGTTTATTCCCCAATGTTGTTGTTGTTGGGTCCCTTGATGTGTCAAGTTTATTTGTATATTGTAAACCTATCTACATATTGTTGTGTGGGAGCCTGGAAGTCACAGGGCCGTACTAAGGGATATAACTTTTTATTGGTGCCAGGGTTGGGGCTGGTCCGGGGATGCATCTTGTCTGTAGCTTCTTGGCACTCGGGTCGGTGCAGGTAGGGCCGTCTTCATTTTGCGTTGATCCCAAAAATGGAACTTAAGTAAAAAAATAATAATAATAATAAAAATAAAGAGAGCAAGCAAGAAATTTGGACCCTGGTCAAAGTGCAATTTCTCGCCGAACTCTGTTGTTCGATGACTCACAGAGAGAGTTTAAAATTAATTAAAATTGAAAAAAAAAATTCAAAATCGTGAGCCTTGCTAGTTAAGATAGCGGGCGTGTGTTAGTCACGCCCACATGTCCGGCGTTCAGTGTCGCGCCGTGGTTACACAACACCTCCCCCCCCCTTAAGGGATGTCCCGGTCCTCTGGGATACCACCGTCTCTCGAAACAAACTCCTTTAGGCAAGACACGTGTGCCAATGTATTTCTTTGGCGTGTATTAACATTACGTTCGCTATTGGCGGGTTGGAGTTTATACATCGTTTCCTTGATTCGATCCGTTATTATACGGTCCTACGTATTTCTGCAGGAATTTCTCCGTTTTCCCTGGTTTCCTGCGAGACGACTCCAGTAGTACCAGATCGCCCACTTCAAACTTCCGGAAGCGGTTACGGTTCTCAATGTCATGCTGACATTTTGTCATCATTGTCCGGTCTCTGTATTTTTCATGCGATTTTTTTTAGTCTCTCGTTTACCAAGATGCGGTTGGTAACGTATTCGTCGTATATTTTTACTGGCTCGTTGACAGTTGGTAGTTCTACGTCTAGGGTCGTCCTCGGTTCTACGCCAAATACCAACTTATGCAGTGTCACCTGTGTCGATATGACTGAATGGACGAATTATACACAAAAGTCGCTGTTTTTACGAATCTCGACCATTCGGCATGGTCGTCCTCGAGATAAACTCTGATGCTGTTTTTTTTTATGATGCCGTTGAGTTTTTCACATAAGCCACTTGTTTGCGGGTGTGCCACGGAAGCCATAACATGTTTAATACTGTACATTCGTGTAAAGTCTCTAAAAGTACTCGAATTGAACAATTTACCTTGATCGGATATTATGCATTTCGGAGTACCAAAAACGTAGAACAGATTGTCTAAGAGTGCGTTCTCGTCAATCCGTACTGTGCATGCCGTTAAATTATTAAAGTTGTCTTCGACGTTCATATCGTTTTTGTGGAACGGGTTGCGTGAGAGTGCGTCCGGTGCAACATTCTTCCTCCCTGCGCGGTGGACTATTTCAAAGTCGTACTCCATGAGTTTTATACCCCATCTCGTAAGTCTTGAGCATGGGTCACGTACGTTCTCAGTTACGTTATTGACTTTTCTATAGTCGACGCAAAACCGGTACGTTCCGTTTAACTTTTTACTAACACAACTGGGCTGGCCCACGGCGATGTTGATTTCCTAATGATGCCCTTTTCATACATTTCTTTTACCTGGCCTTTGATAATTTCACGTTCTTTTGGGCTGCGTCTGTAAGCTTTTTGCCATATTGGCTCTGCATCCGCTTTGACCCTAATTTTATATGGTTCTATGTTCGCTACCTTTTCTCAGTCTTCGGAGAAGATGTCTCGGTATTTGTATGAAACCTCTAAAACATTTATTTTTTCGTTACTCGGCAGGTCGGGGTTAATGTCGAAATGTAGTGCCTTTTCACTACACGTGTTTTTTTTCTTCTCGCTGCTCGGCTTCTCATTCAGGTGTGCAATTTCGACAAGTCACTCTCTAATCTTAGGATGCACGTTTTCTCGACTAGTGATACCGTTTCGTTTCCTGTATTGATAACGTCTATTGTGATGTCGCTCGTCGGTTCCATTATATAAATCGCAGGGATGAGTAGTCCGGTTTTTATTTTTGTCTCAGGGTGTGGTTCCAGTACGCCTGCTGCTACATTTGGTCCTTTTAGTCTAATCCTCGTTTTACCGAATGGTCGTATTTCCGTGTCGTTCAGAAGGCAGAATTTTGTTTACGTTGTCTAAGGTCGGGTTAGATTTTTTTTTTTTAATGTATTCGTGTGAATCACTTATGTCATTTTCTTGTTTGGTATTGTCACGGTACGTCCTCGATAGCACTACCGATTCGTCCTCGAATCCGATCTTGCACCCTTAGTCTGCCAGGACGTCTATTCCGGGAATTATTTTGTCCGTTACGCCTGGTATTATTATAAGTTCGCCTACCTTGTAGAATCCGTCTATTTTTATTTCTATGACCTTAACTGCCGTCGCTACTATAGGTTCTCCTACGCCCCTTATTTTCGTAATTGTAGGTGTTCTTGGGCAGTTAAGGAGGTTTGCTAACCTTTCGTCGATGAAACACGAGCTCGTTCCGGAATTGAATTTTATTCTCGCCTTATCTAGTTCGTTGAACCGTGTCGTCATGGTAAAGTTTTTCATTTTTGTCCAACGAATTCTTTCTGTGACACTGCCGTTTTCTCTGTTGACGGTTTTATCGTTTGGGATTTTGTGTGTTGTCTTTTGTTTGCCTTGCGATTCCCCTCTTACTATAAATTCGATTTCATTAGTGTTTCCGCTGTCCGCGACCCCCTCAACCCTACGTGCATTACTTTTGCCTGGAAGTCACAGGGCTTATTCCCCAATGTTGTTGTTGGGTCTCTTGGGGGTAAAATTTTATTTGTACATTGGAAACCTATCTACAGTAAAACCCTGCTAATACGAACCCTGGATATAACGAACCTTCCCTTATAACGAACCCACGCCGATTCCCAATTCCATTCCATTGAAAATACCATCGTTATAACGAACTTTGCGATTTTTAGAATAACGAACTACCCCTATAACGAACCTATTTTCGGTCCCAAAATGATAAAATCTATTAAAAATACTATGCTCATAACGAACTTAGAATTGTAATTAAAAAAAAAATTAAAACAACAAAATTTTGAGCATGTTTCAGCTTGCGGATCGCGATTTCAAAACAATAAATTTAGCGGCATTGTTTGTTTTGATTTTTGCACTTTATTTTTGCTGTATGTTGTATAAATTTTAACACATTATACCTTTTATTAAATATAATATCTTTGCATCCATTAAATTCGAAATATAAAAAATGCAAATGGCTTCCAAAATGAAGAAAACAAAGGCATTTAAAAAAAAAAGTGTTATTTCTTTAAAAAAAAAGGCCATTTTCAGAACTTTTCAAAGTGAAACAACACAGGCAACATGTTAAGAACATATTAAAATAAGAGAATATAACTTTTCTATTATAAAAGATAAAATATAAAGCTATTAAAAATTGTTACAAAGAGGAATCAACCCCAACTTTTGCCGCGATCGTACGTTTTAGGGCTAAAAAAAAAGTTCAAATAAACGGTCCTGTGATGAAACAAACATTATTTTTATACCATTAACCCTTAACTGGACGGGTGATTTTTTCTTACGTAACTGGACGGGGTGGGTAGATTCAACCCACTTATGTACCTTTACGAAATAAGCGCTAAATAATGAATTAAATCAATATTTGAAAGATTATTTAATGATTACAAATGTTAATATACAGATTTTGACTTCTAAAAATTCTAAATATAATCTATTTACAGTTTTCACAAATAATTAAGAAATGTTTTTTACAGACGCTTAGTTGACATACAGAGCATAAGGTTTTCACTTTTTCCGCATTTTTTGATGGACATTTGTAGCACCTTTTTGGAGTATCAGATTCTTGTGGCATCGTAGATCCTCTTGATGTACTTGAACCATCATTATTTTTGAATTTTTTTATTGTCGTCTGTAATTCCAGCGGGAGGGAATTTAGATTACGTGTGGCCAGGTGTTCATCAATCAAGGATCTCCCAAGATCAACAATAAAGGTACTTCTTTCTTTTTGATCCTTTTTATCAATCTGATAGTTGAAGATGATGTAAGAATTCAGAGCTGTGATATCTAAAAGGGCATAAAAAAGTGCCAAAGGCCATCTTCTGGATCGACAAGAGGTAGAAAAATTAGAGACCATTTGGTCAATGGTATCAACACTTCCTTTTGTTAGATTATAATCCATTATAATGTCAGGTTTTCCTGTTGTTTTATCACATTTATTGTCATGATGCATCGAAGATATAAGGATTACTGATTTTCTTTTTTTGGGAACATAGGAGACTAAAGTTTTTGTTCCAGAGAAACCAAAAATAGATGTTCCTGATTCTCTTTTAGGATGCGGTTGGAATTGTGGTGGAATCTGAGGTTTGTTCTTTCTCATCGTTCCTAAATATGTAAGGCCATGTTCTTTCAACTTATCAACTAATTCTATTGAAGTAAACCAGTTGTCTGCTGTAATATTTCTATTACTCTTCCAAAGTGGTCGACTAATATCTAAAACTATTTGTGTTGGCAGGGATAGTTCTTTTGACTTTGGAGTTTTAGATTTTCCTGTATATACCATTGCATTATACATATAATGTGTTCTTGAGTCTGCTAAGTATCACTATTTTTATCCCATATTTATTAGGTTTTGAGGGTATATAAATTTTGAATGGACATTTTCCCCGAAACCCTACAAGCATTTCGTCAACAGTAAGGTATTCAGCAGGTGTATAACAACTTTGAAATTTTTCAATAATGGTTTGGAAAATATCTCTTATGGGTGAGAGTCTATCTACTTTGCATCTTGTCTTGAAATTATCAAATCTAATACAAAGTAATAGAAAAAGGAAACGCTTCACACTCATTACAGAGCGAAAAATGTAACGGCCTGTTCCATCAGAGGCAAACAAAGATTCTACATTTTCATGACCTGATTTGTAAACTCCAGCTAGATACAACAAACCTAAGAATGCTCTTATTTCTATTTCACTTGTAAAATTTGAGTAAGTACTTTTGGTCAAATCTGAAATTCTTTGGCGAAATTCTTCAATTTTTGCATTTGTAAATTCAGATATTTGTTTTATAATTGCGGCAGTAAAAAATAAGTTGAATATATCTATGCTACAATTTGGCTTCGGTTTAGCAGGGCCTTTCAGACCAGGTATGTGTGTAATTATGTTATGAGAACGGGTTCTTCCAATTATTGCATGATTCTTGTTCCACTTATAGCCATTTTTCCCAATGAAACAATTACTTGAAGACATTTGAACAGTGGTAAGAATTGAATCACATTCCTCATCTGTACTGACATCTGAAGATTCGTTCAATGAATAATTTTCAGTTTCAGAATCATTGTCAAAATTCTTATTCAAAATTTCGTCTTCCATTATAAATAGAATTTCAAAAATAAAAAGTCTTACCTTGATAAAAAAAAATTAAGGAAGTTGTTTTTTTTTAATCTAAAAGAATAAATTCTACTTAGCCAAAGAAAGAAGTCTTATTTTATGAATGGAAGCTAAAAAATAGCGGAAGAAAGCGACTCGAGAATGAGCAATCAGCTATAACCCTAAGATGAAAAATTCTCACGCTTCTGGACGGCATGGGCGGAATCCGCCCACACATGCAAATTTAACCGCCCTCCCAAAACTTATATTTTTAAACGATGAATGGAAATTGTTTGTATCACTGTAAAATTAGAATACACCAAAGCTGTTAGCTCTCAGTAAACGAAAATATATTTTTTTCCTATATTAAGTTTATGCATGGGCGGAATCTACCCAACCCGTCCAGTTAAGGGTTAACTATGGTGATTTTTAAAGTCAGCAATGTTTTGCATGACAGGTTAAAAAACGAAACCTAGATCTTGAAGAATATGTGGAAACATGAAATGGAAGAAAAACACTAACTATATTTGAATGGTGCAATGCTAGGAGAATGCTTTGAAGCAACAAGGTGTTAGAGCCATTTTTTCAAGTAAACATTGTATTACATAATGTGATAATGATGTTTTAAAATCATTTTATATCTTTGAATATATATTCAATAAAACTTTGCCTAGGATTTGTCATTATTTTTAAATTAGACATAGAGGTACATGTATGTTAATGATAAGAAGAATCTATCATCTAATGATTTCTATCATTATTCAGTATTAAGGTAAGGAATAGGTCAATTATGGGAATTAATACAAAGTGACCACTATTAAGAGGCAGTCTCTTCTTGTGTATGGCCGTCCTTTAATTATACGGTCTAAAAATTTTGAAGTAAAAAAAAAAAAAAAAATAGCCAAACCGTGGCTATAGTGAACCAAAAGCTCTGTCCCATTGGGGTTCACTATAGAGGGGTTTTACTGTACATATATTCCTCATTTTTGTTGTTGGGTTTCTTGGGGGTAAAATTTTATTTGTATATTGTAAACCTATCTACATATCTTCCTCATTGTTGTTTTTGGGTCTCTTGGGGGTAATATTTTATTTGTATATTGGCAACCTATCTACATATCTTCCTCATTGTTGTTGTTGGGTCTCTTGGGGGTAAAATTTTATTTGTATATTGGAAACCTATCTACATATCTTCCTCATTGTTGTTGTTGGGTCTCTTGGGGGTAAAATTTCATTTGTATATTGGAAACCTATCTACATATCTTATTCCCCAATGTTGTTATTGTTGGGTCCCTTAATGTGTCAAGTTTATTTGTATATTGGAAACCTATCTACATATCTTCCTCATTGTTGTTGTTGGGTCTCTTGGGGGTAAAATTTTATTTGTATATTGGAAACCTATCTACATATCTTCCTCATTGTTGTTGTTGGGTCTCTTGGGGGTAAAATTTTATTTGTATATTGGAAACCTTGCTACATATCTTCCTCATTGTTGTTGTTGGGTCTCTTGGGGGTAAATTTTATTTGTATATTGGAAACCTTGCTACATATCTTCCTCATTGTTGTTGTTGGGTCTCTTGGGGGTAAAATTTTATTTGTATATTGGAAACCTATCTACATATCTTCCTCATTGTTGTTGTTGGGTCTCTTGGGGTAAAATTTAATTTGTATATTGGAAACCTATCTACATATCTTCCTCATTGTTGTTGTTGGGTCTCTTGGGGGTAAAATTTTATTTGTATATTGGAAACCTATCTACATATCTTCCTCATTGTTGTTGGGTCTCTTGGGGGTAAAATTTTATTTGAATATTGGAAACCTATCTACATACAGTAAAACCCCGCTAATACGATCCCTGGATATAATGAACCTTCCCTTATAACGAACCCACGCCGATTCCCAATTCCATTCCATTGAAAATACCATCGTTATAACGAACTTTGCGATTTTTAGAATCACGAACTACCCCTATAACAAACCTATTTCGGGTCCCAAAATGATAAAATCTATTAAAAATACTATGCTTATAAGGAACTTAGAATTGTAATTTAAAAAAAAAATTAATTAAAAAACAAAATTTCGAGCATGTTTCAGCTCGCGGATCGCGATTTCAAAACAATAAATTTAGCAGCATTGTTTGTTTGATTTTTGCACTTTATTTTTGCTCTATGTTGTATAAATTTTTACACAATATACTTTTTATTAAATAGAATATCTTTGCATCCATTAAATTTGAAATATAAAAATGCAAATGGCTTCCAAAATGAAGAAAACAAAGGCATTTTAAAAATAAAAGCATTATTTCTTTTTTAAAAAAAAAAGTCCATTTTCAGAACTTTTCAAAGTGAAACAACATAGGCAAAATGTTAAGAACATTTTAAAATAAGAGAATATAACTTTTCTATTATAAAGGATAAAATATAAAGTTATTAAAAATTGTTACAAAGAGGAATTAACCTCAAATTTTGCCGCGATCGCTATCGTACGTTTTAGGGCTAAAAAAAAAAAAAGTACAAATAAACGGTCCCGTGATTAAACAAAAATTATTTTTATGTCATTAACTATGGTGATTTTAAAGTCAGTAATGTTTTGCATGACAGGTTAAAAAAAAAAAAAAAACGAAATCTAGACCTAGAAGAATATGGGGAAACATGAAATGGAAGAAAAACACTAACTTTATTTGAATGGTGCAATGCTTGGAAGAATGCTTTGAAACAACAAGGTATTAGAGCCATTTTTCAAGTAAAAATTGTATTTTATAATGTGATAATGATATTTTAAAATCATTTCATATCTTTGAATATATATTTAATAAAACTTTGCCTAGGATTTGTCTTGATTTTTAACTTAGACATAGAGGTACATGTATGTTAATGATAAGAAGAACCTATTATCTAATGATTTCTATTATTATTCAGTATTAATATAAGGAAATTAGTCAATTAAGGGAATTAAAATAAAGTGACCACTATTAAGAGGCAGCCTCTTCTTGTGTGTATGGCTCTTTTTTAATTATACGGTCTAAAATATTTGAAAAGTAAAAAAAAATAGCCAAACCGTGGCTATAGTGAACCAAAAGCTCTGTCCCATTGGGGTTCACTATAGAGGGGTTTTACTGTATCTTATTCCCCAATGTTGTTGTTGTTGGGTCCCTTGATGTATCAAGTTTATTTGTATATTGGAAACCTATCTACATATCTTCCTCATTGTTGTTGTTGGGTCTCTTGGGTATAAGGTTTATCTGCATACTGGAAACCCATCTACATATCTTTTCCATCATTGTTGTTAGGCTCCTTGATGTGTCTAGTTGATTTGCCTACTGGAAACCTATTTTCCTCCCCATTGTTGTTGAGGTTATTGATGTGTCAAGTTTATTTGCATATTAGAAACATATCTTCATTGTTATTGCTTATATCCCTTTTAAGCCTGTGTCTATAATAAAACTCCCTAGAGGTGGTAATTTGAAAGAGATGGTCAAGATTTTTGTTATTGTTAGATTTCTTTATTTATTTTGTTGCAAATGTTAATCTCGTCTATTTTTGTGTTCCTTGAGAATTTTTTTTACTGCTGCAAAATCAATTTGAATTCCATGTAAATATCCTTAGAGCACCTACCATTGCTGCCATTGACTTCTTTTATATTGGAACTGTGCCATTTTCACACTGGGCATCATCTAGACATAGAATGATTGATAATTTTTATAGCAGGAATTAGTAATATTAATTCTAAGTCAAATAGAATAAAAATTAGCCCAATAATATAGAATTGAATAGAAAAGAATGTGTGTAAACTGGGTTTATTAACTCAAATCCACACTCAAAAGGAAAGATTTTTTTATACTTTCAATGAGATTTATTGAAATAAAGAATCCTAAGATAAATAACAGGATAGGGATTATAAATAAAATTAAAATTGAAATTAAGAATTGAATAATTCTTGAATCTTTCTTATTGGAAGTAAGATGTACAAAAATAAGTACTTATAGAATTTCTAAATTTTATAAAAATAAACAAATGTATATAAAATAATCATACTATACACCTACAAAATGTCAGTATCACAAAGCACCTTACGAATACAATGATCTTTGAGGGCTCTAAATATGTACATTCAAGGAAGTGGAAAGTCTTTAATGTCACCAGTTGTCTATTTTTTTTAAGGAGACGAGCAATTCGGTTCACATTTGGTTATCTTGTGTGTCTTCAATAAAGGTCACTGTGTATCAAATATATTTCAGAGTTATTATCTGAATCCACAGATATACATGGTAAAAGGTACAACTTCCTTAAGTTTTGCCCATGAGTGGATATATTGGACAGAGACAGGGATGTAGGTCTCAGGGGGGTTTATTATGGGTGGTGATTCTTCTTTTGGGCCACAGTTACTAGGGGCCAGTTCAATGCTGGAGTCCGGTCCAGAGTTGTTGTTGGGTCTTGTGTTCCATCAGCACAGTTGTAGGGGGTGTTGCTACGGTGACTAGACTTTTTTTTTTGCTTATGCCTAGTACATGTGGTACAGGCCATGATAATCATGGTGGGTAGAAGTAGGCAACTGCTCTTTACTGTAAAGTGCACCACATGTCTACACATGTGAAAAGCAGTTCGACTTTGCACTTACAAATGATGACTAGACATGTTTCATTAGGATGTATTCAGAGCGGAAGTTAAACATGACTTGATGTCACTGACATAAACAGTTGCAATGGTCAAATACAATAAAAATAAGAATTTCTAATTTAAGAGATAATCAACATTTCTTGGTCATGTGTACTATTTGGTCAGCTACTTGTTGACAGATAACAATATGTGGGGAAAAAATATAAAAAGATCTTTATATTAAAAACAAAAGAGGTGTATTCTGACCACTCACATGAGCATTTTAGTTGGTAGAGCGCCATATATATGTCAAAAGTGGCACCTCTCCCTTTAAAAATGCATTTAAACGACACATTTGGTTTATCGTCTCGGTAAAAAATGTAATGGTGATGATAGTGACCCATAACACCTGTTTACAGGTTGTTTTTGTCTGAATTTGACAAAACTGGTGTTATACTAAAGTGATGAACTGGATGCATAGGGAGAGGTGTCAATTTTGGTACAAATATATATATTTAAAATAAAAAGGGGGGCATATCCTGAGCATTTAACATTTTAGATGGCATGGTGCCATATAGCTAGTTAGATAAAAATCAACTAAATGTTGATTCAGGATATTCCATAATTTTGACCAACCTATTTTCTTGATAAATCCAACCATGTACACGTTTTCGGCTGTTGGCCCTAATCAGCATGTGGTGCAGGCTGTAACTCAAAGACCAAATTTTTTTTTATTTATTGAGAAATGGGTTGATCAAATAAACTGGAATAACCTAAATTAAAGTTTAGTTGATGTCTTCTAAAATGCTCATGTGAGTGGTCAATACAGTATAACCCCGCTGATACGAACCCCTGATATAGCTGTAGGATTGTTGCGTGATGTGTTGGTGTGGCTTGCGGAAAGGCTGCTGATAAAATTATAATTAAAATTAATTTATTTAAAACCAGAAATATAAAAATATAAAAGAAGCAACTGTTGAAGTAACGGCCGCCGGAGTTAGCCTAGATGTTTACCGCGTCAGTGGCCAGAGTCTCTGATGACGTCCCGCGCGCATGCGTAGTCAGGTTGACGCCCATGGTTGCCGAAGCCGTCCTAGTTCGGCTCGCTGAAGCAAAGTGTAGTCGCCACATAGCGAACCTTCCCTTATAATGAACCTAAGGTGATTCCCGATTCCATTCCATTGAAAATACCATTGTTATAATGAACTTTGCGATTTTTTATATAACGAACCTATTTTAGGTCCCAAAATAATAAAATATATTTAAAATACAATGCTTTTAACAAACTTAAAATGTAATTTTAAAAAATTAAAACAACAAAATTTTGAACATGTTTCAGCTCACGGATCACGATTTCAAAACAATAAATTTAGTGGAATTGTTTATTTTCATTTACATTCTATTTTTTGCTGTATGTTGTATAAATTTTTACACATTTTACTTTTATTAAATAGAATATCTTTGCAATCATCAAATTTGAAATAGAAAAAATGCAAATGGCTTCCAAAATAAAGAAAATAAAGGCATTCTGAAAACAGAAACGTTATTACTAAAAAAAAAAAAAGTAATTTTCAAAACTTTTCAAAGTGAATCAACACAGGCAAAATTTCAGAACATGTTAAAATAAGAAAATATAACTTTTCTATTATAAGAGATAAAATAGAAGGCTATTAAAAATTGTCTACAAAGAAGAATCAACCTCTACTTTTGCTGTGATTGTACATGTTAGGGCTATAAAATGAAAAAAAAAAAGTCCAAATAAACGGGCCAATGATGCAACAATTTTTTTTTTTTTATGCCATGAACTATGGCGATTTTAAAGTCAGCAATGTTTTGCATGACAGGTTAAAAAACGAAATCTAGACCTTGAAGAATATGTGGAAACATGAAATGGAAGAAAAACACATAACTTTATTTGAAAGGTGCAATGCTTGAAGAGTGCTTTAAAACAAAAAGGTATTAGATCCATTTTCAAGTAAACATTGTATTATATAATGTGATAAAGATGTTTTAAAATCATTTTATATCTTTGAATATATAATTTAATAAAACTTTTCCTAGGATTTGTCTTGACTTTTAAATTAGACATAGAGGTACATGTATGCTAATGATAAGAAGAACCTATCATCAAATTATTTCTTTAATTATTCAGTATTAATATAAAGAAATTGGTCAATTAAGGGAATTAAAATAAAGTGACCACTATTAAGAGGCAGCCTCTTCCAGTGTATATGGCTGTCCTTTAATTATATGGTATAACATTTTTTTGAAAAGTAAAAAAAAGATAGCAAAACTGTGGCTAGAGTGAACCGTAGCTATAGTGAACCAAAAGCTCTGTCCCATTGAGGTTCACTATAGAAGGGTTTACTGTATATGCGTTTATATTTTTAATATCACCACCTGACCTTTTTCATATCTCACCAAAGTGTCAATAATTAAATGTAAAAATTAAGTATCTAGTCACCTAAACAAAATGGAATGCAGTCAACCCTCTTGAATTGGGAGGTACATTGGGGGAAAATATAATATCATTTAATGGTTTGTACTGACTAAGAAATGTTATGTAAAATATTACCTCTTACAATTTTTGGATTTGAAATAAGATGACTTTTGTGTAAATGGGGAAAACTTTTACCCAAGGAGTCTAGCAGAGTGGACAGTCCATCCCACGGTTGAACCAGACTCCCTTAACTGCAACTCTGCATGGGTTAGAAATCATATTTGCTTTGGAATTCTGGTTTCTAATCAGAACAACAATTTGACCTCTAGATGGGGCAATGTAAAGGCGACAAGACCAGGTTTATGAAAACTGTGTGTGATGTAGCCCCATTGCCTAGATTATCTACAGTCATCTAGCTAGAATTCTTAGCTCTCTCTACACCAGCTATTATTGCCTCTCTACACCAGCTATTATTACCTCTCTACACCAGCTACTATTGCCTCTCCGGCTACTATTGCCTCTCTACACCAGCTACTATTGCCTCTCTACACCAGCTACAATTGCTTCTCCGGCTACTATTGCCTCTCTACACCAGCTACTATTGCCTCTCCAGCTACTATTGCATCTCCAGCTACTATTGCCTCTCTACACCAGCTACTATTACCTCTCTACACCAGCTACTATTGCCTCTCCAGCTACTATTGCCTCTTACACCAGCTACTATTACCTCACTACACCAGCTACTATTGCCTCTCTACACCAGCTACTATTACCTCTCTACACAAGCTACTATTGCCTCTCCAGCTACTATTGCCTCTCTACACCAGCTACTATTGCCTCTCTAAACCAGTTACTATAGCCTCTCTACCACCAGCTACTATTGCCTCTCTACACCATCTACTATTACCTCTCTACACCAACTACTATTGCCTCTCCAGTTACTATTGCCTCTCTACACCAGCTACTATTGCCTCTCCAGCTACTATTGCCTCTCTACACCAGCTACTATTGCCTCTCTACACCAGCTACTATTGCTTCTCCAGCTACTATTGCCTCTCTACACCAGCTACTATTGCTTCTCCAGCTACTATTTCCTCTCTACACAAGCTACTATTGCCTCTCCAGCTACTATTGCCTCTCCAGCTACTATTGCCTCTCTACACCAGCTACTATTGCCTCTCTACACCAGTTACTATTGCCTCTCCAGCTACTATTGCCTCTCTACACCAGCTACTATTACCTCTCTACACCAACTACTATTGCCTCTCCAGTTACTATTGCCTCTCTACACCAGCTACTATTACCTCTCTACACCAGCTACCATTGCCTCTCTACACCAGCTACTATTGCCTCTCCAGCTACTATTGCCTCTCTACACCAGCTACTATTGCCTCTCTACACCAGTTACTATTGCCTCTCTACACCAGTTACTATTGCCTCTTTACACCAGCTACCATTGCCTCTCCAGCTACTATTGCCTCTCTACACCAGCTACTATTCCCTCTCTACACCAGTTACTATTGCCTCTCTACACCAGCTACCATTGCCTCTCCAGCTACTATTGCCTCTCTACACCAGCTACCATTGCCTCTCTACACCAGCTACCATTGCCTCTCTACACCAGCTACTATTACCTCCCTACACCAGCTACTATTGCCTCTCTACACCAGTTACTATTGCCTCTCTACACCAGCTACTATTGCCTCTCTACACCAGCTACAATTGCCTCTCTACACCAGCTACTATTGTCTCCCTACACCAGCTACTATTGCCTCTCTACACCAGCTACTATTGCTTCTCCAGCTACTATTGCCTCTTTACACCAGCTACTATTGCCTCTCCAGCTACTAGTGCCTCTCTACACCAGCTACTATTGCCTCTCTACACCAGCTACTATTGCCTCTCTGCACCAGCTACTATTACCTCTCTACACCAACTACTATTGCCTCTCCAGTTACTATTGCCTCTCTACACCAGCTACTATTGCCTCTCCAGCTACTATTGCCTCTCTACACCAGCTACTATTGCCTCTCTACACCAGCTACTATTGCTTCTCCAGCTACTATTGCCTCTCTACACCAGCTACTATTGCTTCTCCAGCTACTA
This sequence comes from Cordylochernes scorpioides, assembly GCA_030710605.1. Classification (NCBI taxonomy): domain Eukaryota; kingdom Metazoa; phylum Arthropoda; class Arachnida; order Pseudoscorpiones; family Chernetidae; genus Cordylochernes; species Cordylochernes scorpioides. Next base: position 83,698,175 of record CP092868.1, read on the forward strand.
TTACCTCTCTACACAAGCTACTATTGCCTCTCCAGCTACTATTGCCTCTCTACACCAGCTACTATTGCCTCTCTACACCAGTTACTATTGCCTCTCTACCACCAGCTACTATTGCTTCTCTACACCAGCTACTATTACCTCTCTACACCAACTACTATTGCCTCTCCAGTTACTATTGCCTCTCTACACCAGCTACTATTACCTCTCTACACCAGCTACCATTGCCTCTCTACACCAGCTACTATTGCCTCTCCAGCTACTATTGCCTCTCTACACCAGCTACTATTGCCTCTCTACACCAGTTACTATTGCCTCTCTACACCAGTTACTATTGCCTCTTTACACCAGCTACCATTGCCTCTCCAGCTACTATTGCCTCTCTACACCAGCTACTATTCCCTCTCTACACCAGTTACTATTGCCTCTCTACACCAGCTACCATTGCCTCTCTACACCAGCTACCATTGCCTCTCTACACCAGCTACTATTACCTCCCTACACCAGCTACTATTGCCTCTCTACACTAGTTACTATTGCCTCTCTACACCAGCTACAATTGCCTCTCTACACCAGCTACTATTGTCTCCCTACACCAGCTACTATTGCCTCTCTACACCAGCTACTATTGCCTCCCTACACCAGCTACTATTACCTCTCTACACCAGCTACTATTACCTCTCTACACCAGCTACTATTGCCTCTCCAGCTACTATTGCCTCTCTACACCAGCTACTATTGCCTCTCCAGCTACTATTGCCTCTCTACACCAGCTACTATTGCCTCTCTACACCAGCTACTATTGCCTCTCTATACCAGCTACTATTGCTTCTCCAGCTACTATTGCCTCTCTACACCAGCTACTATTGCTTCTCCAGCTACTATTGCCTCTCTACACCAGCTACTATTGCTTCTCCAGCTACTATTGCCTCTCTACACCAGCTACTATTGCCTCTCCAGCTACTAGTGCCTCTCTACACCAGCTACTATTGCCTCTCTACACCAGCTACTATTGCCTCTCTACACCAGCTACTATTACCTCCCTACACCAGCTACTATTGCCTCTCTACATCAGTTACTATTGCAAGTCTGACAATCCTGGTGGCAATGTATCAACACTAGACTGAACCAGTAGAATGGAGTGAAAAATGGTCAAGGTAGTTTGATGAATGATATGGTGCCACTTGAATTATAGAATAGAAACATAACAAAACCACATCCTAATAAATAAATTATGTATGATGTTTAGGTAGCAGCATTGTTACCTAAATGCCACACATTATTATTTCATTTGGATGTGGTCTTGTTACCTTATTAAAAAATTATGAAAGCAGTTACAGTGTAGCAACATTTTGCTAGTGATTCTTCATGTTTAAGAGAAAAATACAAATTGTGTTGTAAAACAAAATTTTTTTAAATTCATTTATTCAGAAGATTTCATATCTACCCCTTTCTCAACCAAAAAATACAATTGTATATAGAGTAGTAAAATTATCTGTGAGCAACCACTTCTCTGAGTGACCAACCCCTTCAAAGATTACTTATTTTAAATCACTCCAAACTCCAATGAGGGACCATCTCCAGGAGAGACCAAGACTAACCAATTTTGGGGCCTTCTTTGAGGGGAGGTTCTACTGTGTATTGTAAAAATTGGATGGGTGTGGCAGCCTGCTGGCCAGTGGCTCAGATGACGTTCAGATCATCCTGTGGGATCCCTTCCAGTACCGTCAGCTACACACCATCCAGAGTGGCCACCAGGGCAATATCTTCTCTGTCAAGGTACCTCGCTCCACTCTTGTTCTTCAAATATGCTCCTTCTCAACACATCAACTGGTGGGGCAGTTAAAATTAAACCTTTATTGCTCTATTATTTGAGAGATGACTTGTTGTTATCAATCCAGTTCTTTCCTGGTCTTCCTCATTGTCTCGAGGAGATTTGATAGGGGAAGATCTACCCACATACTAGCCATTGTTACCTTTGGACTCTTGCAATGTTGTGTTCGAATCACGTCCGGCTCACCATTTTGTGGGCGGCATGGAATTCTAGGCGGAGTCAGATAACAAATTATTTATTGTAAAATAAACTTTTCATTACATTTATTTAATACAAATTATCAGAAGGGGTTAAATTGTTGTATACTACATGTTGAAGTTCTTTTTAACACAAAGCAATAACGCGCCATCTATACATATAAAATAAAAGGATTTAAAACGCGAATGTTTCTTTTATACATAAAACGAACTTCTACTGTCCTTACTGCGATGAAATAATATATTGGGGGGGGGCTTGGCTCATCAGTGGTGAACCCTCCCAGCGGTTTCGCCAATTTAATCCACCAGACCACTTCTCAGAGCTCTAATACTGTATTGGATTATTCTGCTTTTATATGCTACACTGAAGGATGGAATCTTAGAAATGGTTTTCAAGTAAACTATGGACATAAGCTTATAGGACAGTAGAATTAAATTCAAATATTTGCTTCGAGCAATGCTCTTCAGCAAACTATAAAGACAAGGCCAGTTAGGAATAAATTAACACAAAGCAATAACGCGCCATCTATACATATAAAATAAAAGGATTTAAAAGCGCGAATGTTTCTTTTATACATAAAAGGACAGTAGAAGTTCGTTTTATGTATAAAAGAAACATTCGCGCTTTTAAATCCTTTTATTTTATATGAAGTTCTTTTTATCTGTGTGTGGTCAAATATCATTTCTAGATTATAAAATGTTAGATATATGTGTTTCATATATTATAGATAAATATTTACATTTTATTATATTGATATGACAACAATTAATATGATATTAATGTTGTCGCATACCTCGACATATTTGCATGGTATTGTTTTATTCTGTATATTTGTATATTCTGTATATTTGCATATTTACTTTTTGTTTTTTAAAAGGATGGTAGATTTGCATGTCCGCAAAAAGCGCGAGGTATAAAATATAGGTCAAGAGAATAATAAAGTAGAGTTCTGTTGATTAGAATCTTTTAGTGTTTCTTTACAACTAGTTCTTATATTGGGAACACGATAACTATGGCGCAGCCGGCAGGATCACTAGTCTTATATTTCAGGGATGATAAGGTGATTGGATTTGGTTTACACTCTGGTGAGGAGATTATTGACATTCCAGAAGAATACCAGTCACCAGAGTGTCATGAAAGGACTTTTAGGTATGGCAAGAAACCAATGGCTTTTTATCTGAAAAAGGATTCAAACCGATTTGTTGGCGTTCCAACTGGCCTTATACAATGGTATGCAAATGGAGAATTTGATAAGATTAAGCTTATTAAGCAAGACATGCAAGAGGAAGAAACGGACTTGGCAGATTCGACCATGGAGAGTATCCTCAGGACGATGGCCAACCAGCAGCGGTTAATGACCGACTTTCTGCTTACTAATAAGAGTGAAATCAGGGTAGATAGGCCAGTCAAAATGGATGTGGCTACCTTTGATGGAAGAAACGTGGATCCTAAAATTTGGATCAAAATATATGAAAACATCTGTGAAAACAACGGATGGGTTAGAGACAAGGCTAGAATCAATGGAATGCGATCATACCTAACAGGATCGGCCTTGTTATGGTTCGACAACAAATACCAGGATGAAGAGGAATATTGTTGGAAGGATTGGAAGCAGGAATTTATTGGTTCTTTTAACGAAAATCCCATTGTGAGTTACGACCGTGCTTTCAATTGGAGATATCGAGGAGGATCCTTGGTGGAGTATTTTTACCAGAAACAAGGAAAGATGCGACTTGGTATGCCTGGCCTTAGTGAGGAATTGTTGATTATTGGGATAATTCATGGACTTCCCCAGCATATGCAGGAACAACTGGCCACGGCAAATATCAAATGCAAGCAAAGTCTACTCAAACTCCTGGAGAACATCAGGCCGTCTGCAAGAACTCCTGGCACAGTCAAGAAACCAGTTCATTTCACTGAAAATAGTGACACGAGGTTATACCAGGCGGAAAATGATGGAAATGGTTCGTATTTGTCAAAAAACTGACGAGTATGGGTTCGCCGATCCCATGGTCAAAATCGACCATTTTTTCGATTTGTGATTCTCCCCATTCCTTAATTGATGTGACAATAAACTCTCACTTAGTAAAGGCCTATCTGGACAGCGGTTCTTCTCTTAACCTGATACACGAAAATTTAACACAAAAAAACAAGTGGAAAACATACCCTACCAAGACTTTAATAAACACGATCAACCATAATAAATTCACTGCTACCGAAGCCATTGATCTGGTTTTGGAGGCTGGGGAGCAAACAATCAAGATCCAGGCCATTGTCCTCCCAGATATGCCCTTTGATCTGTTAATTGGTAAGCCTACGTTAAAATCCTTGAAAGTGAAGTGGGACTTCTTTACAGATCAGATCAGTTTCTTTTCTGAAACTGGCCCGAACCTCGTTACCAGGAGGGATGTCGAGGTCAAATACCCCAGCCTTTGCAAAAGGACTTCGCCAATAATTTCAAAATTTGAGGTGGACTTTGGACTGCAAGAAAACTTTCGAGTTGTCAGTGCAAAGCCATATCGATTGGAGAATACCAAAAGAAACTGGTTAAATGTAAAAATTAGATCGATGCTGAGCGAAGGAATAATTAGACCATCAAACTCGGCATTTGCATCTCCATGCATAGTAATTCCAAAAAAGAATGGAGACTATCGATTATGTGTCGACTATCGAAGGATTAACGATGAAACACTTTTGGATCCTTTTCCCTTTCCTCGAATAGACGACATTATTAATGTGTTCGGAGGATGTCGTTTTTTCTCAAAACTCGACTTGAAGGATGGATTTTGGCAACTTGGCGTATCAGAAAATACTCGAAAATACACTGCCTTCGTAACTCCATCTGGTCATTACGAGTTTCTAAAGCTTCCGTTTGGATGGAAGAATTCTCCAGCTAAGTTCCAGAGAATAATGACTACAATTCTAGGAGACCTACTGGGTGATAAGGTGGTAGCTTATATCGATGACATCTGTTGTGGTGGCTATACTCAGGAGGATTGCTCCATTTTGACGCATAGAATTCTTGAACGACTGACCACTGCGGGCCTAGTGTTAAATCTTGATAAGTGTCAATTTTGCGTCCCTCGCATAGACTTATTGGGGAGAGTTATTGATGGAGACACAAAGAAAATAAGGGCTGAAGTTACCGAAAAGGTTCGAAATATGAAACGTCCATACAATTTGAGGTCCTTACAGTGTTTCACCGGATTGACTAATCATTTCCGCGCCTTTATAAAAGATTATGCTCACATAGTAAGACCATTGGACAAATTAAAAGGAAAAGATGTAACCTTCGAATGGGATTCTGAATGCGAGACGGCCTACCAAAAACTTATCGCACTTATTACTGAGGAACCAATTCTTAGGGTTCCTGATGGGAGATTGCCATTCGAGCTATCAACGGATGCTAGCTACTATGGAACGGGAGCCATTTTATATCAAAGGGACCTCCAAGAAAAAAGATGTAAACAACTTCGGGTAATTAGCTATTACTCCTACACCTTTACAAAAGCCGAACAAAATTATTCCGTTACCGAGAAAGAGTGCTTGGCGGTATTAAAGGCTGTGAAACATTTTCGTTCCTACTTGGAGAGTCGCCCTTTTGTGGTACATACTGATCACAGAGCCTTAACCCAACTTTTAAGTTGTGGAGAACTTAGAGACCGTTTAGCCAGGTGGCAGTTATTCCTGCGCTCCTTTAATATCATAATAAATCATCGGTCGGGAAAGGAACTGAGGGACGCCGACGCGTTGTCACGATTATGTGTAAGCGTCCCAGACAAGTCTGATGAACAGACGTTCTGGTTGAAGCATAAAGCTTTAGAGCTGGAATACGACGAACAGAGAAAGTCCTATTTGGTGACTCCTGAACAAGTTCCTAGCATTCTCGGCTTGTATCATGATGATCCGAAATCCGGTGGCCACTCGGGATTCTGGAGGACTTATTATACAATTAAGAATCGATTTTGGTGGCGAAATATGAAGGGGGACATTCGACGTTATGTCCAAACGTGTTCCACCTGTCAGAGGGTAAAGGCCAAATATAGATCTACCTCTGACCAGATGAGTTTGCCTGTTCAATCTCATGTTCCCTTTCATACGGTTCATGTGGACTTCGCAGAACTCAAAAAGAAATCAGAATCCAATGCCTCTACCCAGTCATTCTTAGTAGTGATTGATGAAGCTACTCGGATTGTATACGCCAAAAGTATGAAACAGTCGGGTAAAGCCCTAAAGGAATACTTTGCGGACCATCCCATTCTTAAAAATGTAAAGAAAATTATTTCCGATCGAGGTACCTCCTTTACTCGAGGGGAATTTTACAACTGGACGCAGGAGAAGGGAATCGGGTTTCTTCATACCAGTCCATATCACCCTGCGGGAAATGGTCTGGCCGAGAGAGTAATTCAAGAAATTAAGACCTTCATGGAATGCTACCCACAGTTCCCTAAAGGATGGAAATGTTGCTTGGAGGCAGCCGTCCATTATCATAATCGACATCATAATACCTATCTGGGATGCTCTCCATGGTACAAATGGAAGGGAACAGTGCCGGTAGTGCCTGCTGACGAGGAATTGGGCTTACAACTCCATAGAATTGAAACGGAGAATAATGACAAACAGCGCCATAACTACCGTCTGCGCACGAAATATTATTACAACCGAAATCGAAGAAGACCTGCTGATGTCAAACCTGGAGATTCGATTCTGGTGAAACACCAATACACAGGTAAACAGCGACTGCAGACTGGACCTCATGTTGTTACTGATGTAAAGATGGTGGACGGCTGTGTTAAATATGTCCTCTATGAATCAGAACGAGGAACCCAGAGTGCCCACATCACCAACATCATTAAGTTTCATCATAGACCACCAGGAGTCCCATCACGGGAGTGATGGGGGGTCATGGAGGGGGAGTCTGTCGCATACCTCGACATATTTGCATGGTATTGTTTTATTCTGTATATTTGTATATTCTGTATATTTGCATATTTACTTTTTGTTTTTTAAAAGGATGGTAGATTTGCATGTCCGCAAAAAGCGCGAGGTATAAAATATAGGTCAAGAGAATAATAAAGTAGAGTTCTGTTGATTAGAATCTTTTAGTGTTTCTTTACAACTAGTTCTTATATTGGGAACACGATAAATGTTAATTCATATAATTTTAATAAAGTATATTTTATGAGCATTATATATTTATAAGATAATTTAATTTAATATTTGAATTAAATAGTTATTAAACAAATTAAAACTTATAATTAAAATATGAAAAGTTAATATTTGGGAGCCGCTACAGTTGTGTCAAGAAGATCTATCTTGTTCCTTCATATTGGTGGTATGGTCCACACATGGGAAATCTTCTGTAGCCTTTTATCTCATCGCTCCAGAAAGTCCACATTCTATCTGGGTGAAAATATCTCTGCTGAATAGACATTAAAGGAATCATAAACAAGAAAGGTCCCCCCTGTCAAAAGGAGGTTAAAAATTGTGCACTTTTTTGGTGGCCACTGCTGTAATCTAATAGACTCAGGTCATTGACACAACACCAGCTTTGGAAAATTCAGAATGCCCACCATGGCCTCAGACTATGGCCTTTGTCAGTCCAGGGCGGGCTTTGATTTCACACGATCTACAAGGGATTCATGGAATTTCCAGAATTAGTCAGAGATGTTTAGCTGGCAAAGAGGCTAGGACATTTCTATGACTGAAATATCAGTGGGGTATAGCTTTTGCATTTATTTTGACTGAGAAGCCACCTTTCATTTTAGAAATATATATCCTTTTGTCACAACACACACAAATTTCTATATAATTTTGGCCATAGAATTGGCCTAGCCACTTTGCCAGTGTAATACCTCTGGTAAATTTTAAAGATTCCATAAACCCCCTAATGGGTCTCATGAAATCAAAGCCTACCCTGAACTGAAAAGGACCATTAGCTGATTGCAGCTATTACAACTATTGTAGTTGAACAATCAGGTGTGGTTGTTACCTTGAGTACTGGGGGTGTCAGTTCCTGCCTCTGACCAATGACAAGACACTAGTGAGTGGGGCCGCGGACTGCCGGCTACGGGTCCATGACGTCCAGGCTACGGACACCACCATGGTGTGTAGCTGCCACACGGGCCGCGTCAAGAGGATTGCTGTCGCCCCCAACACCCCCTTTATGTTCTGGTCGGCTGCAGAGGATGGTTTCATAATGTGAGTGTTTCCTCTTCTTTGTTACAATTTCCAGCACAGGCAGAAGTTTTCCAAAACATGAAAGAGCATGTCAACTTAGATAGGTATCTTGTTTGGAGAAATTTCAACTTATTTTCTGTTTATGAGATCCTTTCAGAGAGTTGATTGAAACACCACTGCTCTAATGTGTTACAGAGATTTCAATCAAGCCTCTGCAATATCCACTGTTATGTTGTCTTTAAAATAACTGGCCAATTTTATATTAAAATTACAGGATCTTTAAACAGTGATATGTTTCTTTGAGGAGTTGCTTTATTGCTGGTAGGGTCATCCTGCACCATGCTCCAATATTGTATTTATGTTGCAGGGAGTTTAGCCTGTGTTCCAATATTGTATTGTGTTGCAGGGAGTTTGACTAGTGCTCCAATATAATGTTGTGTTTTTGGGAGTTTTACCTGTTATCTAATGTAGTGTTGTGTTGCAGGGAGTTTGACCTATGTTCCATGTTGTGTAGAGTTGCAGGAAGATTGACCTGTGATTCAATGTAGTGTTGTGTTGCAGGGAGTTTGACCTGTGTTCCAATATGGTGTTTCATTGTAGAGAGTTTGACCTGTGTTCCAAAGTAGTGTTGTGTTGCAGGGAGCTTGACCTGTGTTCCAATTTTTTATGAAGTTGCAGGGAATTTGACCCGTGTTCCAATGTTGTGTGGATTACAGGGAGTTTGACCTGTGTTCCAATGTTGTGTGGATTACAGGGAGTTTGACCTGTGTTCCAATGTTGTGTGGATTACAGGGAGTTTGACCTGTGTTTCAATGTTGTTTAGATTACAGGGAGTTTGACCTGTGTTCCAATGTTGTGTGGATCACAGGGAGTTTGACCTGTTTTCCAATGTTGTATGGATTACAGGGAGTTTGACCTGTGTTTCAATGTTGTTTGGATTACAGGGAGCTTGACCTGTTTTCCAATGTTGTTTGGATTACACGGAGTTTGACCTGTGTTCCAATGTTGTGTGGATTACAGGGAGTTTGACATGTGTTCCAATGTTCTGTGGATTACAGCGAGTTTGACCTGTGTTCCAATGTTGTGTGAATTACAGGGAGTTTGACCTGTGTTCCATTGTTATGTGGATTTACAGGAAGTTTGATCTGTGTTCCAATGTTGTTTGGATTACAGGGAGTTTGACCTGTGTTCCAATGTTGTGTGAATTACAGGGAGTTTGACCTGTGTTCCAATGTTGTTTGGATTACAGGGAGTTTGACCTGTGTTCCAATGTTGTGTGGATTACAGGGAGTTTGACCTGTGTGATTACAGGAATTTTTACCTGTGTTCCAATGTTGTGTGGATTACAGGGGGTTTGACTTGTGTTCCATTATTATTTGGATTACAGGGAGTTTGACCTGCGTTCCATTGTTATGTGGATTTACATGAAGTTTTACCTGTGTTCCAATGTTGTGTGGAGTTACGGGGAGTTTGACCTGTGTTCCAATGTTGTTTGGGTTACAGGGAGTTTGAGCTGTGTTCCAATGTGTTGCAGGGAGTTTGACCTGCGCACCCCGCACCAGTGCTCCAATGTCTGCCACAATGTCCTAATCAACCTTAGCCAGCACCTGGGCCGGGGCTCAGAGGCCAAGTGTCTGGCCATCAACCCCCTGCGTACAGAGATGCTCGCTGTGGGGGCCAATGACCCCTATGTGCGGCTCTATGACCGCCGCATGATCCACACCTCCAAAATCAGGGTATGGTAGCAGAACTCCTATTCTAGCTGAATGTTTTGTTTCTTTAGTTTTTGATGAACCTGGGCATGATCTCTTACCAAAAGGCTTTTCTCCGCCCTAATATGATCCTAAAATGTATTGGAGGCCTTGAAATAAAATCCTTTGGTTTGAGAGCTCATGGCCCAGTTTTATCAAAATAAAGAAACCAATCCTAATAAATTTAGTTCTCTTGATTAACCCTTTCCGGTCCGGGCGCGCCTTTGTTTACGTGAGTGAAGAGGCTGCTGTCTACTGCACACATAATTCATTCAATATAATGGAAAATATCATATTTTACAAGTGGAAATATATTTATTAGTGCATACAGTAATAAAAAAAGCACAAAAATGAGATATTTCAATTTATATTTTTAAAAAGTAAAGTATTTCCAGAAATATATAATATCCCAAATGAAGAACTGGTTTGTCACTTCACAATAAAAATCTGTTATTTTTCTATCCACTAGTTGTAGATTGTGGGAAGAATAGACCTTGATCTCTTTGTCAGTCTGGGTGTTAGCATTGTGGAACCGATTTTCTATTCTTTCCAAGCTTGCTGAAGTTGAAGATTTCATACATTTTGGACACTTACACTGCCATGGTTCCACAAGCTCTTCCACCAAATGTTCACGATATTTTTTGTGTCTGATTGGCTTTAGTCCTTTTTTTTTTTCATGTTTTAGGTGTATATGATGTATAAGTTTACAGTAGTCACTTCTAGGCCCCAGAAAAATCATTTTCTCCACCATTTTACAGTTTTTCTGAGAAAGTTGTATGTTGTACATTAGTGGTCAGCAACATCCACACCTCCCATATTCGAAGTGTAGTCTATAATGGCCTGTCTTATGAATTTATTCTGAACCACATTCAGTTGTCCTGGTGACTAGCTGTGTTGAAGCTGTGTGGAATGAAGAGACAAAATGGACCATACATTTGTCCTTCCAACAGATTGTGAATATGTTTTTCTCTCTGAAAGCATAAGTTTGGCCCACTGAAATTCCTTTTGTTTCAGTTCCTGTCGCATTCCTTGTCGGTATGGCATAATGGTCCCAATTAGGTAACTCTGCATTCTAGAAGGTTCAATATAGGTGAAACTTGTGTATAATCTATCTGTAAAAATATGAAAAACATATATCTGTTCAAGATAAGCTAGACTCTTCAAATTCATAAATTTTTGGTAACTTGAGAACTAATAACAGCATTAGAATCTTTAAGAACACTTTCAGTTGATGAAGAATCATCCAAAAAGGAGTTTCGGAGTAAGCGGACGAAGTAGAAATGACGTTGAAAAAAGTTTTAAAATGCAAGCAAAATAAGTAACAAATCGAGGTGAGAGGGAATGGAACATGATTCAGCAAGATTCCCATGCCATTTCCAGAAAATGCGATATCGGTGCCAGCCTTGCCCATCCCCACCCCTTGTTTACACAGAAAACCACTGATCGTGGCTTGCAGCCGGGTAGCGAAACCTAACACAAAGCTACTGACATGGCTTGCAGACCGGAAAGGGTAAATCCTACTGATGGTAAAAAGCTGGCATTATTTTCAATGATTGGTAATGCCAATTTGCATCCTAGTCCCTGTCACCTGCTACACAGGAGAAGAAGTTCTCTCAAGTGGAGATGTTTCAGTTCCCCTTCGACATCTCCTCTCGCCCCATATGGGACCAGTGGTCGCCCACCTCTATTGAATATGACCAGGAGGATCAGATCCCCTCCAAGTCTGCCCAGTACTTTGTGGCCGGTGAGTTACACCTTGTTTCTTGGCTCTGCTTGATAACAAAAGTCACTTAGTCTACTCCTATAATTAAGGCCTTAATTCACCTATATATCTTGTATATATTTACCAAAAGAGAGGCACCTCTTCCTTTAAATATGCATCAGAACAATGCACTTGTTCATCACCCTAGTAAAAAAATGTTACTAATGATGATAAAAAATTAGCCACAACACCAGTTTTGGCTTTTGTCTGAATTTACCAAAACTGGTGTTGTGGTTTATTCTTTCAGCACTAGTAAAGTTTTTACTAGGGTGATGAACAAATGCACCATTCAGATGCATATATAAAGGGAGAGGTGCCTCTTTTGATACATGAATATCATCCTCCTGCAATTTTGACGTGACAACGTCTTAAATTAGGTTGCGGCTGGGAGTCACTTATGAAAAAGTGTAACGCCCGGTAACGTTACGATGAGTCATCGAACGAGAGTGCTGCGTGCGCAGCGCTAGAGAATTAGGCGCATTGAATCGGCGCATGCTTGTCTCTGTCTTTGTCTTTCTCGAACGTTCTTGGCGTTGGAAAAACAAGAAAGCGTCATAATACAAGTTCACACGTGTGGTTAAAGTATCGTCAGCTGTGTCTGTAGTGAAAATGTGGAGTGCTTAGATTCGTCATTTACAACAACTACAACAATAAAGGTAAATAATTGTACACTGATATTCCATTATCGTAATTTTATCTTGCCCTCTGACTAATCAAATTGTATGTAGATACTTTGAAACATTACCAAATTCTCTTTGTGTATATACTCTATCTTATGAGAACTTTGTTAAGTTTAGAACTATTTGTACAATAATTTACAAAACAATACTAATCCATCGTGTAAATAATTAATCATATATATGTAAATAATACTAGCACAGCACAATAGTCCTTTGGACTTCGTGCTTTTGTAACAATAAATAAAAAAAAATAATAATAAAAGTAAACTATGATTGATTGATTAATTGTTAGATTGACACAAAAGTTGAGAAACTGAGTTTATAGGTTATGTCATACTATTGATAAATGTTGATAGTGTTAAGTAAATTATTAGTTTAAAATTAATTAATTAATTAATTATTATTTTACAAATTTTAAATAGTTTCAAATTTATTTAGCAAAAATTTGAACCTTCGATCTGAATAAATGTTTTGATTTTCGAATTGATTCTTTAAAATTACAAATATTAAGAAAAAGTGGCAGATATAAGAAAACTTTATTTAAACTGTGTTGAGCAAGAATTTTAACATCTAATTTAAGTAAATGTTTTAATTTTCAACTTCATCATTTACAATTACAAATTTTATTTAATTTCAAATTTATTTAGCAAAAATTTGAACCTTCGATCTGAATAAGTGTTTTGATTTTCAAATACCAACGCGGCTGGTGGAGTGGCGATCTATCGTAAATTATCATCGACATCTACGGCGGAAGTGTTCCAAGTTGCGATTACAGACGTAACTCGTGTCATTAAAACCAAGGGTGACATGTGCATGACTGAAGTTACTTGCTTCGCCGCTAATACTAGCTTCAAGTTTATACTCGGTGCTGTATATATTCATCCAGGAGCTAGTATGCAGGATATTGGAATGTTACTATGGCAAGGACTCGGTCCGTACATTCACAACAGCCAGTACGTGCCACCGTTCGTGCAAGTTGATTCTAGTATACCGATTCTTCTGTGTGGTGATTTTAACAAAAACGTAAAGCCTGACAACTCGTTTCTTAAATTCATGAAAAATACGTATAATCTTGATTGCGTATCAAACGTTTCTAAGTCAACTACGTTAAAAGGAACAACTATCGACTTGACTTTCGCAAGACACATTACAGCAGAAACACTTCCTTTCATTTCATATTTCTCCTATCATCGTCCTATCCTCAACAAAATCACTCAAATAGGAATTAGTTAAGTTTTAGTTTACATGTACAATGTTTTAGTAAACAAAATATATTTCTATAGTTAAAATTTGTGCAATTCTTATTTTCATTCAATTCCTTGTTCCTATTGTGCAATTTAATTATATTCATATTAATAAATATTCTACCGTTGTCACGTAAAATCTTCGCCCGTAAAACGACTTTACAGGCAACCATTGTTTTTTTTTATGTTATGTTTTGAATCTCAAAATTTTCTTTTTTTTTTTGCCGGACTCTTAAAAAATGTATTTTTATCATTCGATTTGTACTTTTTAAAAGCAAGTTTATTTCAGGGTTGTACAGAGGGTGTTCACACTTATAGGAAACGAGCGCCCCGGTGTAAAAAAGGAACTATTACTTTATTTTTAAAAATCAACAACGTGGAATTCGAAAAGGCTTAAGCTAATTCTAACACGCAATACATATCTTTTGTTATTAAAAAAAAATGCCCTTCAAATACAATAATTTCATAAGAGGTTATATTTTACGACTTTCCAGAGCTAATTTTACCTATTTGGACATAATTAAAATATGCAAAACAAGATGATATCAAGTTTTTATTCAAAGCACCTACGGAGAAATGGACAAAAGATTATCACCCTATATCTGTAAGAACTCCTGCAACTGTCAAAAAAGTGAAAAAATATATTACAAAAGAAAATCCTATGCCACAAAGAGATATAGCCAAATTAATAGGAACATCAGTGTCAACAATAAATAAAATAATAAATAAAAGATTTAGGCCTAAAAGCTACAAAAAAGCATGTGGTTCACAAATTGTTTCAGAGCCATATTCGTCAGCGACACACTATCAGCAGATATTTTTATGAAATTTTCTTGGCTGCTGATAGATGGAAATTTATTGTTACATATGACGAAGCATGGGTATATTTAACCGATTGCAACAGAAAAGAGCTATATACTATCAAAAAAGGGTGGAAAAATCTAGGCCAATTTGGTTGAAGGAATGTGCCGAAAGTTACCCCAAAGGATTTATGGTGGCATGCGGTAATATCATATGAAGGAAAATTAAAAATAAGAAAAGTTGAAAGAAATGCCAAAAATAAACTCGGAGTACTATCCAAAACAACATTTTAGAACCTATATTTTTAAATGATATTCCATCTATCTATGGAAAACAGAGCAACAAAGTCTGGTTTCACCATGATAACGCCACAAGTCATACCTCATCTTCAACCCAAGCTTATTTGGAAGATCTAAGGCAAAGAACAGGAATCAACACTATTCCAAAGAACAGAACCCCTGTAAAATCTCCTGGTTTAGCCCCGATGGATTTTTGCATTTTTGGATGCCTTAAAAGAGCACTTGGAAAGAGACACCCTAGGACAATTGAAGGTCTCTGGAAAGTGGTAAAGGAAGAATGGGATTTTTTTAGTATGACCATGATCAGAAAGTGTCTGCTATCGTGGAAAATCAGGTGCCGTTCTGTAAATAAACAAAAAGGCTTTCAAATAGAAACATTTGAAAATTTTCAATAGGGTGTTAATTTTTAATATTTTATAATAAAACTCGTTTCCTATAAGTGTGAATACCCTCTGTATTTAGGAATCATATATTGATATTAGATTTCTTTGTCTTATAAGGAGTTGATCTCCACTTTCTGTAATGGTCAGTTTTGGTAGTGTGGGTTCATTTTTATTACTTCAACACATTGTTAGGTGTAATTATTCTTAGAATTTCCCATCACATGTGTGTGATGGGCTAATGCTCTAGTTATTTACATATATTCCATAATGTAACAAGTTACATAGTTGGTTACAAAGACAGTAAAATGAGAAACTCATGAGAAATCTCTAAAAAAATGGATTTTTCTCTACCATAAAGGTATTTCATTGAATGAAGGCAATTCATTTTTGACTTCATCACTGTTGTAACCCATCTCACCCATGGGAGGTTTTATTGAATCCAAGGATAACCATCCAGAAGTACTTAGTGGAGTAGATCAAAGAACACACTATCAAAATATGGTAAGGCACGACTTGAATTATAGATTATAAACACAAGGTGATAAGACCAAATCCGAATAAATAAATAGTGTGTGACGTTTTGGTAACAACACTCTTACCGAAATGTCACACACTATTTATTTATTTGGATTTGGTGTTATTGCCTTGTGACTATCAAAATATAAAAAGGTCTTCATCCCTAGGTGCAGGCCACTTAGCCACCACTACCATGTGTGCAGGCCACCTACCAGCCAAACACCAGGACTACAAGAAAAGTACCGGGCCCTGGCCTCCACCTACATCACCTTCAGTCCGGACGGGCAACGAGCTGCTGGCCAACCTGGGCGGGGGAGCAGATCTACCTCTTTGACCTGGTCAACCCGCCCCACGTCACTGCAGCCCTGTCTCTCAACAGCCCTGCCCCACCTGACACCAACCCTTACTCCTATGAAAAGTTTGTAACAAGGGAACTTGTCCTATAGCTATATTTGTACAGTAGGAACTCTTTTCTAGCAACTTGCTAACCACACTCAGCCCATTGTATGAGATCATCCATCCATAGGCATCCATCAGATTGTAGGATGTAGAGACACATTCAGGCATGTCTGGCAGCACTCTAGAAGAGAGAGTGAATCACATAAAGAACACCTTCCAAAACTATAGCATGTTACCACTTCTGGTCAATCATGAATAAATCACACTTCCAAGATTTGATGATTCAGAATAAGATAAACATTCAAGACTCTTTTTGGGCAACTGTGGCAATAGTCTGTTGTTTTTCTTGTCCCATTGTGTAAAGGTAACACAAATTCAATGATTCCAAGCTCATCAAGCTGTTTGATGATAAGCAGCAGCCTCTCCCAAAGGTTCTGTTTACAATAATGGTCTAAACAGAAACATTCCCCAAACATGATAATTTGGATTATTATATATAGTCACGACCGTCTTTCCTCATTCCTCATCGGCCGCCTCTGTCACGGATGCGCGCGCACAGGGAGGTCACGTGCTCGCCGGCAGCCAACGGGCGCGTGCCGCCGGCATTACGTCATAGATTATAAACACAAGGTAATAAGGCCAAATAAAAAAATAGTGTGTGATAAGGCACAATTTGGATTATCTCTATATATATAAAAGTCAATTTCTGTCTGTCTGTCTGTTTCGCGATAAACTCAAAACTACTGAACCAATTGGTACCAAATTTTGCATGTCGCTTTTTATAAACCCTGAGGAAAAATTTTCGGCTGCATTTTGATTAGTATTTTTGGCTATTTCTTTTTTTCATTTGAAGAACTTTTTTTTACGTGGACTAATCCGGAATGGAATGAATACCTAAATATGGCCATTTTTTTAAAGCATCGGTGGTTCAGTGGTAGAATGCTCGCCTGCCACGCGGGCGGCCAGGGTTCGATTCCGGCCGATGCATTTTTTTAAAACAATTTTTAAAACTCATTTATATTATATCTTCTATATATATAAAAATGAATGTTTGTATGTATGTATGTTTGTTTGTTTGTTTATTGGTTTGTATGTCCGGTACAAATTCATGCAGTAGTTCACTAATTCAAACCAAAATTTCCATACATAGGTAAAAAAATACGGGGAAGACGATAGGCTATTTTAAAAATATATATAAATCAATTATTAAAACTATATATTATTAGTCAGAAATGATGATGACAATATTGCTGTATCATGTAAGATTATCAGATACAAAATTATATCGGGAAGAAATTCCAAAAAGCAGAGGACCAACGGGTTGAAACCAGCTCATTATTTTGTACGCAGGAACAAAATTCTAACAGAAAAACATTCATTTCGAGCAGAAAACAAAAGCCAGATCATCTTTCTATAAAAATATCGCTTCTCAGACACAAAGTTTGGAGCGGGGACGTTTCACAAGAGTGACATCACGCCGCCTATTTATAATTGTAACGAATAGTATTTAAATAAAAACATTTAATCGGGTAAAACCCGGGCGTTGCCCGGGGTCAATCGGCTAGTAGATTATAAAACACAAGGGTAATAAGACCTAATCCAAATAAATAATAGTGCTGTGATAAGGCACAATTTGGATTATATTTAATACAGTTTTCAGCGTCATGCACAATTCTGTCCACGTTAAGTCCCGTGTCAAGTTACGGTAAGTAGAAATTTAAAAATTAAAAAAAGATGCCGAAACCCGGGATCGAACCAGGGACCTTTAGATATTCAGTCTAACGCTCTCCTAACTGAGCTATTTCGGCTTATTTTATTTATTTCTATAGAAGCTTCTATCTTTTAATTATGTATATTTTCAAAAGTCAATTCACACCTCTTCGCTGGAGACCATGGGAATACTGACTAATTCATTATGCCAACATAATTATAAATACAAGTATCAGAGTCATCAACAATTCTGTCATCGTTTGCTTTTGTGAATGGAATAAATACCCAAATAGGGCCATTTCTTATAAGCATCGGTGGTTCAGTGGTAGAATGCTCGCCTGCCACGCGGCGGCGGCTGGGTTCGATTCCGGCTGATGCATTTTTTTTCTTTTTTACAATTTTTAAAACTCATTTATATTATTATCCCTATATATATATAAAAGTCAGCGTATGTATGTATGTATGTTTGTCAACTATACACGTCCACAATACGTAACTAATATGATTGATATTTTAACAGTATATAAAGTAGAATCTGGAAAACTCTTAGTGAAAATTTCAGGTCTCTATCCCGAATATCCGTCGTGTTATTTGCAAATTTGCTCTTTCGCTCGCGCCTCTAGCGGTGAAAAATGAGGGGTAATACCTGCTGACCTAATGTACATGTAAAGTTTGGAGCGGGACGTTTCACAAGAGTGACATCCACGGCTCCAATTTATAATTGTACAAATAGTATTTGAATAAAAACATTCAATCGGGTAAAACACGGGCGTTGCCCAGGTCATTCGGCTAGTAGATTATAAACACAAGGTAATAAGACCAAATCCAAATAAATAAATAAATAGTGTGTGACATTTCTATAACAGCATTGTTACCTTCTTCAGACAAAAGTACCGTATCAGAGATTCAGTACTTTGGTATGAAAATGGTAATAATGTTAAATAAGTTAAAACAAAGCATCTAGGGCTGCGTATATTTTATTTCATAATTATAAAACAAGCTATCGGGCTCATACGCCCTCTACAGGAGTTAATAAACGACTAACCATCTAATCTGAGATTACATTTTATATATGTAGCTATTATTTTGCATATTGGCCTGATGAATAATTAACATATTTAGATTTACATATAGGTTGCATAATTTGGGAAATATTAATTCTAATTAATATGTGGTTATATGAATTATTTTTTATGAATGTTATGTTGCATGTTTTCGTTTTATGTCATATTATTTTGAAATTTAAGGGATCCCACTAGATATGTAATACTATTAATGTAAATGTAATTGTTTTATTTTATTTAGGTCTATTGATTCATATGCTGGCAAATCGATCCTGCCGTTTATAACTATTATATTGTTTGGATACTATTGCTTTCTATTATTAATCTCTGAAATTCATTATTGATGTTATTGTAATGTACTGTGGGTTCATTTAGGTTAAATGTATGTCCTGTTATATTGGTATGCTGTACTATTAGTGATATTGGGTCATTTTGTTTTATATATCTTTTGTGTTCTGTTATTCTATTGTATAATTTTCTTCCTGTCCCCTACATATCTGGCGTTACAGTTATTACATTCTATGAATACTTAGAATACTTAATAAGTTGGGTGAGTTGCTATAATGAGTTTTTATTCCATATTTATCAAGTGTTCTGGATATGTTGACTGATTTCGGGGAATATGGGATATAGAAATTCTGCCTATATATTTTGATTTCTGCGTTAATATGGTAGATACTTCTTGTTTCTGGTAGAAATGTTTTAAATGAATGTTTTGGGATAACCTGCTGATGTTAAGTTTTGGATAATTTTTGTGTTTCATTTGTTTTATATTGATTTAATGAAAATGAGTGTATATTCTTTTAGTTAAAAAGTTTTAACTGTATTAATCTTATGATTGATGGGGCAAAGGAAGAAAATTTTATGTAACTAGGGGTGAATGAAGGTTTGTAGTATACTGATATTTGCAGCTTATTATCTATTTTCATTATTTGATGTCTAAGAATGGTAATGTGGAATTATCCTCTTTTTCTATTGTAAATGTAAACTATTGTTATAATTGTTGAGGGAGGTAAGATGTTGGGAATCTGGTTGTCAATGCATATACAGAATATCATCTATGTATCTTCTGTATATTATAATGTCTGTGGGATATAAAGAAGTGATCCAAGAGTCTATGTTTCTCATTACTATCTTGCTAATGGTGTAGATAAAGGGCTACCCATGGGGGAGCCCCTTGATTTGTTTATATTGTTTCAAAAGTGAATACAGTCGAACCTCTTTAATTCACACCCCAAGGGATCAGAGCTTTCGGTTGAATTAAAGGAAGTGTTGAATTAAAGTTATTCAGATGAATTAGCTAATAATCATAACTCACTAAAATAATATTTTTTTAAAAATAGGTTTGTAATATAAATTGATAATATTAATTAAAACCATTGTGTGTGTACTTTTTTGTATTATTTTTTATTTTCATGGTTAACTTTCATATCAGGACAAAATGGCAATAATACATATTTTTGAAACATAAATAATTACGAATAATATTTTATTCTAATTGAAGAATATAGAAGTTGAAAGGAAATAAATATGGAAAATAAAAAGAAAAATTTTGAAATAATATTTAAAAATAATGACCAAAATAAATATTTAAAAATAAATCATGAAGATCTTTTTAAAAAATCCTTTATAGTTAAATCCTATTCAGGATGTATTCCAGATGGTCTATTTAAAAAAAAAACATGCATGTCTTTCTTCCTCTGGAATGTGTTTTATTTGTTGTATTAAAGACATCCACTGCTGCTGCAGGTGTTATTGATTTTGTGTTTAAATTTTTATAATACATGGAAATGGAATATTGAAATAAATGTTATATTATATTGTGCTACATTTTATGATTTATTTTATTTTGGAAATTATTTGTAAATAAAAAAAAAATAATAAAATATTTGAAGATTTATTTATTTT